>JBBGZY010002743.1:0-433987 GCA_037952925.1 Lithobates clamitans | reverse complement strand
AAATATATATGTGATGACAGGTTCTCTTAAACAGGTGTTGTGATAACATGTCAGCCATACACAGAGCGAATTGGATCAGTCGGCCTGCTGACCCCTAGATCTACATCATGAGAAGGCTTGCCAAATGTCCTGGATTTGCCTGGGTAGTCCCTCATCTTGGCCCTCTGAACCATTAATGCCATGCCCAGGGCTATGTCACGGGATCACAGCATCAAACTTATTGGAGTTACTCGGCAAAGCATTCATTCCCGGGATCGGGCCGGCCAGTGAGTGGTCTGTACATATTTAGAGGAGGGGGTCTGGGTGGGACGAACCCATCATGGGTGGTGTGATGGGCAGTTCCTGCATATTTAGAGGGAAAGGTCTTCGTGGGACTGACCCATGAAGTGGGCATGATGGGCGTTCCCTGGATCTGAGCAGAACCAGCCTGTAAAGTGGGTGTGAAGGGGGGGCGGGGGATCCTGCATTTTAAGAGGCGGGGCCTAAGCAAGTCCAAACTGTAAAGTTGGAATGGTAGGTTGTCTCTGCTTATTTACAGGTAGGTTCTGGGCGGAGCCAACCTGTAAACGTGGCGTGATGGACAGTCCCTGTATATTTACAGGCAGGGTCTGGTTAGGGCAAACTCTAGAATTGGGTGTGAGGAGCAGTCCCTGCATTTTAATAGGCGGTGTCCGGGCGAGTACACCCCTCAGTGACATTTGTGTAAATCTTTTCTTCTATCTTTTCATGTGACAACACTGAAGAAATGACACTTTGCTACAATGTAAAGTAGTGAGTGTACAGCTTGTATAACAGTGTAAATTTGCTGTCCCCTCAAAATAACTCAACACACAGCCATTAATGTCTAAACCGCTGGCAACAAAAGTCAGTACACCCCTAAGTGAAAATCTCCAAATTGGGCCCAAAGTGTCCATATTTTGTGTGGCCACCATTATTTTCCAGCACTGCCTTAACCCTCTTGGGCATGGAGGTCACCAGAGCTTCACAGGTTGTCACTGGAGTCCTCTTCCCCTCCTCCATGATGACATCACAGAGCTGGTGGATGTTAGAGACCTTGCGCTCCTCCACCTTCCGTTTGAGGATGTCCCACAGATGATCAATAGGGTTTAGGTCTGGAGACATGCTTGGCCAGTCCATCACCTTTACCCTCAGCTTCTTTAGCAAGGCAGTGGTGGTCTTGGAGGTGTGTTTGGGGTGGTTATCATGTTGGAATACTGCCCTGCGGCCCAGTCTCTGAAGGGAGGGGATCATGTTCTGCTTCAGTATGTCACAGTACATGTTGGCATTCATGGTCCCCTCAATGATCTGTAGCTCCCCAGTGCCGGTGTTCTGCCGAGAAAGTTCTGCTCGGCGGATAAGTTCCCCCCTTTACTGCGCCTGCGCAGTAGGATCCGGCGGAAATAGCCGAAGCGGAACAGCTGAAAATCAGCTGTACACGGCGCCTGTAAGAGGGCCCCTCGCGGGCTCGCTCCACTCGCCACGCTTCGGGCACGGCCTCGCTTTGCTCGGCTCTTTAAGATTCCCCCTCTAGGTCCACTTGGATGATGGGGAAGGAACCTGGACCCAGGGCGCAGGCGCCGTGTACAGCTGATTGAAGCGTTTGAGCTTCGGCTATCTCCGGCGGCTGACAGTAGTTCGTACTGCGCAGGCGCTGTGCCTGCGCAGTACAGGGGGGGAACTTATCCGCCGAGGGAACTTCCTCGGCAAGACACCGGCAGCACTCATGCAGCCCCAGACCATGACACCCCCACCACCATGCTTGACTGTAGACAAGACACACTTGTCTTTGTCCTCCTCACCTGGTTGCCCCCACACACGCTTGTCACCATCTGAACCAAATACGTTTATCTTGGTCTCATCAGACCACAGGACATGGTTCCAGTAATCCATGTCCTTAGTCTGCTTGTCTTCAGCAAACTGTTTGTGGGCTTTCTTGTGCATCATCTTTAGAAGAGGCTTCCTTCTGGGACGACAGCCATGCAGACCAATTTGATGCAGTGTGCGGCGTATGGTCTGAGCACTGACAGGCTGACCCCCCACCCCTACAACCTCTGCAGCAATGCTGGCAGCACTCATACGTCTATTTCCCAAAGACAACCTCTGGATATGACGCTGAGCACGTGACCTCAACTTCTTTGGTGGACCATGGCGAGGCCTGTTCTGAGTGGAACCTGTCCTGTTATACCGCTGTATGGTCTCGGCCACCGTGCTGCAGCTCAGTTTCAGGGTCTTGGCAATCTTCTTATAGCCTAGACCATCTTTATGTAGAGCAACAATTCTTTATTTCAGATCCTCAGAGAGTTTTTTGCCATGAGGTGCCATGTTGTACTTCCAGTGACCGGTATGAGAGAGTGAGAGCGATAACACCAAATTTAACACACCTGCTCCCCTTTCACACCTGAGACCTTGTAACACTAACGAGTCACATGACACCGGGGGAGGGAAAGTGGCTAATTGGGGCCCAATTTGGAGATTTTCACTTAGGGGTGTACTGACTTTTGTTGCCAGCGGTTTAGACATTAATGGCTGTGTGTTGAGTTATTTTGAGGGGACAGGAAATTTACACTGTTATACAAGCTGTACACTCACTACTTTACATTGTAGACAAGTGTCATTTCTTCAGTGTTGTCACATGAAAAGATAGAAGAAAAGATTTACAACAATGTGACGGGTGTACTTACTTTTGTGAGATACTGTATTTACAGGTAGGTTCTAGGCAGGGCCAGCCTGTAAATTAGGCATGATGGAGAGTCCCTGCATTTTTAGAGGTGGGGTCTGGGTGGGGCCAACCCATAAAGTATATGTGATGAGCGCTTTCTGCATTTTTAGGGGTGTGGTCTGGGCGGGACCAACCTGTAAAGTGACTGTGATGCAGTCCCTACATATTTAGAGGAGGGGTATGTGTGGGACAAACCCATAAAGTTGGCATGATAAGCAATCCTTGCATAGTTTGAGGCGGGGTCTGGGTGGTACCAATCCATAAAGTGGGTGTATTGATTGGTCCCTGCAAATTCTAAATGTTGGGTCAAGGTGGGGACCAACTTCTAAAGTGGGTGTGATAGGGATCCCTACATATTTAGGGGTGGGAGTCTTGGCAGGACCAACCCGTAAAAGGGGCATGGTGAGCGATCCCTGCATATTTAGACTTGGGCTCAGGGCGGGACAACAGGTAACATGGGTGTGATGGGAGGGGTCTCAGCATATTTAGAGGTCTAGAAGGGACTAAACCATAAAGTGGGTGTGATGGGCAGCCCCTGCATTTTTAGAGGTGGAGTCAAGGCGGAACCAACTCATAAAGTGGACATGGTGGAGGGTTCCTCCATATTTTCAGGTGGGGTCTTGGCTGGACCAACACATAAAGTGGACATGGTGAGTGATCCTTGCATATTTAGAGGTGGGGGTCTGGGTGGGACCAACCTATAAAGTGGACATGATGCGCACTCCCTGTATTTTTAGAGTTGGGGTCGGGGTGGGACAACCCGTAACATGGGTGTGATAGGAGGGGTCTCAACATAGTTAGAGGTGAGGTCTAGGAGGGACTAAACAATGAAGTAGACATGGTGGACGGTCCCTCCATATTTACAGGTGGGGTCTTGGCTGGACCAACACGTGAAGTAGGCATGGTGAGTGATCCCTGCATATTTAAAGGTGGGATCTGGGTGGGAGTGGGACCAGCCTATAAAGTGGACATGATTTGCACGCCCTATATTTTTAGAGTTGGGTTCAGGGTGGGATGAGCCGTAACATAGGTGTGATGGGAGGGGTTTCAACATATTTAGGGGTGAGGTCTAGGAGGGACTAAACCATAAAGTCGGCGTGATGGGCAGTTCCTGCCTGGTGGAGTCAAGGTGGGACCAACTCATAAAGTGGACATGGTGGATGGTCCCTCCATATTTACAGGTGGGGTCTTGGCTGGACCAACCCGTAAAGTGGGCATGGTGAGTGATTCCTGCATATTTAAAGGTTGGGTTCTGGGTGGGAGTGGGACCAACCTATAAAGTGTACATGATGCGCACTCCGTGTATTTTTGAATCTGGGGTCAGGGCGGGACAACCCGTAACATGGGTGTGATGAGAGGCGTCTCAACATATTTAGAGGTGAGGTCTAGGAGGGACTAAACCATAAAGTGGACATGGTGGAAGGTCCCTCCATATTTACAGGTGGCGTCTGGACTGGACCTACCCGTAAAGTAGGCATTGGTGAGTGACCCTTGCACATTAAGAGGTGGGGGTCTGGGTGGGACCAAGCTATAAAGTGGACATGATGTGCACTCTCTGTATTTTTAGATTTAGGGTCAGGGTGGGACAACCTGTAACATGGGTGTGATGGGAGGGGTCTCAACGTATTTAGAGGTGAGGTCTAGGAGGGACTAAACCATAAAGTGGGCGTGATGAGGCACTCCCTGTATTTATAGAGTTGGGGTCAGGGCGGGGGCAACCCGTAACATGGGTGTGATGGGAGGGGTCTCAGCATTTTTAGAGGTAGGGTCTAGAAGGGACTAAACCATAAGGTAGGCGTGGTAGGCGGTAGAGGTGGAGTCAAGGTGGGACCAACTAATAAATTGGGCATGGCGGACGGTCCCTCCATATCTATAGGTGGGGTCTTGGCTGGACCAACCGGTAGGGTGTGCCAATGCTAGGTGGAGAGTGGGCGGGGTTAATAGTGTCCTGGGATCCGGGACCATAATGGTGGTACATATGGAAGGTGCATTATGGGTAGCAGTGCAGGAAACAGAGGCTGCATATGTAATATGTACAGACAATCAATACTCCCATTGATAACAATATTGAATGTTCATCTAATCAATGACTGAACATGGTGGACATCCCCTTTAAGGGTCATTTCTCCTGCAGAAAAGGAGACTGGGAGTCCCAGGAGTGTGTGTGGGGGAGGGGAGGTTAGGAAATCTCCTTTAATCATTTCTCAGGCAGAACTCATCCATTATTCATGATAAGATATAGAAATATTTGTGCCGTCCGATGCGCGGCGTATCGCGTGTCCGCCAGACGAGGAAACATGTTGTACCAATCTGTTCCAATTCCTCCAACCCGACTCCGGTGTCACCGCAGATGGGATCAATAATCACTGCCCGGGGGGGGGGGGGGATAAACCTAATTTGTCTGTATTGCCCCGGTCAAGCCGGGCCACAAATATGAGTCATGTCTCGCGGCAGGACGCAGCGGCGGGTCAAGGCGCACGGCGCACTCTGATATAATGCGTTCAGTTTGGGGTGTGTGCACAGGAGCCGTACCGGCGGGAGGGGGAAATGGCCATAATATAACCACAGATTGAACCATCAGAAATATACAATGTATCAGTGATGTCATCATATAATGTCACAAAATCTATTATAATAGAGGGCGGTGATGTCACTCTGTATAATATATCTTATATCTGGAGAGCGGTGATGTCACTCCTGTATAATATATCTTATATCTGGAGGGCGGTGATGTCACTCCTGTATAATATATCTGGAGAGTGGTGATGTCACTCCTGTATAATATATGTTATATCTGGAGAGCAGTGATGTCACTCCTGTATAATATATCTTATATCTGGACAGTGGTGATGTCACTCCTGTATAATATATCTGGAGAGCGGTGATGTCATTTCTGTATAATATATCTGGAGAGCGGTGATGTCACTTCTGTATAATATATGTTATATCTGGAGAGCGGTGATGTCACTCTGTATAATATATCTTATATCTGGAGAGCAGTGATGTCACTCCTGTATAATATATCTTATATCTGGACAGTGGTGATGTCACTCCTGTATAATATATCTTATATCTGGAGAGCGGTGATGTCACTCTGTATAATATATCTTATATCTGGAGGGCGGTGATGTCACTCTGTATAATATATCTTATATCTGGAGGGCGGTGATGTCACTCCTATATAATATATCTTATATCTGGAGAGTGGTGATGTAACTCCTGTATAATATATCTTATATCTGGAGGGCGGTGATGTCACTCTGTATAATATATCTTATATCTGGAGAGCGGTGATGTCACTCCTGTGTAATATATCTTATATCTGGAGAGTGGTGATGTCACTCCTGTATAATATATCTTATATCTGGAGAGCGGTGATGTCACTCCTGTATAATATATCTTATATCTGGAGGGCGGTGATGTCACTCCTGTATAATATATCTTATATCTGGAGAGTGGTGATGTCACTCTTGTATAATATATCTTATATCTGGAGAGCGGTGATGTCACTCCTGTATAATATATCTTATATCTGGAGAGCGGTGATGTCACTCTGTATAATATATCTTATATCTGGAGAGTGGTGATGTCACTCCTGTGTAATATATCTTATATCTGGAGAGTGGTGATGTCACTCCTGTGTAATATATCTTATATCTGGAGGGCGGTGATGTCACTCTTGTATAATATATCTTATATCTGGAGAGCGGTGATGTCACTCCTGTATAATATATCTTATATCTGGAGGGCGGTGATGTCACTCTTGTATAATATATCTTATATCTGGAGAGCGGTGATGTCACTCCTGTATAATATATCTTATATCTGGAGAGCGGTGATGTCACTCTGTATAATATATCTTATATCTGGAGAGCGGTGATGTCACTCCTGTATAATATATCTTATATCTGGAGAGCGGTGATGTCACTCCTGCATAATATATCTTATATCTGGAGAGCGGTGATGTCACTCCTGCATAATATATCTTATATCTGGAGGGCGGTGATGTCATTCTGTATAATATATCTTATATCTGGAGAGCGGTGATGTCACTCTGTATAATATATCTTATATCTGGAGAGCGGTGATGTCACTCCTGTATAATATATCTTATATCTGGAGAGCGGTGATGTCCCTCCTGTGTATATATATCTTATATCTGGAGAGCGGTGATGTCACTCCTGTATAATATATCTTATATCTGGAGAGCGGTGATGTCACTCTGTATAATATATCTTATATCTGGAGAGCGGTGATGTCACTCCTGTATAATATATCTTATATCTGGAGAGCGGTGATGTCACTCCTGTGTATATATATCTTATATCTGGAGAGCGGTGATGTCACTCCTCTATAATATATCTTATATCTGGAGAGCGGTGATGTCACTCCTGTATAATATATCTTATATCTGGAGAGCGGTGATGTCACTCCTGTATAATATATCTTATATCTGGAGAGCGGTGATGTCACTCCTGTGTATATATATCTTATATCTGGAGAGCGGTGATGTCACTCCTCTATAATATATCTTATATCTGGAGAGCGGTGATGTCACTCCTGTATAATATATCTTATATCTGGAGAGCGGTGATGTCACTCCTGTATAATATATCTTATATCTGGAGAGCGGTGATGTCACTCCTGTGTATATATAGGTTACGGGGGATATTTCTCGGGCTCATTAATGAGCAGGTTGCAGTAGAAGTCGGGATGAGTATGATGCGGCGGTCCGGCGATTATCGGAGGTATAAATGACGGCTGCGCTCAGATTTGTTCGTCTCGGATTGTATAATAAGGTGGGATCCTGGGAACGCGGTGTATATCGCGGTGCGGGGGAGGGGTGGGGGGACGCGCGGCGCTCTTGGCGGGGGGCTCAGGACTCATTTGCACTCAGACACATTTCATGTAATTGAAAAGCGCCTCTTACGGCTTCTCAGCCTGGAATGTGTTCTGGATCTGATGGAGGAGCCATATGTCACCCGCAGCCTGGCCCCTCCCCCCTCCGCCGCCCGCCCGGGACTGGAGCGTGGAAACGCATCTCATTATTCCTCTTCTGGGGGGACATCGAATGTTTATTTCCATCTCACCCATAATCCCATCTCCTCGCATTGCCGCCGACGCAGGGCGAGCGCCAGGAAATTGCGCTTAAGTGCGATTCGCATTTCTGATTGGAGAAGAAAATGACGGTTTTCATCACAAATCTGAGATTTCAGTCATCTTCCTCCTTCTAGGACAATCCGGAAGGTGAAATATAGGATACAATGTATATTACACCCGACCCCCGCCCCTCCCCCTTCAGTTTTCTATAGGTGTACCGGCTCCGCCCCCTGGACTGAAACGTCTTCCTCTGATTTCACCGCACACTGCGAGCTTCTCACCATGTGCATTAGAAGCTGCAGCGAGTCAGGTAGAGCCCCGCCCCTTTCCTGGCTGGAGGACGTTCAGCTCTTCACCCAGCCTGACTGGCCCTGGCCCCGCCCCTTTCATTCATTGGATTGCCGTTCTTTAAACAATGAAGGCTCCGGCATCACATGTGGGCGGTACATATGCAAATTAAGCCTGCCTCGGAAACACCCACTCCTCCGGACTGACTCCACCCATCAAGACATTTTGATATTTGCGTGACTCCTCCCACTGCTTGCATCAGGGCTGAGGGTTTTCCTGAGGGGAGCACTTAGGCCGGGCGCTGTGATGTTATCAGGACGCTGTGTACAGCCCCCTCCCACCCCCGCGCACCAGCCATGATCTGCCTGCATTGCATAGAGGACCACAGAGACTCATTAAAGCGGAGGTCCTGCCAAATTTTTTTTTTAAGTCGTCAGCTACAAATACTGCAGCTGCTGACTTTTAAAATATGGACACTTACCCGTCCAGGGCGCCCGCGGTGTCGGCACCCGAAGCCGATCTGTCCCTCGCCTCTCGGGTGGAGGCGCCGCCATCTTCGGCTTCACAGCCTGGTTCCCTAATTTGCATAGGCAAGTCGCACTGCGCGATTCCACAGGTCCCTGCTGTCTTCTGGGACCTGTGCGTCTCCCAGAAGACAGTGGGGGGGGGGGTGGAGGAGGCGCCGGATATGACGTAGATCACCGCGGGTACCCGCGGATATCTATGCCCGGAAGTGGGAGCCAATACCTGGATTATACCGGTATATGCTCTCCCCTCCCCCCCCTGAAAGGTGCCAAATGTGACACCGGAGAGGGGGGGGAGGATTCCGAAAAGCGGAAAGTTCAATTTTTGGGTGGAACTCCGCTTTAACGACATCAGGCATTTGCTGACGAAACGCGTAGGTTGGGACTTCCGGGAAACGCGTCAATTCCGCTTATTGGAACGCAAACCAGTGTTCCCCTGTTGTAACTATATGCCTATGTGTTTTTACTATATGTAAGTGCGTTTTACTCGCTTTTCTCATCAAAACCACTTGCCGACCGCCCCGAAAATATATATACAGGTGACGTCATTACTTTGACGTATAAATACAGTTGTTATGGCAGCAGCTTCACCGCAGGATCACTTTTAGAGGCAGCGGGAAGCAATCCGATCCCTCTGACGGCTGGGCAGGACATCAAGTTAGGGCAAGATGCCCCCCTCCCCCCCGCTCTCTCTCTGACGTCACTTTCTGTTCTCAGGCCAAAACTATATTTTTTTTCTTAATGTCAAAATGTCTCTTTTTTTTTTTTTTGCTTTCAAAAGGTAGAGATAAAGAGGACCTGTCATCTCTTATTTCTATCACAAGGGATGTTTACATTTCTTGTAACAAGAATAAAAGTTATAAAAAAAAATAAAAAAAAATAAAAGGGACAGTTTAGAAAAAAAAAAAAGTAAAATAAATAAGATTTTTTTTTTTTTTTTTTAAAGCGCCCCGTCCCTCCGTTCTCGCACTCGCGCTCAGAAGCGAACGCATACGTAATTCACGTCCACATATGTAAACGGCGTTCAGATCACACCACATGTGAGTTATCACCGCGATCGTTATAGTGAGAGCAATCATAATAGAACTAGACCTCCTCTGGTAACTGGTAACCTGTAAACATTTTTAAAGCGTCGCCTATAGCGATTTCTAAATAGCGTTGTCGTCATTCCACGAGCGTGCGCAATTTTAAAGCGTGACATGTTAGGTATCTATTTACTCGGCGTAACGTCATCATTCACATTATACTAAAAAAAATTAAAATTAAATAAAAAATTAAAAAATTTGGAAATTCGGAAATTGAAAAATTTGGAAATTTCAGAATTAACGAATTTGTCAAAATTCTTTAAAAAACTAATTTGGAACCAAATGAACTGCACATGTCTAATGTATAAGGAAATGGATCAGAGAGCGATTGGAAGACAAATCCCCTCCCCTTATTCTCCCTTGCCCCCCCCCCACCTTACATGATACCACAGTGCCCTTCCTGCCCACCCTTTGTCCCGGCCCTGGGCCCCGACCAATGATTTATGGCCGGGACCCGCTTATCGGGCTGAGCGAATGACAGAAGAGCGCTCTGTGTTGGTTCTCTCTCTACACACAGCAGCCATGTGCTGTTTTTCTTTCTCCCAGCAAAGCAAAGAGTTAAAATCTGCACATTTCTTAGTAAAGCAGCACACATTGTACATGGGTAGGAACCATAGGCGCGTGTGCAGGGGGTGTGCCAGGTGTGCCTGGGCACACCCCAATCACCCTGTGTGGCACAGGTCCCCCTGCTGATATTGCACCGAAGCCCCCCCAACAGGGCTCCTAAAAAAAATTGCAAAAAAAAAAAAACTACTGACACCGTCTACTTCCCTACAGACACACCCACTGCCCAACTACCACACATACATACATACATACATACACACACATACATACATACATACATACACACACACACATACATAAACACACATACATACATACATACACACATACATACATACACGCACACACGCGCACGCATGTGTTTTGAGTTGTATAACTCACCAGTGTCCATCAAATGCAGCCTCACCAGCGCCCATCAATGCAGCCTCACCAGCGCCCATCAATGGAGCCTCACCAGCGCCCATCAATGCAGCCTCACCAGCGCCCATCAATGCAGCCTCACCAGCGTCCATCAATGCAGCCTCACCAGCGTCCATCAAATGCAGCCTTACCAGCGCCCATCAATGCAGCCTTACCAGCGCCCATCAATGCAGCCTCACCAGTGCCCATCAAATGCAGCCTCACCAGTGCTCATCAATGCAGCCTACCAGTGCTCATCAATGCAGCCTCACCAGCGTCCATCAAATGCAGCCTCACCAGCGCCCATCAATGCAGCCTCACCAGCGCCCATCAATGGAGCCTCACCAGCGCCCATCAATGCAGCCTCACCAGCGCCCATCAATGCAGCCTCACCAGCGCCCATCAATGCAGCCTCACCAGTGCCCATCAATGCAGCCTCACCAGCGCCCATCAATGCCGCCTCACCAGCGTCCATCAATGCAGCCTCACCAGCGTCCATCAATGCAGCCTTACCAGCGCCCATCAATGCAGCCTCACCAGTGCCCATCAAATGCAGCCTCACCAGTGCTCATCAATGCAGCCTCACCAGCGCCATCAAATGCAGCCTCACCAGCACCCATCAAATGCAGCCTCACCAGCGCCCATCAAATGCAGCCTTACCAACATCCATCAAATGCAGCCTCACCAGCGTCCATCAATGCCGCCTCACCAGCGTCCATCAATGCAGCCTCACCAGCGTCCATCAATGCAGCCTTACCAGCGCCCATCAATGCAGCCTCACCAGTGCCCATCAAATGCAGCCTCACCAGTGCTCATCAATGCAGCCTCACCAGCGCCATCAAATGCAGCCTCACCAGCACCCATCAAATGCAGCCTCACCAGCGCCCATCAAATGCAGCCTTACCAACATCCATCAAATGCAGCCTCACCAGCGTCCATCAATGCAGCCTCAGCAGTGCCCATCAAAGGCAGCCTCACCAGTGCTCATTCATGAATGTTTGCTTGCTTGCATTCATTCAGGAGTCAGGACACAGACACAGTCCTCCACCGCCGATGTACCTCTGACACTATGTGTGAACGGAGCGGTGCTGCCTGCTGATGCCGAGACTTATGCCGCGTACACACGGTCGGACTTTCCGGCATACTTGGTCCGGCGGACCAGACACCCATATGATGTCACAGTCCTTGGGCATGCTGGGACTGTGACGTCATATGGGGGCGGGGTCTCCGCCTATATAAGTCACAACGCAGCCCTCAGAGACAAGTCCAGCCGGAGAGAGCGTCGTGTCAACATCTGGGGGAAGAGAAGAGAAGAGAAGCCAAGAAGCCAAGAAGCCAAGAAGCCAAGAAGTCCGGACCTCCGCTGGCAATAGAGCTACATGAAGACAGCGGAGGGGCCGGCCGAAGACCTGCGACACCGGGAGAAGAGGCCGGAGAGCGGAGAAGAACCAACCGGACGCCGGGAGAAAATGAAGCGGAGGGACCCCCGAAGCCGGAGGAAGATCCCCCCGGAGCTGTTTAATAAAATATTTTAAAAACCTGTGTAGTGTGTTTTATTACTTACACTTTTTTCCTAGGTAAATGGGTAGGGGTACCATGTACCCCATACTCATTTACATAGGGTGGGGGGCCGGGATCTGGGGGCCCCCTTATTAAAGGGGGCTCCCAGATTCCGATAAGCCCCCGCCCGCAGACACCGACAACCAACGGTCAGGGTTGTCGGGAAGAGGCCCTTGTCCTCATCAACATGGGGACAAGGTGCTTTGGGGGGGGGGGCGCAGGGCGCCCCCTCCCCCAAAGCACCCACCCCCCCCATGTTGAGGGCATGCGGCCTGGTACGGTTCAGGAGGGGGGGGGCGCTCGCTCGTCCCCACCCCCTTTCCTGACCGGCCAGGCTGCGTGCTCGGATCGGGGTCTGGTATGGATTTTAGGGGGGGCCCCACGCCGTTTTTTCGGCGTAGGGGTTCCCCTTTATAATCCATACCAGACCTAAGGGCCTGGTATGCCCCGCGACGGGGCTCACAAGGTGTCAATCTCGCCGATAAAAGCGGCAAGATTGACATCCTTTTCTAGTCCCGTCGCACCTGAGTCACGTTCAAAATGAACGGACTTGTCCGTGTGTGGGCAAGTCCGTTCATTCTGAAAGTCCGCCGGAACTCCGGCGAAAGTCCGTCGGAAAGACGGGCGGACTTAGCCCGCCGGAAAGTCCCGGCGTGTGTGGGCAAGTCCGTCCGTTTTAAAGTCCGGCGCACCTGGCGGACAAAGTCCGTCGGAAAGTGTGCCGGACCAAGTAGGATAGAAAGTCCGACCGTGTGTACGCGGCATTAGTTGCTTGCTGCAGAGAGATGAGAGTAATAACACCAGTGGCCGGGCGCCCTAAGCAGCAGGGTTCCCTAGGCGGCTGCCTAGTTTGCCTAGTGGTAGCACCGGCCCTGAGCTCAGTTTAAGTTTATATATTCAGGATGACAGCGCTGTGAAAGGGGAAGCTATTTGTTATTACTTCTCTATGTATGTTTAAATAAAGTGTTGCTAATAAAATAATGTAGCGAGTGGGGGATTCCTGTGTTGCAACTCTGAAATACTTAGAGCAGTGAATGTGAGGTGTACGACAGTGAAGGTGAGGGTGTACGACAGTGAATGTGAGGTGTACGACAGTGAATGTGAGGGTGTACGAGAGTGAATGTGAGGTGTACGACAGTGAATGTGAGGGTGTACGATAGTGAAGGTGAGGGTGTACGACAGTGAATGTGAGGTGTACGACAGTGAATGTGAGGGTGTACGATAGTGAATGTGAGGGTGTACGACAGTGAATGTGAGGGTGTACGACAGTGAATGTGAGGGTGTAGGACAGTGAATGTGAGGGTGTAGGACAGTGAATGTGAGGGTGTACGACAGTGAATGTGAGGGTGTAGGGCAGTGAATGTGAGGGTGTACGACAGTGAAGGTGAGGGTGTACGACAGTGAATGTGAGGTGTACGACAGTGAATGTGAGGGTGTACGACAGTGAATGTGAGGGTGTACGACAGTGAAGGTGAGGGTGTACGACAGTGAATGTGAGGGTGTACGACAGTGAATGTGAGGGTGTACGACAGTGAATGTGGGGGTGTACGGCAGTGAATGTGAGGGTGTACGACAGTGAATGTGAGGGTGTACGACAGTAAATGTGAGGATGTACGACAGTGAATGTGAGGGTGTACTACAGTGAATGTGAGGGTGTATGACAGTGAATGTGAGGGTGTACAACAGTGAATGTGAGGGTGTACTACAGTGAATGTGAGGGTGTATGACAGTGAATGTGAGGGTGTACAACAGTGAATGTGAGGGTGTACGATAGTGAATGTGAGGGTGTACAACAGTGAATGTGAGGGTGTACGACAGTGAATGTGAGGGTGTACGACAGTGAATGTGAGGGTGTACGACAGTGAAAGTGAGGGTGTACGACAGTGAATGTGAGAGTGTAGGACAGTGAATGTGAGGGTGTACAACATTGAATGTGAGGGTGTACAACAGTGAATGTGATGGTGTACAACAGTGAATGTGAGGGTGTACGATAGTGAATGTGAGGGTGTACGACAGTGAATGTGAGGGTGTACGACAGTGAATGTGAGGGTGTACGACAGTGAAAGTGAGGGTGTACGACAGTGAATGTGAGAGTGTAGGACAGTGAATGTGAGGGTGTACAACATTGAATGTGAGGGTGTACGACAGTGAATGTGAGGGTGTACGATAGTGAATGTGAGGGTGTACGACAGTGAATGTGAGGGTGTACGATAGTGAATGTGAGGGTGTACGACAGTGAATGTGAGGGTGTACAACAGTGAATGTGAGGGTGTACGACAGTGAATGTGAGGGTGTACGACAGTGAATGTGAATGTGTACGACAGTGAATGTGAGGGTGTACGACAGTGAAGGTGAGGGTGTACAACAGTGAAGGTGAGGGTGTACGATAGTGAATGTGAGGGTGTACGAAAGTGAAGGTGAGGGTGTACGACAGTGAATGTGAGGGTGTACGATAGTGAATGTGAGGGTGTACAACAGTGAATGTGAGGGTGTACGACAGTGAATGTGAGGGTGTACGATAGTGAACGTGAGGGTGTACGACAGTGAAGGTGAGGGTGTACGACAGTGAATGTGAGGATGTACGACAGTGAATGTGAGGGTGTACGACAGTGAATGTGAGGGTGTACAACAGTGAATGTGAGGGTGTACAACAATGCATGTGAGGGTGTACGACAGTGAATGTGAGGGTGTACAACAGTGAATGTGAGGGTGTACAATAGTGAATGTGAGGGTGTACAACAGTGAATGTGAGGGTGTACGACAGTGAATGTGAGGGTGTACGACAGTGAATGTGAGGGTGTACGATAGTGAATGTGAGGGTGTACGACAGTGAATGTGAGGGTGTACGACAGTGAATGTGAGGGTGTACGACAGTGAATGTGAGGGTGTACGAAAGTGAAGGTGAGGGTGTACGTCAGTGAATGTGAGGGTGTACGATAGTAAATGTGAGGGTGTACAACAGTGAATGTGAGGGTGTACGACAGTGAATGTGAGGGTGTACGATAGTGAACGTGAGGGTGTACGACAGTGAAGGTGAGGGTGTACGACAGTGAATGTGAGGATGTACGACAGTGAAGGTGAGGGTGTACGACAGTGAATGTGAGGGTGTACAACAGTGAATGTGAGGGTGTACAACAATGCATGTGAGGGTGTACGATAGTGAATGTGAGGGTGTACGACAGTGAATGTGAGGGTGTACGACAGTGAATGTGAGGGTGTACGACAGTGAATGTGAGGGTGTACGACAGTGAAGGTGAGGGTGTACGACAGTGAATGTGAGGGTGTATGACAGTGAATGTGAGGGTGTACGATAGTGAATGTGAGGGTGTACGACAGTGAATGTGAGGGTGTACGACAGTGAATGTGAGGGTGTACAACAATGCATGTGAGGGTGTACGTTAGTGAATGTGAGGGTGTACGACAGTGAATGTGAGGGTGTACGACAGTGAATGTGAGGGTGTACGACAGTGAATGTGAGGGTGTACGACAGTGAATGTGAGGGTGTACAACAGTGAATGTGAGGGTGTACGATAGTGAATGTGAGGGTGTACGACAGTGAATGTGAGGGTGTACGACAGTGAATGTGAGGGTGTACAACAGTGAATGTGAGGGTGTACGACAGTGAAGGTGAGGGTGTACGACAGTGAATGTGAATGTGTACGACAGTGAATGTGAGGGTGTACGACAGTGAAGGTGAGGGTGTACAACAGTGAAGGTGAGGGTGTACGATAGTGAATGTGAGGGTGTACGAAAGTGAAGGTGAGGGTGTACGACAGTGAATGTGAGGGTGTACGATAGTGAATGTGAGGGTGTACAACAGTGAATGTGAGGGTGTACAACAGTGAATGTGAGGGTGTACAACAATGCATGTGAGGGTGTACGACAGTGAATGTGAGGGTGTACAACAGTGAATGTGAGGGTGTACGACAGTGAATGTGAGGGTGTACGACAGTGAATGTGAGGGTGTACGATAGTGAATGTGAGGGTGTACGACAGTGAATGTGAGGGTGTACGACAGTGAATGTGAGGGTGTACGAAAGTGAAGGTGAGGGTGTACGTCAGTGAATGTGAGGGTGTACGATAGTGAATGTGAGGGTGTACAACAGTGAATGTGAGGGTGTACGACAGTGAATGTGAGGGTGTACGATAGTGAACGTGAGGGTGTACGACAGTGAAGGTGAGGGTGTACAACAGTGAATGTGAGGGTGTACGACAGTGAATGTGAGGGTGTACGACAGTGAATGTGAGGGTGTACGACAGTGAATGTGAGGGTGTACGACAGTGAATGTGAGGGTGTAGGACAGTGAATGTGAGGGTGTAGGACAGTGAATATGAGGGTGTATGACAGTGAATGTGAGGGTGTAGGACAGTGAATGTGAGGGTGTACAACAATGCATGTGAGGGTGTACGACAGTGAATGTGAGGGTGTACAACAGTGAATGTGAGGGTGTACGATAGTGAATGTGAGGGTGTACGACAGTGAATGTGAGGGTGTACGACAGTGAATGTGAGGGTGTACAACAGTGAATGTGAGGGTGTACGACAGTGAAGGTGAGGGTGTACGACAGTGAATGTGAATGTGTACGACAGTGAATGTGAGGGTGTACGATAGTGAATGTGAGGGTGTACAACAGTGAATGTGAGGGTGTACAACAGTGAATGTGAGGGTGTACAACAATGCATGTGAGGGTGTACGACAGTGAATGTGAGGGTGTACAACAGTGAATGTGAGGGTGTACAATAGTGAATGTGAGGGTGTACAACAGTGAATGTGAGGGTGTACGACAGTGAATGTGAGGGTGTACGACAGTGAATGTGAGGGTGTACGATAGTGAATGTGAATGTGTACGACAGTGAATGTGAGGGTGTACAACAGTGAATGTGAGGGTGTACGACAGTGAAGGTGAGGGTGTACGACAGTGAATGTGAATGTGTACGACAGTGAATGTGAGGGTGTACGATAGTGAATGTGAGGGTGTACAACAGTGAATGTGAGGGTGTACAACAGTGAATGTGAGGGTGTACAACAATGCATGTGAGGGTGTACGACAGTGAATGTGAGGGTGTACAACAGTGAATGTGAGGGTGTACAATAGTGAATGTGAGGGTGTACAACAGTGAATGTGAGGGTGTACGACAGTGAATGTGAGGGTGTACGATAGTGAATGTGAGGGTGTACGACAGTGAATGTGAAGGTGTACGACAGTGAATGTGAGGGTGTACGAAAGTGAAGGTGAGGGTGTACGTCAGTGAATGTGAGGGTGTACGATAGTGAATGTGAGGGTGTACAACAGTGAATGTGAGGGTGTACGACAGTGAATGTGAGGGTGTACGATAGTGAACGTGAGGGTGTACGACAGTGAAGGTGAGGGTGTACAACAGTGAATGTGAGGGTGTACGACAGTGAATGTGAGGGTGTACGACAGTGAATGTGAGGGTGTACGACAGTGAATGTGAGGGTGTACGACAGTGAATGTGAGGGTGTACGACAGTGAATATGAGGGTGTAGGACAGTGAATGTGAGGGTGTAGGACAGTGAATGTGAGGGTGTAGGACAGTGAATGTGAGGGTGTAGGACAGTGAATGTGAGGGGCGATCTCTCTGTCCTCCCACATTGGATTTTTTTTATATATGTTTGAAGTCATTAGTCATTTTGCACTAGAAGCACTTTACTAATGTGTTGGTTCCTAGGATAAGATCTGCCCATATACCTTTCTAAAACATACCGGTATATCCTTTTTCACTCAGCATACTGGCACTTATATGTGGGAGGACATAGTCTAGAGTTAGGCAACCCGGGGCCCTCCAGCTGTAGCAGAACTACAAGTCCCATCATTCCTCTGGGAGTAATTGTGACTGCCAGCCTTGCAATGCCTCATGGGAAATGTAGTTCCACAACAGCTGGAGGGTCCCCAGGTTGCCTCCCCCTGACATAGTCCCTCACATACAGCTACATTTAAAGAGGAAGTAAACCCTGATGGGTTTTACTTCCTCTTTTTTCCCCTGCAAAGTAAAAGCAAAATGGGCCAGTACGCATCGCATACTAGCTCATTATGTTGCACTGCAAATGAAGCCCTCAATGTCCCCTGCTGTCCCCACTGGTGGCCGCGCCCATCTTCAGCCCTCATGGGTGGGCCCTCCAAAGGTCAGCAGGCGTGTCCCCAGAGGTCAATGGTCATGAGGCGTGGCTGACCCACCCCCACTAAAGTGTTCCGCCTACCTCAACTAAGTCTGGGAATGAAAAAGTCGTGGAAAGCGCTGAGCGCAAATGTTCTTTTATAAGGCTGCCGAGCGAAACGAGGCAGCTCACGCGTACTACGAGTTTCTACGGGGCGAGCGAAGCGCGCAAGCCGTAAATTATTTTATTTTTTTTACCCTTTTTCCGACAAACCGAGCGAGATCCGGGAAAGGTAAAGGTTTTAGGGCGGGGGAGTCACAAAATGGAGATGCACTTATGCCGCGCACACACGACTGGACTTTTCGGCATCAAAGGTCCAACGGAACGAATCCATCAAACAATTCGATCGTGTGTGGGATTCATCGGACCTTTTCTGTCTAAAAATCTGACGGACCTTAGAAATAGAACAAGTTTCAAATCTTTTCGACGGATTCGATTCCTATCGAAAAATCCGCTCGTCTGTGTGCTAGTCTGACGGACCAAAAAACGACACAAGGGCAGCTATTGGCTACCGGCCATTGAACCTCCTTATTCTAGTCCGGTCGTACGTCATCACGTTTGAAACAATCGGACTTTGGTGTGATCGTGTGTAGGCAAGTCCGTTTCGTTGGAACTCCGTCGGAACTCTGTTGAAAAGTCCTTCGGAGTTCAGTCCGACGAGAAGTCCGCTCGTGTGTACGCGGCATTAGAGTTAGGGTTAAAGTTCATAGGTCAAAGGAGGGTTAGGGTTAGAACTTAGGTTTAGGGTTAGAGCTTGGGGTTAGGGGTTAGGGTTTCCCCTTGAAGAACAAGGTTAGGACTCAGGCAGAGGCGGCTCTCTAATTAGGCAAATTAGGCGGTCGCCTAAGGCCTCGCACTCACAGGGGCCTCGCGGCCGCCTAATTTGCCTGTTCTCAATCACTGAAGTTGACGCCAGTGGCTCCGCCTACCCACACTGGGACTCTGTGGCTTGGGAGCTGACGGACAAATCAGATACTGCCCGCAGCCTGAGGAATAGCGGCCTCATCACGGAGCGTCCCAGTCCGTGGGGCCTCATGAGTAAGTTTTGCCTAAGGCCTCACAAAGCCTAGAGCCGCCTCTGGACTCAGGGATTAGAATAGGGACCTCCTCCAAAGGTCAAAGGTTATCAGGTGTGTCCCCAGAGGTCAATGGTCAAGAGGCATGGCTGACCCACCCCCCACCAAAGTGTTCCGCCTACCCCAACTAAGTCGGGGAATGAACAAGTCGGGAAAGGCGCTGGTCATGGCATGGGCCCTTTAGAAACGGCACGATCGCGCCCTATCTTCAGTGCACATCGTATATGGTAAATAAATGTCTTAAATACTTAGTGCTTAAAGTGGTTGTAAACCTATAGTTACACCACTTTTACCTACAGGTAAGGCCTATAATAAAGCTTACCTGTAGGTACTGGAAATATCTCCTAAACCCTCGCGGTTTTGGGCTCTGGGCTCAGAGTTGTCGCTCTCTCAGTCACGTGACTTTAATAAAATGTTGATTATTTGATCGGTTTGATCGGCGTTGACCCTTTATTGACCAATCTAATCTCTCTCTGAACAGAACCGCCCCGGAGAGGAGCGTTTGCTTTGCCCGAGCGATTGTGGTTCTTGTCCTGCGTTTGCCGCGCGGCTGCGTTTTTCATTTCCTAATGAATAAAGAAGAATCCACGTGGATGCGACCTCTCCGGAGCCCGGCGTTCGGCAGATGAGAGGAATTCGCTCTCATCATCTCGGCAAATGTCTTTCAGGGAAATGACGGCCCAGAGTTGTTTTAGAGGGACCCCCCCTGCCGTGCCGCCCCGCTGTGGATTTTTAATAAGGAAAGTCACCCAGGCAGAAAGGTGTTTCCTGTTCTGTACGGCTGAGAGCCTGCCAGCGGGGGGCCCTCTCACTGCCAAGGGCCCGCTGCTTTCATTTACTCCACCCGGAGTGCCACTGTGAAGATTTGTTGACTGATGCATGTTGATTTATCACCATTTAGCTGAAAAACAGCTTCAGATTTGGCTTCTTAGAATCTCTCTGAGACTTCTTGTCCGCTGGACCTCGGAGATGGAAACCTCGGGTACAGATCGGGAGAGGTTCCACCGAGGACTGACAATGGGCAGAAAATCAGGGATTTACACTTTGCTATACAGAGATCGTCACTATACAAAGATACACTAATCAGCCATATCATTATGACCACCCACCATAACCTGCCCAGCCATGGACCCCTCTAGACCTCTGAAGGTACGCTGTGGTATCTGGCACCAAGCCGTCAGTAGCAGGACCTTTAAGTCCTGTAAGTTGTGAGGTGGGGCCTCCATGGATCAGACTTGTTTTTTCAGCACATCCCACAGATGCTTGATTGGATAGACATCTGGAGAATCTGGAGGCCAAGTCAAAACCTTCAGCTCATGTTCCCCAAACCATTCTTTAATTCATCAGACCAGGTCACCTTCTTCCATTACTCTGTGGTCCAGTTCTGATGCTCACGTGCCCATTCTATTAGAACCAGCATTCACTTTTCCAGCAATCTAACCTCCAATAGCTTTTCTATTGGTTTGGACTACATGGACCAGCCTTTCCCCCCACCTCCATCAATGAGCCTTCCCTCCCCACCTCCATCAATGAGCCTTCCCTCCCCACCTCCATCAATGAGCCTTCCCTCCCCCACCTCCATCAATGAGCCTTCCCTCCCCACCTCCATCAATGAGCCTTCCCTGCCCACCTCCATCAATGAGCCTTCCCTCCCCCAGCTCCCTCAATGAGCCTTCCCTCCCCCACCTCCATCAATGAGCCTTCCCTCCCCACCTCCATCAATGAGCCCTCCCTCCCCCACCTCCATCAATGAGCCTTCCCTCCCCACCTCTATCAATGAGCCTTCCCTCCCCCACCTCCATCAATGAGCCTTCCCTCCCCACCTCCATCAATGAGCCTTCCCTCCCCACCTCCATCAATGAGCAGAGGCGGCTCTCTAATTAGGCAAATTAGGCGGTCGCCTAAGGCCTCGCACTCACAGGGGCCTCGCAGCCGCCTAATTTGCCTGTTCTCAATCACTGAAGTTGACGCCGGCGGCTCCGCCTACCCCCACAGGGACTCTGTGGCTTAGGAGCTGACGGACAAATCAGATACTGCCCGCAGCCTGAGGAATAGCGGCCTCATCACGGAGCGTCCCAGTCTGTGGGGCCTCATGTGTAAGTTTTGCCTAAGGCCTCACAAAGCCTAAAGCCGCCTCTGTCAATGAGCCTTCCCTCCCCCACCTCCATCAATGAGCCTTCCCTCCCCACCTCCATCAATGAGCCTTCCCTCCCCACCTCCATCAATGAGCCTTCCCTCCCCACCTCCATCAATGAGCCTTCCCTGCCCACCTCCATCAATGAGCCTTCCCTCCCCCAGCTCCCTCAATGAGCCTTCCCTCCCCCACCTCCATCAATGAGCCTTCCCTCCCCACCTCCATCAATGAGCCCTCCCTCCCCCACCTCCATCAATGAGCCTTCCCTCCCCCACCTCCATCCATCAATGAGCCTTCCCTCCCCACCTCCATCAAAGAGCCTTCCCTCCCCCACCTCCATAAATGAGCCTTCACTCCCAACCTCCATCAATGAGCCTTCCCTCCCCACCCCCAAAAATGAGCCCCCCCCTCTATCAATGAGCCTTCCCTCCCCACCCCCATCAATGAGCCTTCCTTCCCCCACCTCCATCAACGAGCCTTCCCTTCCCCACCCCCAAAAATGAGCCCCCCCTCCATCAATGAGCCTTCTCTCGCCAACCCATCAATGAGCCTTCCTTCCCCCACCTCCATCAATGATCCCCCCACCTCCATTAATGAGCCTTCCCTCCCCCACCTCCATCAATGAGCCTTCCCTCCCCACCTCCATCAATGAGCCCTTCCTCCCCCACCTCCATCAATGAGCCTTCCCTCCCCCACCTCCATCCATCAATGAGCCTTCCCTCCCCACCTCCATCAAAGAGCCTTCCCTCCCCCACCTCCATAAATGAGCCTTCACTCCCAACCTCCATCAATGAGCCTTCCCTCCCCACCCCCAAAAATGAGCCCCCCCCTCTATCAATGAGCCTTCCCTCCCCACCCCCATCAATGAGCCTTCCTTCCCCCACCTCCATCAACGAGCCTTCCCTTCCCCACCCCCAAAAATGAGCCCCCCCTCCATCAATGAGCCTTCTCTCGCCAACCCATCAATGAGCCTTCCTTCCCCCACCTCCATCAATGATCCCCCCACCTCCATTAATGAGCCTTCTCTCCCCCACCTCCATCAATGAGCCTTCCCTCCCCCACCTCCATCAATGAGCCTTCCCTCCCCACCTCCATCAATGAGCCTTCCCTCCCCACCTCCATCAATGAGCCTTCCCTCCCCACCTCCATCAATGAGCCTTCCCTCCCCCACCTCCATCATTGAGCCTTCCCTCCCCACCTCCATCAACTAGCCTTCCCTCCCCCACCTCCATCAATGATCCCCCCACCTCCATTAATGAGCCTTCCCTCCCCACCAACATCAATGATCCTTCCCTCCCCCGCCTCCATCAATGAGCCTTCCCTCCCCACCTCCATCAATGAGCCTTCCCTCCCCACCTCCATCAATGATCCTTCCCTCCCCCACCTCCATCAATGAGCCTTCCCACCCCACCTCCATCAATGAGCCTTCCCACCCCACCTCCATCAATGTGCCTTCCCTCCCCACCTCCATCAATGAGCCTTCCCTCCCCACCTCCATCAATGAGCCCCCCACCTCCATCAATGAGCCTTCCCTCCCCACCTCCATCAATGAGCCTTCCCTCCCCTACCTCCATCAATGAGCCTTCCCTCCCCCGCCTCCATCAATGAGCCTTCCCTCCCCACCTCCATCAACGAGCCTTCCCTCCCCCACCTCCATCAACTAGCCTTCCCTCCCCCACCTCCATCAATGATCCCCCCACCTCCATTAATGAGCCTTCCCTCCCCACCAACATCAATGATCCTTCCCTCCCCCGCCTCCATCAATGAGCCTTCCCTCCCCACCTCCATCAATGAGCCTTCCCTCCCCACCTCCATCAATGATCCTTCCCTCCCCCACCTCCATCAATGAGCCTTCCCACCCCACCTCCATCAATGAGCCTTCCCACCCCACCTCCATCAATGTGCCTTCCCTCCCCACCTCCATCAATGAGCCTTCCCACCTCACCTCCATCAATGAGCCCCCCACCTCCATCAGTGAGCCTTCCCTCCCCACCTCCATCAACGAGCCTTCCCTCCCCACCTCCATCAATGTGCCTTCCCACCTCACCTCCATCAATGAGCCCCCCACCTCCATCAATGAGCCTTCCCTCCCCACCTCCATCAACGAGCCTTCCCTCCCCGGTTCTCCTTCCTTGACCCTTTAGGTCAGTCCTGACCACTGCAGAATAGGAACATCCCTCAAGAGCTGCAGTTTTGGAGTTGCTCTGACCCCGTCGTCTACACATTACAATTTGGTCCTTGTCAGAGTCCCTCAATTTTATTACACTTGTCCATTTTCTTCTGCTTTCATCACATTAACTTCAGGGACAACATGTTCACTTGCTGCCTAATATATCCCACCCACTTCCAGATGCCATGGTAACCAAATAATCCATGTTATTCACTTTACCTGTCAGTGGTCATAATGTTATGACTGATCAGTAAATATTGATATGGTTCAGGGAATCCAACATTCTTTGCATTGATAAATGCGTCGATTTGCTGCCATGTGATTGGCTGATTAGCAATTGAACAGGTGTACCTAATAAAGTGGGCGGTGAGTATATATATATATATATGTGTATGATGTAATAGTAATGGGCTGTAGTAGACATTTATCATCTCCAGGAAAGGTCCGCTCTCCAGGTCTAAGTAAACGAAGCGTTCCAATGTGGTAATGAGGGAGGAAACGCGTTTCCTCTGGAGGTCTGAGGAGAGGTCAACCGGAGAGAAGAAAGAAAAAGTGAGTCTAGAGGGGGGGGACAGAGAACGGGGACATTCCGCCTGTATCCCGAGAGTCCATCAAAGAGTAGCCATGGATCCCAACCTTGGATCAGATTTGGGATATCATGGAGTGTGACTAGACATGTGCAATTCATTTCGTTCCGAATACGTTGTTTTAACGAATTTCGACAAATTTGTTCATTTGGAAATATCCGAATTAACGAAAACCCGTTTAACAAATTTCTCTGAATATTCGCAAATTTGAAAATTCGGAAAATCAGAAATTCTAAATTTCAGAAATTTGGAAATTCGAAAATCCAAAAATTTGAAAATCTGAAATGATAACGAATGATAACTATTATATTATAGGTATTGGAATTTCCTTTCAAATTTGGCTGTTAGAGAACGTAACGAATACGAATCTAAACGAATGGAACGTAACAAATTAATAATAATAAATAACAATAATAATAATAAAAACTTTGTATTATTATTATTATTATTATTATTATTATTATTATTAATAATTCTATTCCATTTGTTTAGATGCGGCATTCGTTATTTCTGATAATTTGTAACTGCGGATAAATTCGTATTCATTACGTTGACTAACAGCCAAATTTGAAAGGAAATTCCAATACCTATAATTTCATAGTTAGTTATTATTATTATTATCACCAGATTGGCTGAAAGGACAGGCCATCCTATTGGATGCCTAGAAGGAGGGAGGAGACGCCAATCGGGGGACCCGCTTCCTGATTGGCCTGGGAGGAGGATCAGTGTGGCAATAGGATCGCCTGACGTTTTGGCCAATCGGGAAACGGGTCACCCGATTGGCTGAAAGGACAGGCGATCCTACTGGATGCCTAGGAGGAAGGAGGAGACACCAATCGGGGGACCTGCTTCCTGATTGGCCCGGGAGGAAGATCAGTGTGGCAATAGGATCGGCTGACGTTTTGGCTAATAGGGAAACGGGTCACCCGATTGGCTGAAAGGACAGGCGATCCTACTGGATGCCTAGGAGGAAGGAGGAGACAACAACGGGGGACCCGCTTCCCGATTGGCCGGAAGGAGGATCAGGGTGGCAATAGGATCGACTGACGTTTTGGCCAATCGGGAAATGGGTCATCCAATTGGCTGAAAGGACAGGCGATCCTACTGGACGCCTAGGAGGAGGGAGGAGACACCAATCGGGGGACCCGCTTCCTGATTGGCCGGGAGGAGGATCAGTGTGGCAATAGGATGGGCTGACATATTGGACAATCGGGAAACGGGTCACCTGATTGGCTGAAAGGACAGGCGATCCTATTGGACGTCTAGGAGGGAGGAGACGCATGGTGGAAAGCACTGTGATGCAGAAGAGGACACAGGACCGGACGACCGGGGGGGTTGTTTGCTGCCCCCCCCCCAAAAAAACAATCGGCCGCCACTGGTGCCATTGCCCGGCAATAGCCTGCGATTTGATATGAGCGGTGGATTATTGTCAAAGCTTAAGTGAGAAGCTGATTGGCTCCCATTCACAGCGGCACCAGATTTCGCACTCTCCAGTTTTAGTAAATCAGCCCCAAAATCCTTGTAAGAATTGCACCCGTCTAATCTGGAGCTCATTATTATTATAATTATTATTATTCATGATTTATATGATTTATATAGCGCCAACAGTTTATGCAGCGCTTCCAATATTAGGCGCATATTATACGCAGGATCGGCTCCTCGCTCTACAAGTCAGAACCGGCTTCTTCATGTATATCAATGAGGATTTTATTATTAATAATAATATATAATAATAATAATAATAATAATAATAATATTTTAATAATATAATATAATAATAATAATATATAATAATAATAATAATAATATTTTAATAATAATAATATATAATAATAATAATATTTCTGTTATTTTTGATACATTTGATGGGAGAGTACAGATCCAGGAAGAGGAAGAAACGACTGAACTCAGCGCTCGCGGCCCCGTCCGCCATTTAGTCTCCATTTCGCCTCCAGCGGCGCTCAGGTTCGTAACCTTGTGAGAGAGACGGGTGAGCGGGATTAAAGCGATCGGCTCGGCGGCGCTCGCTCTTTTTTTTTCTTCTTATTATTCTCTATTTCTGTGGCGTAATTCCTCAGATGGAAGCAAAAATATATATTTATTTCCAGTGTGGCGAAAACAATTTCGGACGTAATTAAATTGAAATTGGGAGATAAAGAATGAGATTGTAGGACGACTGTTGGTTTACAGCCACGAGGATCCGTCTGTGCCGGTTCCATGACAACGGCGAGGAGGGGGGGCGGGGGGGGGGGGACGTTACATTTAATGCTATTATCTACAAATCCACCTCTGAATGCTAATGTGTCCATATTGAGGAAATCGGTTTCTACATCTTCACATGAAATGAATATACATCAAGGAGCGGCCGCCAAAAACCGACCGCGTTCCCTCCAAGACTGGCGCAGGAATGGAGGACGCGCCCGGGTCCGGACCGCCAACCGACCGGACTCATAAATGGGCTCATTTTATAAAAGGTTCAAGTCTTTTTATTTTATTGTACCGGTAATCTCTTGATTTCACCGGTGCCATTGCCGTGTACCGATAGAGCCGCTCCGGATCATTTCCACATTTCATTCCACCAAAGTCAACAGAGTCCAGTGAAGACCCTTTTTAACCCCTTCCCACCACCTCCTGGGGGCCCTTCACCATCATTGGTGTCATTGGGAGGAATTGTGCCCCGTCATCGGTGTCAGTGAATGGAATAGAGCCCCAAGGGCCAAATAAAAGCGAGCAAAGGGCCACATCCGGCCCCCGGGCCGCAGTTTGGAGACCACTGACTTAGCCCATCCCAGCGCGCAACCCCAGAGCCCCATGGACACACACACTATATTACCAGAAGTATTGGGACACCTGCCTTTACACACACATGAACTTTAATGACCTTCCAGTCTTAGTCCGGAGGGTTCAATATTGAGTTGGCTCCGCCCTTTCCAGCTATAACAGCTTCATCTCTTCTGGGAAGGCCATCCACAAGGTTTAGGAGGGTGTCTATGGGAATGTTTGACCATTCTTCCAGAAGAGCATTTGTGAGGTCAGGCACTGATGTTGGATGAGAAGGCCTGACTCGCAGTCTCCGCTCTAATTCATCTCCAAGGTGTTCTATTGGGTTGAGGTCAGGACTCTGTGCAGGTCAGTCAAGTTCCTCCACCCCAAACTCGCTCATCCATGTCTTTATGGACCTTGCTTGGTGCACTGGTCCAAACCATTTGGTGGAGGGGGGATTATGGTGTCGGGGGGGGGGATTATGGGGGGAGGGGGGACTATGGTGGGGGGGTTGTTTCTCAGGGGTGGGTTTGGCCCCTTAGTTCCAGTGAAGGGAACTCTTAAGGGGTCGGCATACCAAGACATTTTGGACAATTTAATGCTCCCAACTTTGTGGGAGGAGTTTGGGGACGGCCCCTTCCTGTTCCAACATGACTGCACACCAGTGTACAAAGCAAGGTCCATAAAGACATGGAAGAGCGAGTTTGGGGTGGAGGAACTTGACTGGCCTGCACAGAGTCCTGACCTCAACCCCATAGAACACCTTTGGGGTGAATTAGAGAGGAGACTGGGAGCCAGGCCTTCTCGTCCAACATCAGTACCTGATCTCACAAATGCTCTTCTGGAAGAATGGTCAAACATTCCCATAGACACCCTCCTAAACCTTGTGGACGGCCTTCCCAGAAGAGGTGAAGTTGTTATAACGGCAGAGGGCGGAGCCAACTCAATATTGAACCCTCCGGACTAAGACTGGGATGTCATTAAAGTTCATGTGTGTGTAAAGGCAGGCGTCCCAATACTTTTGACAATATAGTGTATATATTAAGGCTGGATTTAAATGCCCTCCCACCCATACATCACACACATAAATAACATCAGAGGTCTCCAAACTTTCTACACAAAGGGCCAGTTTACTCTCCTTCACTATAGGGAAGTGGGATCAGTGGGAGGAATAGTGCCCCATCATTGGTATCAGTGGGAGGAATAGTGCCCCATCATTGGTGTCAGTGGGAGGAATAGTGTCCCATCATTGGTATCAGTGGGAGGAATAGTGCCCCATCATTGGTATCAGTGGGAGGAATAGTGCCCCATCATTGGTATCAGTGGGAGGAATAGTGTCCCATCATTGGTATCAGTGGGAGGAATAGTGTCCCATCATTGGTATCAGTGGGGGGAATAGTGCCCCATCATTGGTGTCAGTGGAAGGAATAGTGTCCCATCATTGGTATCAGTGGAAGGAATAGTGCCCCATCATTGGTGTCAGTGGGGGGGAATAGTGCCCCATCACTGGTGTCAGTGGGAGGAATAGTGCCCCATCATTGGTATCAGTGGGAGGAATAGTGCCCCATCATTGGTATCAGTGGGAGGAATAGTGCCCCATCATTGGTGTCAGTGGAAGGAATAGTGCCCCATCATTGGTATCAGTAGGAGGAATAGTGCCCCATCATTGGTGTCAGTGGGAGGAACATTGAAAGGTCACACAGACATCTTATGAAGTTCTGCCAGGCAGGACCTTTTTTCCTCACACCCTGCTATGAATTGGGCACATAAGGAGACCGGGCATTTTGCCTTCTTATGCAGTGATGGGATAGCCGCCCGGCGCAGTCCCACCACATCTGGTGTACCCTGACAGAGCTGTATTCATTTATATACAGTATCTCGCAAAAGTAAGTACACCCTCACACCTCACAACAGTCATGCAGACCAATTTGATGCAGTGTGCGGCGTATGGTCTGAGCACTGACAGGCTGACCCCCCACCCCTACAACCTCTGCAGCAATGCTGGCAGCACTCATACGTCTATTTCCCAAAGACAACCTCTGGATTTGACGCTGAGCACGTGACCTCAACTTCTTTGGTGGACCATGGCGAGGCCTGTTCTGAGTGGAACCCGTCCTGTTATACCGCTGTATGGTCTTGGCCATCGTGCTGCAGATCAGTTTCAGGGTCTTGGCGATCTTCTTATAGCCTAGGCCATCTTTATGTAGAGCAACCATTCTTTATTTCAGATCCTCAGAGAGTTCTTTGCCATGAGGTGCCATGTTGTACTTCCAGTGACCAGTATGAGAGAGTGAGAGCGATAACACCAAATTTAACACACCTGCTCCCCATTC
Source organism: Lithobates clamitans (assembly GCA_037952925.1). Taxonomy (NCBI): domain Eukaryota; kingdom Metazoa; phylum Chordata; class Amphibia; order Anura; family Ranidae; genus Lithobates; species Lithobates clamitans. The sequence continues at coordinate 404,504 of JBBGZY010002743.1, read as the reverse complement.
ACACCTGACACCTTGTAACACTAACGAGTCACATGACACCGGGGGGGAGGGAAAATGGCTCATTGGGCCCAATTTGGACATTTTCACTTCGGGGTGTACTGACTTTTGTTGCCAGCGGTTTAGACATTAATGGCTGTGTGTTGAGTTATTTTGAGGGGACAGCAAATTTACACTGTTATACAAGCTGTACACTCACTACTTTACATTGTAGACAAGTGTCATTTCTTCAGTGTTGTCACATGAAAAGATAGAAGAAAAGATTTACACAAATGTCACTGAGGGGTGTACTTACTTTTGTCAGACACTTTATCTGGAGTTCTGCTTTAAGGCCCGGCATGCGCTCTGTCTTGTCTTTGCTGAATATTGTCCCGGCCGGTGGCATGGAATGGAGGAGATCCGGGGAAAGTCTTCTGGGTCACAATTAATAATTCTTCTTGGTGACGATTCATTTACTTTTCAGGAAATGAGTTTTTCTTTTTTGTGCTCCGGAAGTCCCTTCAATCACAGGCTGTGTGCAGTGAAGTGGAACGGAGTCCTTGTGTGACGACTGACCCCCATCCACAGCTGGGCGGCCTCTGTGTGCCATACAGCACCGGGGGGAGGGGGGGGGGGGGATGATGTGACATCATCTGTTATTAATTCTCAAAATCCTTCCTATAGGGACAGGTCAGTCCCCTCCCCCACCCCCTCCATCACACAATGAGATTTACTAAGCCAGGGGTCTCCGAACTGCGGCCCGGGGGGCCAGATGCGGCCCTTCGCTTGATTTTATCTTGCTCTTGACTCCCAATGGCACTAGTGAGGGATCCTGTTTCCTCCCACTGATACCAATGATGGGGCACTATTCCTCCCACTGACACCAATGATGGGGCACTATTCCTCCCACTGACACCAATGATGGGACACAATTCCTCTCTGGCCAGCAGAGATTCGTATGTAGAAGAGTATAGGAGGGAGAGAAGAATAAGCGCCCCCATCACTGTCCTTGTCCAATGTATGAGCCGATGACAGTCTACCTGTTTATGGCCATTGTAACCAACTCGATGAAACCAACTTATATTAACCAGTTCAGCTTTCCACTTGCCCACCGGGCACTTTCACCCCTTCCTGCCCAGTTTTTATCTTTCAGCACTGTCACACTTTGAATGACAATTACGCGGTCATGTAACACTGACTGTACACAGAAGACATTTTTATCATTTCTTCCCCACAAATAGAGATTTCTTTTTGGTGGTATTTAATCACCACTGAGGGGTTTATTTTTTCTTATAAACAGGTAATATTTTCTCCTTCATTGATGGCCACTGATAGGGCTGCACTGATGGGCACTGATGAGGCTGCATTTATGGCCACTGATAGGGCTGCACTGGTGGTCACTGATAGGGCGGAACTGATGGTCACTGATAAGGCTGCACTGATGGCCACTGATAGGCTGCATTGATAGCCACTGATAAGGCTGAATTGATTGCCACTGATAGGGCGGCACTGATGGCCACTGATAGGGCTGCATTGATTGCCACTGATAGGGCGGCACTGATGGCCACTGAAAGGGCAGCACTGATGGCCACTAATAAGGCTGCACTGATGGGCACTGATAGGGCTACATTGATGGCCACTGATAGGGCTGCACTGATGGCCACTGATAGGGCTTTGCGCATCGAGGCCTTTGGGTAAGACTGCGTAGGTCAAGCACTTTAATAAATAAATAAAAGGGCTGCATTGATGGCCACTGATAGGGCGGCACTGATGGGCACTGATAGGGCTGCATTGATGGCCACTTATAGGGTGGCACTGATGGGCACTGATAGAGTGGCATTGATGGCCACTTATAGGGCGGCACTGATGGGCACTGAAAAGGCTGCACTGATGGGCAAGGAAATTTTTTGTATATTCGATGACTGGACAAATGTCGTTCGAAAATTTCACTTGCTTTTAACCTTCAGATTTTAAAATAAAAGTAATTTCTGAAGAAAATTCATTCGCGGGGGTCCCCCTAAATTCTATACCAGGTCCTTCAGGTCTGGTATGGACATTAAGGGGAACCCTGCGCCAAAATTTAAAAAAAAATGCCGTGGGGGTCCCCCTAAATTCCATACCAGGCCCTTCAGGTCTGGTATGGATATTAAGGGGAACCCCGTGCCAATTTTTTTTTTTAAATGGCGTGGGGGTCCCCCTCAAAATCCATACCATACCCTTCAGTTCTGGTATGGATTTTAAGGGGAACCCCGTGCCAAATTTTTTTTTTAAATGGCGTGGGGTCCCCCCAAAAATCCATACCAGAGGGGGGGACAAGGGAACCCCTCCTGAACCGTACCAGGCCACATACCCTCAACATTGGGAGATCCCAATCCCGGCTTCTGCCCATCAACATGGGGACAAGGTGCTTTTAGGGGCTACCTCAAAGCACCCTCCCAATGTTGAGGGCATGTGGCCTGGTACAGTTCAGGAGGGGGCGCTCTCTCGTCCACCCCTCTTTTCTTGCGGCCTGTCAGGTTGCGTGCTCGGATAAGGGTCTGTTATGGATTTTTGGGGGGACCCCATGCCATTTTTTTTAAATTTTGGCGCAGGGTTCCCCTTAAAATCTGAAGGGGGACCCCCACGCCATTTTTTTTTACATTTTGGTGCGGGGTTCCTCTTAGTATCCATACCAGACCTGAAGGGCCTGAAATGGAATTTAGGGGGACCCTCACGCCATTTTTTTTTTAAATTTTGGCGCGGGGTTCCCCTTAATATCCATACCAGACCTGAAGGGCCTGGTATAGAAATTAGAGGGACCCCCACACTTTTTTTTTATTTTGGTTCGAGGTTCCCCTGTGGGGAATTCCCATGCCGTTTTTATCAATGAACTTTAAAGTGTATTGTCGGACCGACAATTCATTAATAGCCGCGAGTAGTTTTAAATGACTTTTTTTCCTTTGAAATGTAATTTTGCTGTCAGACTGTTCTAAACACAGGAAACATGCGCCCCTTTACAGGCATACTATAGACACACCCCAGGTACGAAATTTAAAGGAATATTACACTTTTATTGTTTGACTTTAAGCATTATTATAATCACTGCTCCCGAAAAAACTGCCTTTTTAAAAAAAAATTTTTGCATTGATACATGTCCCCTGGGGCAGGACCCGGGTCCCCAAACACTTTTTATGACAATACCATGTATATAAGCCTTTAAAATTAGCACTTTTGATTTCTCCCATAGACTTTTAAAGGGTGTTCTGTGGCTTTCGAATTTGCCGCGAACACCCCAAATTGTTTGCTGTTCGGCGAACTGGCGAACAGCCAATGTTCGAGTCGAACTCATGTTCGACCCGAACATAAAGCCCATCCCTACTACTAATGATACCGTTCTTATTACTAAAATCTTGTATACAGTCCCTTATCATCCCCTCCAAGAGTTTACATACTATTGATGTTAGGCTAACTGGTCTGTAATTCCCAGGGATGTATTTTGGGCCCTTTTTAAATATTGGTGCTACATTGGCTTTTCTCCAATCAGCTGGTACCATTCCAGTCAGTAGACTGTCAGTAAAAATTAGGAACAATGGTCTGGTAATTACTTGACTACGTTCCCTAAGTACCCTCGGATGCAAGCCATCTGATCCCGGTGATTTATTAATGTTAAGTTTCTCAAGTCTAATTTTAATTCCGTCCTCTGTTAACCATGGAGGTGCTTCCTGTGTTGTGTCATGAGGATAAACACTGCAGTTTTGGTTACTGAAGCCCCCCGATTCACTCGTGAAGACTGAGGAGAAGAATAAATTCAATACCTCTGCCATCTCCCCATCCTTTGTAACCAGATGTCCTTCCTCATTCTTTATGGGGCCAATATGGTCTATCCTCCCTTTTTCGCTCTTTTAAATTTTTTACCCAATGGGATACATTGGCTAATGCCCTTATTTAATATGCTCTTAAAGAAAACCCATCTCTCCTCCGTGTTCTTTGTTCCTAAGATTTTATCCCAATTTATGCCTTCTAGCAAGGTTTGTAGTTTAGGGAAGTTGGCTTTTTTGGAATTCAGTGTCTTTGTATTCCCTTTATGTTTCCTATTGGTGTGATTTATACTGAAGCCAATTGACCTGTGATCGCTGTTCCCTAAATTGCCCCATTATTTCCACATCTGTGATCAGGTCTGTATTGTTGGTAATCAGTAGATCCAGTAATGCTTTATTTCTAGTTGGTGCGTCACATCGGGCGGCGGCAGGGTTTGGGCATTAGCAGGCACATCGGGCAGTGGCGGGGATCGGGCAGCGGCGGGCACATTGGGCAGTGGCAGGAATTGGGCATCAGCAGGCACATTGGGCAGTGGCGGGGATCAGGCATCGGCAGGTGCATCAGTGGGCATATCGGACAATGGCGGAGAATGGGGCATCGGTGGGCACATTGGGCAGTGCCAGGGTTCGGGCATCAGCAGGAAAATTGGGCAGAGGCGGGATCGGGCATCAGCGGGCACATTGGGCAGTGGCGGGGATTGGGCATCGATGGGCACATTGGCCAGTGGTGGGAATCGGGCATCGGCAGGCACATTAGGCAGTGGTGGGGATCGGGCATCAGCAGGCACATCGGGCACTGGCAGGGATCAGGCAGCGGCGGGCACATTGGGCAGTGGCGAGAATCGGGCAGCAGTGGGCACATCGGGCAGTGGTGGGGATCGGCATCAGCAGGCACATTGGGCAGTGGCGGGGATCGGGCAGCAGCAGGAACATTGGGCAGTGGCGGGCATGGGCAGGCACATCGGGCAGTGGTGGGGATCAGGCAGCAGTGGGCACATCGGGCAGTGGCGGGGATCAGGGCATCGGCAGGCATCGGCTCCTGTGTCTTCTTCTCCTCCTAGGTGTCCAATAGGATCGCCTTTCCTTTGAGCCAATCGGGTGACGGGCATCAGACCATTATCAGATCCTGTATCAGACACATGAATAGGGGGTGGCGGCCGTGGACTGGATAGAGCATGGGGGTGGCGGCCATGGATTGAGGGGGCGGTGCTCGGGTGCCCCTAATGGATGGACCACCACTGATATAACTACCAACATAATGGTCCTAGATCCTGGGACACTGTTATCACTGTCTCGTCTGTGGTCTGCAATTTGTCCACCTACTTTCTGTCCAAGTCATGACTGCTGAGGTGCAATAAGCCCAGGTCCCATCCGACTTACATGACCACTTAACATACCTTACCCCTTCTTCCCATCCAATAAAAAACCACATACAACCATTAACGTTGGAAAGGGCAAGGCCACAGCTTTATTTTAACTCAAACATACAGCAGATATTTAAACCGTGCCAGTCACAGTTGCACTGTGAGCACTCAAAAATACAAAAATAAAAGGGAGATGAAGGAGGGGCCTGTCCTTACCATAAGTGCCGGACCGGCCGTTAATCTCCCAATTACCAACAGTGCATAAAAAAGGTTGCATATTTGCTGGCAAGGTCACCAAAACCGCCACCAGCCAGTCAGTGAACTACTGACGGGCGCCCCACCGCAGCCAGCGCTTGCTCCACCCCCCTCTGAAGTCCCCGGTTGAAAATGTCCATGCCAATCTCATTGAGATGAACACCATCTCTCCTCAGCAAGTCCGTGTTGTTCCCTTCCAGATCTCGGTGACGGACCACAACCCCCCCGATTCTCCGTACAAATTTGGACACTTGCGCATTGACCTTTCTACGGAAATTCTCCAAACAGGGGCCCGGGACTTCCCTTGCCCAAATTGAGCGAGGGACAATTTCTGACCAGACCAAAGTCAGGCTGGTGAACATTGCAAGGCACTGAGCAATGTCGCCCTTCATAGCGGCAATTAGATCCACAGACCGGGTGTAACCAACATCATTTCCGCCGGCGTGGACCACGAGGATGACGTGACCAGACACCCGGGCACGGAGCTGCCAACATTCCGTCAGGACCTGATGCCAACGCAACCCGCGCAGGCCCAGCCAGCGGATTCTTGCCACTTCGGATGAAAGTCCCAGATTTGTTCCATAACTGCGAATCTCAGCCCGACGGGCAGCCCAGAAAACAAAGGAATCACCCAGTATCCATATCTGAGCCGGGGAAAAATCTGAAATTTAACACAAAAGGTGAGGGCGAACATACAGCGAGAAACGAGACGACTCCCATCTCCCCAGTCGCTGAAGTTCCGTATCAGAAAATCCCAAACCGGAAGCTGCAGTAGCAGCGCCTATGCGAAACGAATGAGTGGAGAAGTCGCCCGCAGGTAAGCCTAAGGCCTTTAGGCAAAAACGAAAAACCCTCAAAATTGAAACCGGCTCAGCGAGGATGAGTCGGCATGCACAAAAAAGGTGGGGGATGGAGGGCGCGCGGAAACAAACGGAAAAGCCAAAGAAACCGGGCAAAACGGACCGCCACAGTGGTGAAGCACCACTCGGCGACCCCTGCCAAAACTGTCGGTCTTGGATGAGCGCAACAAAACTGTGACGCTGCGCTCAGCCAAGGAAACGTCCTCCGATCTAATACCCCCGGGGGACGACCTAGATTTTGAAACCAATTCCCCGATGCGAAAAGCCCCAAAAAACGCCCACGAAAAAGCGACCCGAAAAAGCAATGTCTCGAACTCGGATGAGCACACCTCCGGCAACATGGCTAGAATTTTGGATAATATATGAAGGGAAATCGGGCGCCTGGAATCGGGAAGGTGTGTGATGCGTTTCCAGCCTCGCAATATCCGACGTACCGGAAAAGCTTTTGTGACATCTTCCCACCCCAGGAGTTGGAACCAAAAAAGATAGGGCTGACATGGCAGAGGATACGGTGGAACCTGACACGCCCTTTTCTTGTAACTGGACCAGGTAAGCAAATAAAATCAGACGTCTATCATCCGGAGAGAAAACAGAGAAATCACCGCCCGACGCCTGGAACCACTCGTGCCAGACCCGACAATAAGACGCCCACGTCCGCGGAGAAAGCGACGACCGAAGCAGCTCTAACAATCCCCGGAAACGAGGTTCCATAAGTGGGCCGGACAAGGGAGGCCCTCCAGCGAAGCCGACGGAGCCAAGGAGCGAAAACGAGGAAACTGTTGGCGGGAAAGAGCATCAACAATGTCGTTAGACACTCCGTGTTTTGCCTTAATAAAAATATTAAAATGCAAACATCTTAAAACTAAAAAACGCAACAGCGAAACCACCGGAGGGGAACTGGCCGATTGCTTGTTCACTACCTGCACTACACTCATATTGTCCGACCAGAAGATCACCTGATGGTTGCGCAACTGTTAACCCCAAAGCTCCACCGCTACAATGATCGGAAAGAGCTCCAAAAGAGTGAGATTGCGCAACAAGTCCATGCGGGCCCATAAGGCCGGCCAACATTCTGCAGACCACTCACCCCGAAAGAAAGCACCGAAACCACAGGAGCCTGCCGAAGCTCTTCCATGCTTCCGTCCGAAAAGGACCATAATCCCCTGGGGTGACGAACTCCTGAGCTCAGGCCCAACCCTTTGTCCCCCCTGTGCCAATCCTGGGATAGCCAAAAATTACTTTAACTCCTCCCTGGCCATGCCCCCATCAGTCAGGGCTCTCTTTCCCTAGAAGGCTCAAGAGACCTTCATACCCCCTTCATAGTTTGGGTGCCTCTAAATATGCAGGGACCCCCCTCCCCCCTCTCCTTCCTTAGGTGATGCGGGGACCCCGGACATGGCGCAGCATTTGGTGGAGCAGAGAATGAAGATGTAGGACTGTCCCAGCAAATCCAGGATAGATGCCATGTATGGAGTCATTTGGTTTTTCCATTGTTCTTGGAATCTAAATCCAGATATCTGGTTCCAAACTTGGACCCGGTTCTTGTGTATTCTGCCCCAGAAGACGGAACTTGAGAAAAGTCCTCTAAGGAGTTCAGTAATTGCAGATCGGATCACATGTGATGGAATTCTATTCATCAGACCAGCAGCCGGTCTCAGGATTTCACTTTCCCTTTAATACGATTGATGAGCCATTTGGGGGGCTATAAAAAGTTTTCTGGTACTTTGCAATGAATTGTGAAGTATCTGCTCATTTCTGACAAGTTCTATTTTCAGAAGGATTTGGCAGAGCTTGGAGAGCGTCAGAATCCTCCGCAGAAGGAAACAACCTGCTGACCGTCTGGAGCTGAATTTGGGGCCGGGGGGTGAGGGGGGGGGGGGTTTGATGGGTTACCTGAGGTCACAGCAGTCACCTCCAATCACAGCGATCCAAATGAAGAGCAAAATCTGAGTCCCGAGAAACAGAAACAATGATTTGATTTTTCTTAAAATTCCAACAGCTTTCATATGATGATAATGGGAAACGCTCTGAGCGCCGAGCGATCGATTTCTCAGGTTTTATATCTAATTGTCTCTTCTAGAAATATATACACAGGAGATATCTGTACCTTAGAAGAACTCTATGAATATATATATATATATATATATACACACTCACCGGACACTTTATTAGGTCCCCCTTGTTTTTGTGCCCCTCAATATAAGAGAAGGTGCCGTTCCCCTCGATGTAAGGTAGGGTGCCCTGCGCCTCAACACAAGGGAAGGTGCCATGCCACTCAATAAGGGAAGGTGCCGTTCCCTCAATATAAGAGAAGGTGCCGTGCCACTCGGTGTAGGGGAAGGTGCCATGCCCCTCGATATAAGAGAAGGTGCCGTGCCCCTCAATATAAGGGAGGGTGCCATGCCACACAATAAGGGAAGGTGCTGTTCCCCTCGATATAAGAGAAGGTGCCGTTCCCCACGATTTAAGAGAAGGTGTCGTGCCCCTCGATATAAGAGAAGGTGCTGCTCCCCTTGATATAAGAGAAGGTGCTGTTGCCCTCGATATAAGAGAAGTTGTCGTGCCCCTCGATATAAGAGAAGTTGTCGTGCCCCTCGATATAAGAGAAGTTGTCGTGCCCCTCGATATAAGAGAAGTTGTCGTGCCCCTCGATATAAGAGAAGTTGTCGTGCCTCTCGATATAAGAGAAGTTGTCGTGCCCCTCGATATAAGAGAAGGTGCTGTTCCCCTTGATATAAGAGAAGTTGTCGTGCCCCTCAATATAAGAGAAGGTGTCGTGCCCCTCAATATAAGAGAAGGTGTCGTGCCCCTCTATATAAGAGAAGGTGCTGTGCCCCTCGATATAAGAGAAAATTTGTCATGCCCCTCGATATAAGAGAAGTTGTCGTGCCCCTCGATATAAGAGAAGGTGTCGTCCCCCTCGATATAAGAGAAGGTGTCGTGCCCCTCGATATAAGAGAAGGTGTCGTGCCCCTCGATATAAGAGAAGGTGTCGTACCCCTCAATATGAGGGAAGGTGCCGCGCCCATTGATAAAAGAGAAGGTGTCGTGCCCCTCGTTATAAGAGAAGGTGCCATTCCCCTCGATATAAGAGAAGGTGTCATGCCCCCGATATAAGAGAATGTGCTGTTCCCCTTGATATAAGAGAAGGTGTCGTGCCCCTCGATATAGGAGAAGGTGTCGTGCCCCTTGATATAAGAGAAGGTGTCGTGCCCCTCGATATAAGAGAAGGTGTCGTGCCCCTTGATATAAGAGAAGGTGTCGTGCCCCTCGATATAAGAGAAGGTGCTGTTCCCCTTGATATAAGAGAAGTTGTCGTGCCCCTCAATATAAGAGAAGGTGTCGTGCCCCTCAATATAAGAGAAGGTGTCGTGCCCTCTATATAAGAGAAGGTGCTGTGCCCCTCGATATAAGAGAATTTGTCGTGCCCCTCGATATAAGAGAAGTTGTCGTGCCCCTCGATATAAGAGAAGGTGTCGTCCCCCTCGATATAAGAGAAGGTGTCGTGCCCCTCGATATAAGAGAAGGTGTCGTGCCCCTCGATATAAGAGAAAGTGTCGTACCCCTCAATATGAGGGAAGGTGCCGCGCCCATTGATATAAGAGAAGGTGTCGTGACCCTCGATATAAGAGAAGGTGCCGCGCCCATTGATATAAGAGAAGGTGTCGTGCCCCTCGTTATAAGAGAAGGTGCCATTCCCCTCGATATAAGAGAAGGTGTCGTGCCCCTCGTTATAAGAGAAGGTGCCATTCCCCTTGATATAAGAGAAGGTGTCATGCCCCCCGATATAAGGGAAGGTGTCGTGCCCCTCGATATAAGAGAAGGTGTCGTGCCCCTTGATATAAGAGAAGGTGTCATGCCCCCCGATATAAGGGAAGGTGTCGTGCCCCTTGATATAAGAGAAGGTGTCATGCCCCTCGATATAAGAGAAGGTGTCGTGCCCCTTGATATAAGAGAAGGTGTCATGCCCCTCGATATAAGAGAAGGTGCTGTTCCCCTTGATATAAGAGAAGTTGTCGTACCCCTCGATATAAGGGAAGGTGCCGCGCCCATTGATATAAGAGAAGGTGTCGTGCCCCTCGATATAAGGGATGGTGCCGTGACCCTCGATATAAGAGAAGGTGCCATTCCCCTCGATATAAGAGAAGTTGTCGTGCCCCTCAATATAAGAGAAGGTGCCGTTCCCCTCAATATAGGAGAAAGTGTCATGCCCCCGATATAAGAGAATGTGCTGTTCCCCTTGATATAAGAGAAGGTGTCGTGCCCCTTGATATAGGAGAAGGTGTCGTGCCCCTTGATATAAGAGAAGGTGTCGTGCCCCTTGATATAAGAGAAGGTGTCGTGCCCCTTGATATAAGAGAAGGTGCCATTCCCCTCGATATAGGAGAAAGTGTTGTGCCCCTCGATATAAGAGAAGGTGTCGTGCCCCTCGATATAAGAGAAGGTGTCATGCCCCTCGATATAAGAGAAGGTGTCGTGCCCCTTGATATAAGAGAAGGTGTCATGCCCCTCGATATAAGAGAAGGTGCTGTTCCCCTTGATATAAGAGAAGGTGTCGTGCCCCTCGATATAAGAGAAGGTGTCGTACCCCTCGATATAAGGGAAGGTGCCGTGCCCATTGATATAAGAGAAGGTGTCGTGACCCTCGATATAAGAGAAGGTGCCATTCCCCTCGATATAAGAGAAGTTGTCGTGCCCCTCAATATAAGAGAAGGTGCCGTTCCCCTCAATATAGGAGAAAGTGTCATGCCCCCGATATAAGAGAATGTGCTGTTCCCCTTGATATAAGAGAAGGTGTCGTGCCCCTCGATATAGGAGAAGGTGTCGTGCCCCTTGATATAAGAGAAGGTGTCGTGCCCCTCGATATAAGAGAAGGTGCCATTCCCCTCGATATAGGAGAAAGTGTTGTGCCCCTCGATATAAGAGAAGGTGTCGTGCCCCTCGATATAAGAGAAGGTGTCATGCCCCTCGATATAAGAGAAGGTGCCATTCCCCTCGATATAAGAGAAGGTGTCGTGCCCCCGATATAAGAGAAGGTGCCATTCCCCTCGATATAGGAGAAAGTGTTGTGCCCCTCGATATAAGAGAAGGTGTCGTGCCCCTCGATATAAGAGAAGGTGTCATGCCCCTCGATATAAGAGAAGGTGTCGTGCCCCTTGATATAGGAGAAGGTGTCATGCCCCTCGATATAAGAGAAGGTGCTGTTCCCCTTGATATAAGAGAAGGTGTCGTGCCCCTCGATATAAGAGAAGGTGTCGTACCCCTCGATATAAGGGAAGGTGCCGTGCCCATTGATATAAGAGAAGGTGTCGTGCCCCTCGATATAAGAGAAGGTGTCGTGACCCTCGATATAAGAGAAGGTGCCATTCCCCTCGATATAAGAGAAGTTGTCGTGCCCCTCAATATAAGAGAAGGTGCCGTTCCCCTCAATATAGGAGAAAGTGTCATGCCCCCGATATAAGAGAATGTGCTGTTCCCCTTGATATAAGAGAAGGTGTCGTGCCCCTCGATATAGGAGAAGGTGTCGTGCCCCTTGATATAAGAGAAGGTGTCGTGCCCCTCGATATAAGAGAAGGTGCCATTCCCCTCGATATAGGAGAAAGTGTTGTGCCCCTCGATATAAGAGAAGGTGTCGTGCCCCCCGATATAAGGGAAGGTATCGTGCCCCTCGAAATAAGAGAAGGTGTCATGCCCCCCCAATATAAGAGAAGTTGTCGTGCCCCTCGATATAAGAGAAGGTGTCGTGCCCCTCAATATAAGAGAAGGTGTCGTGCCCCTCGATATAAGAGAAGGTGTCGTGCCCCTCGATATAAGAGAAGGTGTCATGCCCCCGATATAAGGGAAGGTGTCGTGCCCCTCGATATAAGAGAAGGTGTCTTGCCCCTCGATATAAGAAGAGGTGTCGTTGTGCCCTTCAATAATAAGGGAACACATCACAGCCAATGAGAGCCCAACTGAAGTGTATTTGTTTTTTCCCTGCAGAGTCTTATATTGTTACATTATAGAATGAATTGTGTGTTACATTGTTACATTTTAGGGTCACTTTATCTAATAAGGGAATGCCTACAAATCTAATATGGAATTTTCATTATAGTCCATCCCCCACCATATCCTTGTGTTTTGTTCTGCATGGATCATGTAAGAGGCGGAGACTTCATGCAAGAGGCGGAGACTATTTCAGGTTTTTGTTGCCCTCTGTGCTCAGGACAGGAAGTGACGGGAAATCTCTCTAATGGGGTCACAGACAGAAATGAAAAAACAAGACAGAATTTTCATCACTTCCCTTCTCCATCCAAATGTGAAAACATCATTTGACCTGGATCTATAGGCTCTGCTGCGCCCCCCTCAGTCTCCTTCGCTCCGCTGCAGTATGACGCCACGTTACCCGTCCGCGGTGAAATCTCACCGTCTCATTCGATACGTAGAATGTTTTCCTGGGCCGGCTCCGTGTTTTCACAGCCTCTTAATTTGTTTTTGTTTTCACTCTTCCGTCTCCCGGGACCCCGTCCGTTGTCACCTCGTCATTCAGCCGCCGTCTGGGGGAGCGCCCCCCCCTCCTCCTGTCAAAGTCCTGACAGGGGCAGCAATCTCTGAGACTTTCACTCAGCAAACAGGAGCAAAAAAGTCAACAGGACTCGCGTGCGGCAAGAATAACACCGGGCGCGATTTAATGAGAGCCGAGATCCGGAGTTCCCCTCAATATCCGGGGGAGGAGGGGGGGGCACACGGTTCAATTAATGGGGCACCACTCTGAGGTTTTACAGTTAAATCCTCCCTCCGCCCTAGGGGTTGCCAACTTTTCTTCAAGCCAAACCCGAACACTTTCACTGCACACGGAAATTTTTTTGTAGTACACGATAAAGGATTGTAAAATACTTGAGACATCTTTTGTGTTACCCAAAGAGAGTAGTAATGAGGTGTGCTACGGAGAACAGCGGCTGTGGCCAAATTGCATTAACAGTGGGGGGGGGGGGGGGGACATAAAGGGGCATGGTTACATAAAACAAAAGCATTTGTGTACCCATAAAATATGATTCCATTAATTAATGAAAAGAAATATCAGTTAAAATATAAAATTAGCCTACCCTAAAAGTGGACACTGTCAGCCAGTAAGGCTATCGATGGTGTCAGTAGAGCAGAGGACGATGTCGGTAGAGCAGTGGACGGTGTCGGTAGAGCAGTGGACGGTGTCGGTAGAGCAGTGGACAGTGTCAGTAGAGCAGTGGACGGTGTCAGTAGAGCAGTGGACGGTATCAGTAGAGCAGTGGACGGTGTCAGTAGGGCAGTGGACAGTGTCGGTAGAACAGTGGACGGTGTCGGTAGAGCAGTGGACGGTGTCAGTAGAGCAGTGGATGGTATCAGTAGAGCAGTGGACGGTATCAGTAGAGCAGTGGACGGTATCAGTAGAGCAGTGGACGGTGTCAGTAGGGCAGTGGACAGTGTCGGTAGAGCAGTGGACAGTGTCGGTAGAACAGTGGACGGTGTCGGTAGAGCAGTGGACTGTGTCAGTAGAGCAGTGGATGGTGTCGGTAGAGCAGTGGACGGTGTCGGTAGAGCAGTGGACGGTATCAGTAGAGCAGTGGACGGTATCAGTAGAGCAGTGGACGGTGTCAGTAGGGCAGTGGACGGTGTCGGTAGGGCAGTGGACGGTGTCGGTAGAGCAGTGGATGGTGTCAGTAGAGCAGTGGACGTTGTCGGTAGAACAGTGGACGGTGTCGGTAGGGCAGTGGACGGTGTCGGTAGGGCAGTGGACGGTGTCTGTAGGGCAGTGGACGGTGTCGGTAGAGCAGTGGACGGTTTTGGTAGAGCAGTGGACGGTGTCAATAGAGCAGTGGATGGTGTCAGTAGAGCAGTGGATGGTGTCAGTAGAGCAGTGGATGGTGTCAATAGAGCAGTGGACGGTGTCAGTAGGGCAGTGGACAGTGTCAGTAGAGCAGTGGACGGTGTCGGTAGGGCAGTGACGGTGTCAATAGAGCAGTGGATGGTGTCAGTAGAGCAGTGGATGGTGTCAGTAGAGCAGTGGATGGTGTCAGTAGGGCAGTGGACGGTGTCAATAGAGCAGTGGACGGTGTCAGTAGGGCAGTGGACGGTGTCAATAGAGCAGTTGGCCAGTGTCAGTAGGGCAGTGGACAGTGTCAATAGAGCAGTGGACGGTGTCAGTAGAGCAGTGGATGGTGTCAGTAGAGCAGTGGACGAAGTCAATAGAGCAGTGGACGGTGTCAGTAGAGCAGTGGATGGTGTGAGTAGAGCAGTGGACGGTGTCAATAGAGCAGTGGACGGTGTCAGTAGGGCAGTGGACGGTGTCAGTAGAGCAGAGGACGAAGTCAATAGAGCAGTGGACGGTGTCAGTAGAGCAGTGGATGGTGTCAGTAGAGCAGTGGACGAAGTCAATAGAGCAGTGGACGGTGTCAGTAGAGCAGTGGATGGTGTCAGTAGAGCAGTGGACGAAGTCAATAGAGCAGTGGACGGTGTCAGTAGGGCAGTGGATGGTGTCAATAGAGCAGTGGATGGTGTCAGTAGAGCAGTGGACGGTGTCAGTAGAGCAGTGGACGGTGTCAGTAGGGCAGTGGACAGTGTCAGTAGAGCAGTGGACGGTGTCAGTAGAGCAGTGGACGGTGTCGGTAGGGCAGTGGACGGTGTCAATAGAGCAGTGGACGGTGTCAGTAGGGCAGTGGATGGTGTCAGTAGAGCAGTGGATGGTGTCAGTAGAGCAGTGGACGGTGTCAGTAGGGCAGTGGACAATGTCAGTAGAGCAGTGGACGGTGTCAGTAGAGCAGTGGATGGTGTCAGTAGGGCAGTGGACAGTGTCAGTAGAGCAGTGGACGGTGTCAATAGAGCAGTGGACGGTGTCAGTAGGGCAGTGGACGGTGTCAATAGAGCAGTGGACGGTGTCAGTAGAGCAGTGGATGGTGTCAGTAGAGCAGTGGACGGTGTCAGTAGGGCAGTGGACAGTGTCAGTAGAGCAGTGGACGGTGTCAGTAGAGCAGTGGATGGTGTCAGTAGGGCAGTGGACAGTGTCAGTAGAGCAGTGGACGGTGTCAATAGAGCAGTGGACGGTGTCAGTAGGGCAGTGGACGGTGTCAATAGAGCAGTGGACGGTGTCAGTAGGGCAGTGGGCGGTGTCAGTAGAGCAGTGGATGGTGTCAGTAGGGCAGTGGACGGTGTCAGTAGGGCAGTGAACAGTGTCAGTAGAGCAGTGGACGGTGTCAGTAGAGCAGTGGACGGTGTCAGTAGAGCAGAGGACGGTGTCAGTAGAGCAGAGGACGGTGTCAGTAGAGCAGTGGACGGTGTCAGTAGGGCAGTGGACGGTGTCAATAGAGCAGTGGACAGTGTCAGTAGGGCAGAGGACGGTGTCAGTAGAGCAGTGGACGGTGTCAGTAGGGCAGAGGACGGTGTCAGTAGAGCAGAGGACGGTGTCAGTAGAGCAGTGGAAGGTGTCAGTAGGGCAGTGAACGGTGTCAATAGAGCAGTGGACGGTGTCAGTAAAGCAGTGGATGGTGTCAGTAGGGCAGTGGATGGTGTCAGTAGGGCAGTGGATGGTGTCAGTAAAGCAGTGGACGGTGTCACTAGGGCAGCTCTACTGAACCCACCCCACACAAACCGTTCACAAAGTGGCACTGTGCATTCTACAACCCTTTTAAGCACCTTTTAATTACAAAAAAAAGCCAAAAAAAATTCAAAGCAATCCACGGGCACCCCACAAATAAAGAAGAAAATAGCAGATTAAATATTAGACAGTAACCCCCCCCCCCACCCCAATAGAGACCTCTATTACAGCGAGACAAAAAACCCCCTTACTTTCCAGGAACCGCTGCAAAGACGTGTGTTTGTGAACCTGTTAGGGGGCGGAGTCTGTATTACCATGCTTTCTCCTGCAAAAGCGTCCCTGGTTGCTAGGATACCAGTTCAGTGGCCCTCCATTCATTGTCTCTAGAGGCATCGGCACCTGTGGCTGGGTGGGGGAGAGAACACAGACAGTGCAGTGTGACCCGGGTGCAGGACATTGGAGTGGGGAAAGAAGGGGGGTGTGTGCTGTTTGGGGGAAGCTGACATAGAAGGAGGGAAGCTGAAAGAGGAGGGGGGGTAGCTGACAGAGGGAAGGGGTAGCTGACAGAGGGGGGGGGGTAGCTGACAGAGGGGGGGGGGGGGTAGCTGACAGAGGGGGGGGGGTAGCTGACAGAGGGAAGGGGTAGCTGACAGAGGGGGGGGGTAACTGACAGGGGGGGGGGGGGTAGCTGACAGAGGGAAGGGGTTGCTGACAGAGGGGGGGGGTAACTGACAGAGGGAAGGGGTAGCTGACAGAAGAGGGTGGTAGCTGACAGGGGGTGTAGCTGACAGAGGGGGGGAGTAGTGAGTCGGATAGAGGAGCAGGGGGACAGAAGTCGGATAGAGGAGCAGGAGGACCGAAGTCGGATAGAGGAGCAGGGGGACAGAAGTCGGATAGAGGAGCAGGAGGACAGAAGTCGGATACAGGAGCAGGAGGACAGAAGTCGGATACAGGAGAAGGAGGACAGAGGTCAGATACAGGAGCAGGAGGACAGAAGTCGGATAGAGGAGCAGGAGGACAGAAGTCGGATAGAGGAGCAGGAGGACAGAAGTCGGATAGAGGAGCAGGAGGACAGAAGTCAGATACAGGAGCAGGAGGACAGAGGTCAGATACAGGAGCAGGAGGACAGAAGTCGGATAGAGGAGCAGGAGGACAGAAGTCAGATACAGGAGCAGGAGGACAGAGGTCAGATACAGGAGCAGGGGGACAGAAGTCGGATACAGGGAGCAGGAGGACAGAAGTCGGATACAGGAGCAGGAGGACAGAAGTCAGATAGAGGAGCAGGAGGACAGAAGTCAGATAGAGGAGCAGGAGGACAGAAGTCGGATAGTCGGATACAGGAGGACAGAAGTCAGATAGAGGAGCAGGAGGACAGAAGTCGGGGAGCAGGAGGACAGAAGTCGGATAGAGGAGCAGGAGGACAGAAGTCGGATACAGGAGCAGGAGGACAGAAGTCGGATAGAGGAGCAGGAGGACAGAAGTCGGATAGAGGAGCAGGAGGACAGAAGTCGGATAGAGGAGCAGGAGGACAGAAGTCGGATAGAGGAGCAGGAGGACAGAAGTCAGATACAGGAGCAGGAGGACAGAGGTCAGATACAGGAGCAGGAGGACAGAGGTCAGATACAGGAGCAGGGGGACAGAAGTCGGATACAGGAGCAGGAGGACAGAAGTCGGATACAGGAGCAGGAGGACAGAAGTCAGATAGAGAGCAGGAGGACAGAAGTCAGATAGAGGAGCAGGAGGACAGAAGTCGGATAGTCGGATACAGGAGGACAGAAGTCGGATAGAGGAGCAGGAGGACAGAAGTCGGATAGAGGAGCAGGAGGACAGAAGTCGGATAGAGGAGCAGGAGGACAGAAGTCCGGATACAGGAGCAGGAGGACAGAAGTCGGATACAGGAGAAGGAGGACAGAGGTCAGATACAAGGAGCAGGAGGACAGAAGATCGGATAGAGGAGCAGGAGGACAGAAGTCAGATACAGGAGCAGGAGGACAGAGGTCAGATACAGGAGCAGGAGGACAGAGGTCAGATACAGGAGCAGGGGGACAGAAGTCGGATACAGGAGCAGGAGGACAGAAGTCGGATACAGGAGCAGGAGGACAGAAAGTCAGATAGAGGAGCAGGAGGACAGAAGTCAGATAGAGGAGCAGGAGGACAGAAGTCGGATAGTCGGATACAGGAGGACAGAAGTCAGATAGAGGAGCAGGAGGACAGAAGTCGGATACAGGAGCAGGAGGACAGAAGTCGGATAGAGGAGCAGGAGGACAGAAGTCAGATAGGGGAGCAGGAGGACAGAAGTCGGATACAGGAGCAGGAGGACAGAAGTCGGATAGGGAGCAGGAGGACAGAAGTCGGATAGAGGAGCAGGAGGACAGAAGTCAGATAGAGGAGCAGGAGGACAGAAGTCGGATAGAGGAGCAGGAGGACAGAAGTCGGATAGGGGAGCAGGAGGACAGAAGTCGGATAGAGGAGCAGGAGGACAGAAGTCGGATAGAGGAGCAGGAGGACAGAAGTCAGATAGAGGAGCAGGAGGACAGAAGTCGGATAGAGGAGCAGGAGGACAGAAGTCGGATAGGGGAGCAGGAGGACAGAAGTCGGATAGGGGAGCAGGAGGACAGGAGTCGGATACAGGAGCAGGAGGACAGAAGTCAGATAGAGGAGCAGGAGGACAGAGGTCAGATAGAGGAGCAGGAGGACAGAAGTTGGATACAGGAGCAGGGGGACAGAAGTCAGATACAGGAGCAGGAGGACAGAAGTCAGATACAGGAACAGGAGGACAGAAGTTGGATACAGGAGCAGGGGGACAGAAGCCAGATACAGGAGCAGGAGGACAGAGGTCAGATAGAGGAGCAGGAGGACAGAAGTCGGATATAGGAGCAGGAGGACAGAAGTCGGATACAGGAGCAGGAGGACAGAAGTCAGATAGAGGAGCAGGAGGACAGAAGTCAGATAGAGGAGCAGGAGGACAGAAGTCGGATACAGGAGCAGGAGGACAGAAGTCGGATAGAGGAGCAGGAGGACAGAAGTCGGATACAGGAGCAGGAGGACAGAAGTCGGATACAGGAGCAGGAGGACAGAAGTCAGATACAGGAGCAGGAGGACAGAGGTCAGATACAGGAGCAGGGGACAGAAGTCGGATACAGGAGCAGGAGGACAGAAGTCGGATACAGGAGCAGGAGGACAGAAGTCAGATAGAGGAGCAGGAGGACAGAAGTCAGATAGAGGAGCAGGAGGACAGAAGTCGGATAGTCGGATACAGGAGGACAGAAGTCAGATAGAGGAGCAGGAGGACAGAAGTCGGATAGAGGAGCAGGAGGACAGAAGTCGGATAGAGGAGCAGGAGGACAGAAGTCGGATACAGGAGCAGGAGGACAGAAGTCGGATAGAGGAGCAGGAGGACAGAAGTCGGATAGAGGAGCAGGAGGACAGAAGTCGGATAGAGGAGCAGGAGGACAGAAGTCGGATAGAGGAGCAGGAGGACAGAAGTCAGATACAGGAGCAGGAGGACAGAGGTCAGATACAGGAGCAGGAGGACAGAGGTCAGATACAGGAGCAGGGGGACAGAAGTCGGATACAGGAGCAGGAGGACAGAAGTCGGATACAGGAGCAGGAGGACAGAAGTCAGATAGAGGAGGCAGGAGGACAGAAGTCAGATAGAGGGAGCAGGAGGACAGAAGTCGATAGTGGATACAGGAGGACAGAAGTCGGATAGAGGAGCAGGAGGACAGAAGTCGGATAGAGGAGCAGGAGGACAGGAAGTCGGATAGAGGAGCAGGAGGACAGAAGTCGGATACAGGAGCAGGAGGACAGAAGTCGGATACAGGAGAAGGAGGACAGAGGTCAGATACAGGAGCAGGAGGACAGAAGTCGGATAGAGGAGCAGGAGGACAGAAGTCAGATACAGGAGCAGGAGGACAGAGGTCAGATACAGGAGCAGGAGGACAGAGGTCAGATACAGGAGCAGGGGGACAGAAGTCGGATACAGGAGCAGGAGGACAGAAGTCGGATACAGGAGCAGGAGGACAGAAGTCAGATAGAGGAGCAGGAGGACAGAAGTCAGATAGAGGAGCAGGAGGACAGAAGTCGGATAGTCGGATACAGGAGGACAGAAGTCAGATAGAGGAGCAGGAGGACAGAAGTCGGATACAGGAGCAGGAGGACAGAAGTCGGATAGAGGAGCAGGAGGACAGAAGTCAGATAGGGGAGCAGGAGGACAGAAGTCGGATACAGGAGCAGGAGGACAGAAGTCGGATAGGGGAGCAGAGGACAGAAGTCGGATAGAGGAGCAGGAGGACAGAAGTCAGATAGAGGAGCAGGAGGACAGAAGTCGGATAGAGGAGCAGGGAGGACAGAAGTCGGATAGGGGAGCAGGAGGACAGAAGTCGGATAGAGGAGCAGGAGGACAGAAGTCGGATAGAGGAGCAGGAGGACAGAAGTCAGATAGAGGAGCAGGGACAGAAGTCGGGATAGAGGAGCAGGAGGACAGAAGTCGGATAGGGGAGCAGGAGGACAGAAGTCGGATAGGGAGCAGGAGGACAGGAGTCGGATACAGGAGCAGGAGGACAGAAGTCAGATAGAGGAGCAGGAGGACAGAGGTCAGATAGAGGAGCAGGAGGACAGAAGTTGGATACAGGAGCAGGGGGACAGAAGTCAGATACAGGAGCAGGAGGACAGAAGTCAGATACAGGAACAGGAGGACAGAAGTTGGATACAGGAGCAGGGGGACAGAAGCCAGATACAGGAGCAGGAGGACAGAGGTCAGATAGAGGAGCAGGAGGACAGAAGTCGGATATAGGAGCAGGAGGACAGAAGTCGGATACAGGAGCAGGAGGACAGAAGTCAGATAGAGGAGCAGGAGGACAGAAGTCAGATAGAGGAGCAGGAGGACAGAAGTCGGATACAGGAGCAGGAGGACAGGAAGTCGGATAGAGGAGCAGGAGGACAGAAGTCGGATACAGGAGCAGGAGGACAGAAGTCGGATAGAGGAGCAGGAGGACAGAAGTCGGATAGAGGAGCAGGAGGACAGAAGTCGGATAGAGGAGCAGGAGGACAGAAGTCGGATACAGGAGCAGGAGGACAGAAGTCGGATAGGGGAGCAGGAGGACAGAAGTCGGATACAGGAGCAGGAGGACAGAAGTCGGATAGGGGAGCAGGAGGACAGAAGTCGGATAGAGGAGCAGGAGGACAGAAGTCGGATAGAGGAGCAGGAGGACAGAAGTCGGATAGAGGAGCAGGAGGACAGAAGTCAGATAGAGGAGCAGGAGGACAGAAGTCGGATAGAGGAGCAGGAGGACAGAAGTCGGATAGGGAGCAGGAGGACAGAAGTCGGATAGGGGAGCAGGAGGACAGGAGTCGGATACAGGAGCAGGAGGACAGAAGTCAGATACAGGAGCAGGAGACAGAAGTCGGATAGAGGAGCAGGAGGACAGAAGTCGGATAGAGGAGCAGGAGGACAGGAGTCGGATACAGGAGCAGGAGGACAGAAGTCAGATACAGGAGCAGGGGACAGAAGTCGGGATACAGGAGCAGGAGGACAGAAGTCAGATACAGGAGCAGGAGGACAGAAGTCAGATACAGGAGCAGGAGGACAGAAGTCGGATAGAGGAGCAGGAGGACAGAAGTCGGATAGAGGAGCAGGAGGACAGAAGTCGGATAGAGGAGCAGGAGGACAGAAGTCGGATAGAGGAGCAGGAGGACAGAAGTCGGATAGAGGAGCAGGAGGACAGAAGTCGGATAGAGGAGGCAGGAGGACAGAAGTCGGATAGGGGAGCAGGAGGACAGAAGTCGGATAGAGGAGCAGGAGGACAGAGTCGGATAGAGGAGCAGGAGGACAGAAGTCGGATAGAGGAGCAGGAGGACAGAAGTCGGATAGAGGAGCAGGAGGACAGAAGTCGGATAGAGGAGCAGGAGGACAGAAGTCAGATAGAGGAGCAGGAGGACAGAAGTCGGATAGAGGAGCAGGAGGACAGAAGTCAGATACAGGAGCAGGAGGACAGAAGTCGGATAGAGGAGCAGGAGGACAGAAGTCGGATAGGGGAGCAGGAGGACAGGAAGTCAGATACAGGAGCAGGAGGACAGAAGTCGGATACAGGAGCAGGAGGACAGAAGTCGGATAGAGAGGCAGGAGGACAGAAGTTGGATGAGGAGCAGAGGAGGACAGAAGTCAGATACAGGAGCAGGAGGACAGAAGTCGGATACAGGGAGCAGGAGGACAGAAGTCAGATAGAGGAGCAGGAGGACAGAAGTTGGATAGAGGAGCAGGAGGACAGAAGTCGGATAGAGGAGCAGGAGGACAGAAGTCGGATACAGGAGCAGGAGGACAGAAGTCAGATAGAGGAGCAGGAGGACAAAAGTCGGATAGAGAGCAGGAGGACAGAAGTCGGATACAGGAGCAGGGAGGACAGAAGTCCGATAGAGGAGCAGGAGGACAGAAGTTGGATAGAGGAGCAGGAGGACAGAAGTCGGATACAGGAGCAGGAGGACAGAAGTCCGATAGAGGAGCAGGAGGACAGAAGTTGGATAGAGGGCAGGAGGACAGAAGTCAGATACAGGAGCAGGAGGACAGAAGTCGGATACAGGAGCAGGAGGACAGAAGTCCGATAGAGGAGCAGGAGTACAGAAGTTGGATATAGGAGCAGGAGGGACAGAAGTCGGATAGAGGAGCAGGAGGACAGAAGTCAGATAGAGGAGCAGGTGGACAGAAGTCGGATAGAGGAGCAGGAGGACAGAAGTCAGATACAGGAGCAGGAGGACAGAAGTCGGATAGAGGAGCAGGAGGACAGAAGTCGGATAGGGGAGCAGGAGGACAGAAGTCAGATACAGGAGCAGGAGGACAGAAGTCGGATACAGGAGCAGGAGGACAGAAGTCGGATAGAGAGCAGGAGGACAGAAGTTGGATAGAGGAGCAGGAGGACAGAAGTCAGATACAGGAGCAGGAGGACAGAAGTCGGATACAGGAGCAGGAGGACAGAAGTCAGATAGAGGAGCAGGAGGACAGAAGTTGGATAGAGGAGCAGGAGGACAGAAGTCGGATAGAGGAGCAGGAGGACAGAAGTCGGATACAGGAGCAGGAGGACAGAAGTCAGATAGAGGAGCAGGAGGACAAAAGTCGGATAGAGGAGCAGGAGGACAGAAGTCGGATACAGGAGCAGGAGGACAGAAGTCCGATAGAGGAGCAGGAGGACAGAAGTTGGATAGAGGAGCAGGAGGACAGAAGTCGGATACAGGAGCAGGAGGACAGAAGTCCGATAGAGGAGCAGGAGGACAGAAGTTGGATAGAGGAGCAGGAGGACAGAAGTCAGATACAGGAGCAGGAGGACAGAAGTCGGATACAGGAGCAGGAGGACAGAAGTCCGATAGAGGAGCAGGAGTACAGAAGTTGGATATAGGAGCAGGAGGACAGAAGTCGGATAGAGGAGCAGGAGGACAGAAGTTGGATAGAGGAGCAGGAGGACAGAAGTTGGATAGAGGAGCAGGAGGACAGAAGTCGGATACAGGAGCAGGAGGACAGAAGTCAGATAGAGGAGCAGGAAGACAAAAGTCGGATAGAGGAGCAGGAGGACAGAAGTCGGATACAGGAGCAGGAGGACAGAAGTCGGATAGAGGAGCAGGAGGACAGAAGTCAGATAGGGGAGCAGGAGGACGAGGATTCCTCTGCATTTTCATAAAAAGTACAATTGTCATAATCGCAGGATTGTGTATTAATTCCAATCTATAGTCTGTACTTGTTCTATCCATGACATAATACATACATATATAAATACATCATCTCATGATACAAATGTATATATTTTTTTGGAATGGATACATTTGTAGCGGAGGATGTACAGAAGGTGTACGATCGCTGCAGGTGAAACGCGACCTTCTCCTGTCCTCCTTTCCAGTGAAATTCCAAGAACGGAGTCAGCTCACCGGGGTCTCCATGGCAACCACATGTTAAGCCCCTGGACCTATTATGGTTAAATTTAACTAGGTTGGAAAGAGTCGGGTAATTGGTCCAATGAGGATTAGGTGACCCGTGACACCCTGCTTCCCGCGCTGGGCACCAGAGGCCACTTCGCCAGGAAATTACAGGAGCTGCTATCTGTAATACAGAGAACCTGACAGCAGCGCAGCGAGATCGCAGTGTTGTGGAGCAGACAGAAAAAAATGTAGAAATTCGATTTCCCATTTGAGCAATCAACAGTGGAAAATCAGTAAATAAAGTCCACCTGTGTGCCATTTAATCTCAGTATAAATACAGCTGTTCTGTGAAGCCCTCAGAGGTTTGTTAGAGACTCCTAGTGAACAAACAGCATCATGAAGGCCAAGGAACACACCAGACAGGTCAGGGATAAAGTTGTGGAGAAGTATAAAGCAGGGTTAGGCTATAAAAAAATCTCCCAAGCTTTGAAGATCTCACGGAGCTCTGTTCAATCCATCATCGGAAAATGGAAAGAGTATGGCCCAACTGCAAACCTACCAAGACATGGCCGTCCACCTAAACTGACCGGGCCGGGCAAGGAGAACATTCATCAGAGAAGAGCCAAGAGGTCCATGGTAACTCTGGAGGAGCTGCAGAGATCCACAGCTCAGGTGGGAGAATCTGTCCACAGGACAACTATTAGTCGTGTTCTCCACAAATCTGCCCTTTATGGAAGAGTGACAAGAAGAAAGACATTGGAGAAAGAAAGTCATAAGAAGTCCTGTTTGTAGTTTGTGAGAAGCCATGTGGAGGACACAGCAAACATGTGGAAGAAGGTGATCTGGTCAGAGGAGACCAAAATTCAACTTTATGGCCTAAAAGTAAAACGCTATGTGTGGGAAAACTAACACTGCACATCACCCTAAACACCATACCCACCGTGAAACATGGTGGTGGCAGCATCATGTGGTGGGGATGCTTTTCTTCAGCAGGGACAGGAAGCTGGTCAGAGTTGATGGGAAGATGGATGGAGACAAATACAGGACAATCTTAGAAGAAAACCTGTTGGAGTCTACAAAAGACTTGAGACTGGGGGGGAGGTTCACCTTCCAGCAGGACAACGACCCGAAACATCCAGCCAGAGCTACAATGGAATGCAGGGAGGTGAGGGGTGGGGCTGGTGAGGCACCGGTTAGTATCAGAGCCAGATACACACAGGTTACATACGCCGCGATCGTCAGAGCGAGAGCAATAATTTTAGCACCAGACCTCCTCTGTAACTCTAAACAGGTAACCTGTAAAAAATGTTAAAGCGTCGCCTATGGAGATTTTTTAAATACTGAAGTTTGTCGCCATTCCACAAGTGTGCGCAATTTTAAAGTGTGACATGTTCGGTATCTATTTACTCGGCGTAACATCATCTTTCATAGTATACAAAAAAAATCAGGCTAACTTTAGTGGTTTTTTTTATTATTCAAAATGCATTTGAAAAATTGCTGCGCAAATACCGTGTAACATACAAAGTTGCAACGACCGCCATTTTATTCCCTAGGGTGTCTGCTAAAACAAAATATATAATATTTGGGGGTTCTGAGTAATTTTCGAGCAAAAAAAAAAAAAAAAAAAAGATGATTTTAACATGTAGGAGAGAAGTGTCAGAATTGGCCCGGGTGGTGAGGGGTTAATTACCATAAGTAATATACAAATAATTATTATATATTGTTTTTAAGGTAATTTACTATTTTTTCCAAGTCTGAACTCAATCAGGGAGATTAACGGACCAATTACTGGAGGTTTGAAGTTATAACTTCCAACCAGGAATTTCACACTAAATAGATAAATAATAAATGATTATCTTATATATTATTATATATAGTATAATAATACATAATTTAGCTTGTACCTTCTCAGCAGCAGAAGATTCTCATTCTCCCTCTTAACTGTGTGAAAAAAAAACACGAGATTGTGGGTAATTATTATACACATTTCTCCTTTTAGTTAAAGCGGAGTTCCGCCGAAAAAAAAATGTAAAAGTCAGCAGCTACAAAAAGTGTACCTGCTGACTTTTAATAACCGGACACTCACCTGATCCCAGGGTCCAGCGATACGAAGCCCCCTTCTATGACACTGCAGTGAGAGGCGTGCCTCCACTGCAGCATTTTTATTGGACAGCTGGGGCTAATGGTGCTTTACCATTGGTCCAAGGCTCCAAGCTGTCCATTGAGCTCAGTGCCTCTGACAAGAAGTGAGGAGAGGCTCTGTGATCTCATCCTCTCAGTCTTGTATTTATACTGCCTGCTCTGTATGTACCGTCTGACAGGCTGTACAAGGAGGCCCGTATCTCCGGAACCATAGGTCATTGGAGACCCAAATTTTGACCAGAGGTGGGGTACATGGGAGGAGTCTGTGATACTTATGTACATGGGAGGAGTCTGTGATACTTATGTACCTGGGAGGAGTCTGTGATACCTATGTACATGGGAGGAGTCTGTGATATTTATGTACATGGGAGGAGTCTGTGATATTTATGTACATGGGAGGAGTCTGTGATACTTCTGTACATGGGAGGAGTCTGAGATACTTATGTACATGGGAGGAGTCTGTGATACTTATGTACATGGGAGGAGTCGGTGATACTTATACACATGGGAGGAGCCTGTGATACTTATGTACATGGGAGGAGTCTGTGATACTTCTGTATATGGGAGGAGCCTGTGATACTTATGTATATGGGAGGAGCCTGTGATACTTATGTACATGGGAGGAGTCTGTGATACTTATGTATATGGGAGGAGCCTGTGATACTTCTGTATATGGGAGGAGCCTGAGATACTTCTGTACATGGGAGGAGCCTGTGATACTTCTGTACATGGGAGGAGCCTGTGATACTTCTGTACATGGGAGGAGCCTGTGATACTTATGTACATGGGAGGAGCCTGTGATACTTATGTATATGGGAGGAGTCTGTGATACTTCTGTAAATGGGAGGAGCCTGTGATACTTATGTATATGGGAGGAGCCTGTGATAATTATGTACATGGGAGGAGTCTGTGATACTTATGTATATGGGAGGAGTCTGTGATAATTATGTACATGGGAGGAGCCTGTGATAATTATGTACATGGGAGGAGTCTGTGATACTTATGTATATGGGAGGAGTCTGTGATAATTATGTACATGGGAGGAGCCTGTGATACTTATGTATATGGGAGGAGCCTGTGATAATTATGTACATGGGAGGAGTCTGTGATACTTATGTATATGGGAGGAGTCTGTGATAATTATGTACATGGGAGGAGCCTGTGATAATTATGTACATGGGAGGAGTCTGTGATACTTATGTATATGGGAGGAGTCTGTGATAATTATGTACATGGGAGGAGCCTGTGATACTTATGTACATGGGAGGAGCCTGTGATACTTATGTACATGGGAGGAGCCTGTGATACTTATGTACATGGGAGGAGCCTGTGATACTTATGTACATGGGAGGAGCCTGTGATACTTATGTACATGGGATTTTTAAACTTTTTTATTTTTAATAAATTTGCAAAGATTGCAAACAAACTTCTCTCCCGTTGTCATTATGGGGGATTGTTTGTAGAATTTTGGGGAAAATAATGAATTGAATCCATTTTGGAATATGGCTGTAACATAACAAAATGTGGAAAAAGTGAAGCGCTGTGAATACTTTCCGGATGCGCTGTGACATTATTACACAAAGCCCGTCATGTTCTCATCTGTAGCCAAATGAAAAAAAAAAAATAGCGGGCAAAGGTTAACACCCTCCCTTTAAATGACTCCCCTGCACGGTCTGGTGGCTCCTTCTCCTCTTCGGCTCTCATTTCCACCTCCTGTTCTTCTTCATAATGCCAAGAAGCCGATCTCTCACCGTCCGCGAGTTCTGTCTGCCGCAGATTTCTCAGGAAACCGGAGCCAGAATGTTTCCACATCTTCTATCTTCACCTAAATTGGCAGCAAAAACATAAATTATTAAAAGCCGTCCTACAAATATGGCAGATTGAGCCGAAAAGTGATTGAGATGAGAAAAAAGAAGGTGCGATAGAGAATTTGTACAATACGATAAATCTGAAAACAGAACACTCTTCCATTAATCCTATCATATGACTTGTTACAAAGTTACAATGTACAGTCTGATCACTGGGGGAGGGGGGACTGAGGAAATTACTCCTCCTCCTTCTACAACGTTACAATGTACAGACTGATCACTGGGGGAGGGGAGACTGAGGAAATGCCTCCTCCTCCTTCTACAAAGTTACAATGTACAGTCTGATCACCGGGGGAGGGGAGACTGAGGAAAATTGAAAATTAAATTGGCTCTGCCTGACCCAAGATGGCCACCAGAGTCACATGGAGTGGCATCATCCAACTGGATAGCTTCCCTGATGACCCAGAATACCATAGAGGAACCATGGTCCTCCTGACCTCCTCTCCAGCTACCGGGCTGCTGTGGTTGAGCGCCACCTGCAGTGGAGAAAGTAGGCTGCACCTACCTACATCTCTGTGAAACATCCAATAACAGAAAAGTGTACATTTCTTGGCTAAAGAAGTAACATTGTAATTACAGAACAATCTGGGAAAAACTTCCATTTAATCATTAACTGTAAAACCCGGAGCAACTCCGATCCTAGTGGGAGGGGCAGATACAAACCACTCAGAGGAAATCTCCCCATTGTGGGAGGGGCAGAGACACAAACTACTGCAGGAAATCTCCCCATTGTGGGAGGGGCAGAGACACAAACTACTGCAGGAAATCCCCCCATTGTGGGAAGGGCAGAGACACAAACTACTGCAGGGAAATCTCCCCATTGTGGGAGGGGCAGAGACACAAACTACTGCAGGAAATCCCCCCATTGTGGGAGGGGCAGAGACACAAACTACTGCAGGAAATCCCCCCATTGTGGGAGGGGCAGAGACACAAACTACTGCAGGGAAATCTCCCCATTGTGGGAGGGGCAGAGACACAAACTACTGCAGGAAATCTCCCCATTGTGGGAGGGGCAGAGACACAAACTACTTCAGGGAAATCTCCCCATTGTGGGAGGGGCAGAGACACAAACTACTGCAGGAAATCTCCTCATTGTGGGAGGGGCAGAGACACAAACTACTGCAGGAAATCTGCCCATTGTGGGAGGGGCAGAGACACAAACTACTGCAGGAAATCTCTCCATTGTGGGAGGGGCAAAGACACAAACTACTGCAGGAAATCTCCCCATTGTGGGAGGGGCAGAGACACAAACTACTGAGGGAAATCTCACCATTGTGGGAGGGGCAGAGACACAAACTACTGCAGGAAATCTGCCCATTGTGGGAGGGGCAGAGACACAAACTACTTCAGGGAAATCTCCCCGTTGTGGGAGGGGCAGAGACACAAACTACTGCAGGAAATCTCCCCATTGTGGGAGGGGCAGAGACACAAACTACTTCAGGGAAATCTCCCCATTGTGGGAGGGGCAGAGACACAAACTACTGAGGGAAATCTCACCATTGTGGGAGGGACAGAGACACAAACTACTGCAGGAAATCTCCCCATTGTGGGAGGGGCAGAGACACAACTACTGCAGGAAATCTCCTCATTGTGGGAGGGGCAGAGACACAAACTACTGCAGGAAATCTCCCCATTGTGGGAGGGGCAGAGACACAAACTACTGCAGGAAATCTCCCCATTGTGGGAGGGGCAGAGACACAAACTACTGCAGGAAATCTCCCCATTGTGGGAGGGGCAGAGACACAAACTACTGCAGGAAACCTCCCCATTGTGGGAGGGGCAGAGACACAAACTACTGCAGGAAATCTGCCCATTGTGGGAGGGGCAGAGACACAAACTACTTCAGGGAAATCTCCCCGTTGTGGGAGGGGTAGAGACACAAACTACTGCAGGAAATCTCCCCATTGTGGGAGGGGCAGAGACACAAACTACTGCAGGAAATCTCCTCATTGTGGGAGGGGCAGAGACACAAACTACTGCAGGAAATCTCCCCATTGTGGGAGGGGCAGAGACACAAACTACTGCAGGAAATCTCCCCATTGTGGGAGGGGCAGAGACACAAACTACTGCAGGAAATCCCCCATTTACTACTCATCCTTCACAGCATACAGTGACATCATCGTATTACCCGCTCTGTATAATTTGGGGATTGGACACACACACGTATATTCTCGTTACATCTTCATATTTGAACATCTCCCATTTATCACAACAAAGCTGACGGAGTTTATTTGAAAACATTTTGCCTCCTTTAAAGGCCGCCCTACCTTCAATAATTGACTTATTTATCTCTTCATGTTCCTTTCAAAGATAATATTTTGTAACCTTGCCGAACATGAAACACATTTCAGAAAGTCTTCAGGAGAGGCGCGATGTTTGTGCGTTTTCTACAAGAAATCCTCTCGCTGGAGGATCGGCACATCAAGGTTTTTGCCGTCGGCGATTTTTGTGTTTTTGATTTCAGAATAAAATTTATCAGATCACAAATCTATCCTTGAGGACGGCGCTTCTGTTTTCATGTTGATATGATTATTTTGTAATACCTCGAACCGCGTACCGCGATGAAAACTAATATAAACCGCGCCGTCCTCTACAGCGAGCTGGAAATAATCGCAACATCTGTGATATCTCTGGAAGGGAACTTCACATCACACGACGGCAGACGCTCCTTCCGAAAATAGTATTCCTCATTCAGGTCAGTTGTCACCTCAGTGTGCTATATATACACATCTATATACAGTACCTGACAAAAATAAGTACACCCCTCATGATTTGTAAATCTTTCCTTCTATCTTTTCATGTGACAACACTGAAGAAATGACACTTGTCTACAATGTAAAGTAGTGAGTGTACAGCTTGTATAACAGTGTAAATTTGCTGTCCCCTCAAAATAACTCAACACACAGCCATTAATGTCTAAACCGCTGGCAACAAAAGTCAGGACACCCCTAAGTGAAAATGTCCAAATTGGGGCCCAATTAGCCATTTTCCCTCCCCGGTGTCATGTGACTCGTTAGTGTTACAAGGTCTCAGGTGTGAATGGGGAGCAGGTGTGTTAAATTTGGTGTTATCGCTCTCACTCTCTCATACTGGTCACTGGAAGTACAACATGGCACCTCATGGCAAAGAACTCTCTGAGGATCTGAAAAAAAGAATTGTTGCTCTACAAAAAGATGGCCTAGGCTATAAGAAGATTGCCAAGACCCTGAAACTGATCTGCAGCACGGTGGCCAAGACCATACAGCGGTATAACAGGACAGGTTCCCCTCAGAACAGGCCTCGCCATGGTCCACCAAAGAAGTTGAGGTCACGTGCTCAGCGTCATATCCAGAGGTTGTCTTTGGGAAATAGACGTATGAGTGCTGCCAGCATTGCTGCAGAGGTTGTAGGGGTGGGGGGTCAGCCTGTCAGTGCTAAGACCATACGCCGCATACTGCATCAAATTGGTCTGCATGGCTGTCATCCCAGAAGGAAGCCACTTCTAAAGATGATGTACAAGAAAGTCCACAAACAATTTGCTGAAGACAAGCAGACTAAGGACATGGATTACTGGAAACATGTCCTGTCGTCTGATAAGACCAAGATAAACTTATTTGGTTCAGATGGTGACAAGCGTGTGTGGGGGCAACCAGGTGAGGAGGACAAAGACAAGTGTGTCTTGTCTACAGTCAAGCATGGTGGTGGGAGTGTCATGGTCTGGGGCTGCATGAGTGCTGCCGGCACTAGGGGGCTACAGATCATTGAGGGGACCATGAATGCCAACATGTACTGTGACATACTGAAGCAGAGCATGATCCCCTCCCTTCAGAGACTGGACCGCAGGGCAGTATTCCAACATGATAACCACCCCAAACACACCTCCAAGACCACCACTGCCTTGCTAAAGAAGCTGAGGGTAAAGGTGATGGACTGGCCAAGCATGTCTCCAGACCTAAACCCTATTGATCATCTGTGGGACATCCTCAAACGGAAGGTGGAGGAGCGCAAGGTCTCTAACATCCACCAGCTCCATGATGTCATCATGGAGGAGGGGAAGAGGACTCCAGTGACAACCTGTGAAGCTCTGGTGACCTCCATGTCCAAAAGGGTTAAGGCAGTGCTGGAAAATAATGGAGGCCACACAAAATATTGACACTTTGGGCCCAATTTGGAGATTTTCACTTAGGGGTGTACTGACTTTTGTTGCCAGCGGTTTAGACATTAATGGCTGTGTGTTGAGTTATTTTGAGGGGACAGCAAATTTACACTGTTATACAAGCTGTACACTCACTACTTTACATTGTAGACAAGTGTCATTTCTTCAGTGTTGTCACATGAAAAGATAGAAGAAAAGATTTACACACATGTGAGGGGTGTACTATATATAGACACACAGCAGGTATAGAAAAGAATCACCCCCCTTTATAAATAATCACACTTTGTTGCTTTGCAGCCTGAAATGAAGACAGACACAGTTTTTGTTTCATCCAGCTGTATTTACTAAACTTATAACATCCAAGTGAAAGGTAGAATACCAACATGTCAGAATTAAAAAAAAAAAAAAAAATAGAGTCACAGAGTTGGAGAAAGGATCACCCCCCCCTTCTAAAAATGACCTGTAAACTCAATCACCTTCTCAATGGCACACAAAGCCATTTGTCTTTCACCTGTGATCATTTTGATTAGCTCAGCATGAAAAGAGCTTTCCTGGAGCATTTCAGCCCCTGGTAATGCAACTGAAGCAAACAACGAACTATGGGTGGCTATCACCGGGATCTCTGGGATAAAGTTGTGGACAGGCACAAGTCAGGAGATGGATACAAAGGCTTTATCAATTCCTAGAAGCAGAGTGACGTCTATAGATAAGCAGTGGAAGGTATTTGGTAGAACACAGACCCTCCCTGGATCAGGATTAGGGATGAGCCGAACACCCCCCGGTTCGGTTCGCACCAGAACCCGCGAACGGACCGCAAGTTCGCACGAACGTTAGAACCCCATTGACGTCTATGGGACTCGAACGTTCGAAATCAAAAGTGCTCATTTTAAAGGCTAATTTGCATGGTATTGTCCTAAAAAGGGTTTGGGGACCCGGGTCCTACCCCAGGGGACATGTATCAATGCAAAAAAAACTTTTAAAAACGGCCGTTTTTTCGGGAGCAGTGATTTTAATGATGCTTAAAGTAAAAAAAAAAAGTGAAATATTCCTTTAAATATCGTACCTGGGGGGTG
Source organism: Lithobates clamitans (assembly GCA_037952925.1). Lineage (NCBI taxonomy): Eukaryota > Metazoa > Chordata > Amphibia > Anura > Ranidae > Lithobates > Lithobates clamitans. Next base: position 371,585 of record JBBGZY010002743.1, on the reverse strand, counting down.
TCTATAGTATGCCTGTAAAGTGACGCGTGTTTCCCATGTTTAGAACAGTCCCTGCACCAAATGTCATTTTTAAAGGAAAAAATCTCATTTAAAACTGCTTGCGGGTTTAATGTCATGTCGGGTCATGGCAATATGGATGAAAATCAGTGAGACAAACGGCATGGGTACCCCCCAGTCCATTACCAGGCCCTTTGGGTCTTGTATGGATATTAGGGGAACCCCGCACCCAAATTAAAATAAGGAAAGGTGTGGGGCCACCAGGCCCTATATACTCTGAACAGCAGTATACAGGCGGTGCAAACAAGACAGGGACTGTAGGTTTGTTGTTAAGTAGAATCTGTTTGTAATTTTGAACATTTTTAACGTGTTTAGCTCCAGCCAAAAAATCTTTTCTAAGCTTTTTGGAAAACATAGGGAAGGGTTATCACCCCTGTGACATTTGTTTTGCGTCTTTCCTCCTCTTCAGAAGATTTCACCTCACTTTTTTGTCCCAATGAAAAATGTTTTTTGAAAATTTGGGTTTTTTTGTGGAACAAGGATTGGAAAGCATCAGTGGAAAGGAGAAATTGTTTTCCCATATTAACTCTTACATGAGAGAATTTCCCTTCCTAGGGGTAGATTTCATCTCACTTCCTGTTGTCTCCTTCCGTTTGCAAGTAGGAGTCGTTTGTAAGTTAGATGTTTGAAAGTAGGGTCCTGCCCTATATACTCAGCAGAAATTTGGGCCTTAGGTGTTGCTGTGGCCAAAACACTGTAAGCCCTCACAGGGCCCTGCTGTGAAATATTTGATCAAGAATTGTAATTACATGCCCCTGTTGAACAGGAGCTGAAAAATTAGGCCTTAGGCACTGGTGCTGGTGCCACAACACTGCAACCCCTCACAGACACTCTAGTTGGAACGCAGGAACGAGCCCTGCTGCAAAGTATTGCATCAAAAATTGTAATTACACGCCCCTGTTAGACAGGGGCAGAAAAATTGGGCCTTAGGCACTGGTGCTGGTGCCACAACACTGCAACCCCTCACAGACACTCTAGTTGGAATGCAGGAACGAGCCCTGCTGCAAAGTATTACATCAAAAATTGTAATTACACGCCCCTGTTAAACAGGGGCTGAAAAATTGTGCCTTAGGCACTGGTGGTGGCGCCCAGAACCAAAAATGTTCTTGCAAGCTATCAGCGTGATGATTGAGGAGGAAGAGGATAATTTACTCAGGGATAGTCACTCAGCATCAGCATAGGCAGTCTTTGAAGGGATCTGAAAAAAATTATTCAGTTACATCAGCATCAGGTGCTTGGTAGCTGGTGGTGATCCAAGACTGATTCATTTTTATGAAGGTCAGTCGATCGACGGAGTCGGTGGACAGACGCACCCTGTGATCGGTTACCACGCCTCCAGCAGCACTGAATGTGCGTTCCGAAAGAACGCTGGATGCAGGACAGGCCAGTAGCTCAATTGCATACTGTGCAAGCTCTGGCCAGTGATCCATCCTCAAGACCCAGTAACCCAGAGGATTTTCGGTGGGAAAGGTGTCCAAGTCTGATCTTGCCCCTAGGTATTCCTGCACCATGTAAAACAGACGCTGGCGATGGTTGCTGGAACCGATCATACCTTGGGGCTGCGGACCAAAAAATTGTCTGAACGCATCGGTCAGACGGCCACCTTCTCCACCGCTCCTTCTTTGACTGACCGAAGCCTCAGCAACACGTTGTCCAGAAACAGGAGTTTGTAACCTCCCAGTCTCTGGGAACGCGTTGCACAGACCATTCTGCAAGGCCTCCCGAAGATGTTTCATCCTCTGCTCCCTCTGCGATGGCAAGATAAGGTCCGCAACCTTACCCTTGTAACGTGGATCAAGGAGGGTTGCCAGCCAGTATTGGTCCTTCTCCTTGATACCACGAATACGAGGATCCTTACGCAGGCTTTGCAGGATCAGGGAGGCCATGCAGCGTAGGTTTGCTGAGGCATTCGGTCCGGAGTCCTCTGGGTCACTAAGGACAACAACGTCCACAGCCACCTCCTCCCAGCCACGTACAAGTCCATGTGTTCCTTGGGACTGATCCCTTAAAGACTGCTGATGCTGAGTGCCAGGCTCCACCTCCATACTGACACAATCTTCCTCCTCCTTCTCCTCCTCCTCCTCCTCCTCCTCCTCCTCATCCTCTTCCTGTGTGATCGGCGGGCACGCAGGAACACTGTCTGGATAAAGGGGGCCTTGAGAGCTAAGGAAGTCCTCCTCTTCCTGCCTCTGTTCTGCCTCAAGTGCCCTGTCCATTACTCCACGCAGCGTGTGCTCCAACAGGTGGACAAGGGGGACAGTGTCACTGATGCATGCACTGTCAGTGCTCACCATCCTCGTGGCCTCCTCGAATGGTGACAGGACAGTGCATGCATCCCTGATCATGGCCCACTGGCGTGGGGAAAAAAAACCAAGGTCCCCTGACCCTGTCCTGGTGCCATAGTCGCACAGGTACTCATTGATGGCCCTCTGCTGCGTGTGCAGCCGCTGCAGCATGGCCAATGTCGAGTTCCACCTGGTGGGCATGTCACAGATTAGGCGGTTCTTGGGCAGGTTAAACTCCTTTTGGAGGTCCGTCAGCCGAGCACTGGCATTATATGACCGGCGGAAATGCACACAGACTTTCCTGGCCTGCCTCAGGACATCCTGTAAGCCCGGGTACCTGCCCAAGAACCGCTGCACCACCAAGTTAAGGACGTGAGCCAAACAGGGCACATGGGTCAGTTGTCCCTGTCGGAGGGCAGAGAGGAGGTTGGTGCCATTGTCGCAAACCACCATTCCTGCCTTAAGTTGGCGTGGCGTCAACCACCTCTGAACCTGCCCCTGCAGAGCTGACAGAACCTCTGCCCCAGTGTGGCTCCTGTCCCCCAAGCACACCAGCTCAAGCACCGCATGGCATCTTTTGGCCTGCGTACTTGCGTAGCCCCTTGAACGCCTACGGAGCACCGCTGGTTCCGAGGTAGAGGCCATGGAGGAAGAAGAAGAGGAGGGGGTGGAGGAGAGAGGTGTGTCACAATCAGCATTTTGGAGGCGTGGTGGCGGAACAACCTCCAACACTACTGCACCTTGTCCTGCATCCTTCCCAGCTGCCAGCAGAGTCACCCAATGCGCCGTGAAACTTAGGTAACGTCCATGTCCATGCCTGCTGGACCATGAGTCAGCGGTAATATGCACCTTACCGCTGACCGCCCTGTCCAGCGAGGCATGGACATTGCCTTCCACATGCCAGTAGAGAGCCGGAATCGCCTTCCGTGAGAAAAAGTGGCGTTTGGGTACCTGCCACTGAGGAACCGCACATTCCACAAACTCACGGAAGGGGGCAGAGTCTACCAACTGAAAAGGCAGCAGTTGAAGTGCTAGCAATTTTGCCAAGCTAGCATTCAACCGCTGGGCATGTGGATGGCTGGGAGCAAACTTCTTTCGGCGGTGCAGCAGCTGGGGCAGGGAAATTTGCCTGGTACAATCTGACGTCGGTGTACCAAAAGCAGATTGCCCACAAGTACTTGGCTGTGACACACCTAATTCTACACCTTCATTCCTCTCACTGCAGGTCTCAGAGAGGACTGAAGGTCTAGTGGGGTTGGAAATCTCAGCTGATGAGGAGCAAGGAGAGATCCTCTTTGTTCTTTGGTGTGGGTCTTTTAGATATGCTTGCCAACGAACTGCATGGCAGGTCAACATATGTCTGGTCAAGCATGTGGTACCCAAGCGGGAGATGTTTTGGCCACGCGAGATACGCTTGAGACATATGTTGCAAATAGCAGCGGTGCGATCTGATGCACTCGTCTCAAAAAAGGCCCACACCAAAGAACTTTTTGAATAACGCGCAGAGACTGCAGCGCCCTGCACATGTGGAGCTTTGGGGTGTGATGCAGTCAATGTGCTGCCCTTAGGCTGGCCCCTGGAGGGCATCCTGCCTCGTTGGTGATGTGCCGCCTCCTCCTCCTCCTCCTCCTCCTCCTCTCTCCTATCAGGCACCCACGTTGAGTCAGTGACCTCATCATCCCCTCCCTCCTCATCACTGGAGCAAACCTGGCAGTATGCTGCAGCAGGGGGAGCATGACTGCCAGATTGCTGTCCTTCTTGGGCACCCCCTCTGTCCGTGCTCATGTTACTGCCTTCATCGAGCTCAGTATCATCATCAGAGCCTTCCAAACGCTGGGCATCCTCCTGGAGCATGTACCCAACACTGTGGTCAAACAGTTCGAGGGAATCCTCAGGAGGACATGGTGGAGCTAGGGAAGGAGTCACTGATGACATTGAGCTGAGGGAAGAGGCCGCTGCTTTGCCAGACAAAGCACCCTGGGCATGGGTGAGAGAGGATGAGGAGGATGAGGACGGCTTGGTCATCCACTCGACCAAGTCTTCCGCATGTTGCGGCTCAACACGGCCAGCTGCTGAAAAAAAGGCCAAGCGTGTCCCATGGCCACAGGCTGATGAGGATGCACCCTCTCCACGACCAGCACTAGACACAGAGCCTGCTTGCCCTCTCTTATTGGCTTGTGACTGTCTGCCTCTCCTTCTTGGCCTTCCAGACATACTAATGGCCTGTAGCTGCACTAAGCTGGGATAGAACACCTGTAATTTTCTTCAGGTAGCTTTATATACTGTAACCAGACAAGCCTGCCTGTCAGTAGGAAGATAACAGGAACGGATCTAGCTGAACACTGTGAGCAGGACGCACTGACTGCACTAAATGTAAATAGCAGGAACGGATCTAGCTGAACACTGTGAGCAGGACGCACTGACTGCACTAAATGTAAATAGCAGGAACGGATCTAGCTGAACGCTGTGAGCAGGACGCACTGACTGCACTAAATGTAAATAGCAGGAACGGATCTAGCTGAACACTGTGAGCAGGACGCACTGCACTAAATGTAAATAGCAGGAACGGATCTAGCTGAACACTGTGAGCAGGACGCACTGCACTAAATGTAAATAGCAGGAACAGATCTAGCTGAACACTGTGAGCAGGACGCACTGCACTAAATGTAAATAGCAGGAACGGATCTAGCTGAACACTGTGAGCAGGACGCACTGACTGCACTAAATGTAAATAGCAGGAACGGATCTAGCTGAACACTGTGAGCAGGACGCACTGACTGCACTAAATGTAAATAGCAGGAATGGATCTAGCTGAACACTGTGAGCAGGACGCACTGACTGCACTAAATGTAAATAGCAGGAACGGATCTAGCTGAACGCTGTGAGCAGGACGCACTGCACTAAATGTAAATAGCAGGAACGGATCTAGCTGAACACTGTGAGCAGGACGCACTGCACTAAATGTAAATAGCAGGAACAGATCTAGCTGAACACTGTGAGCAGGACGCACTGCACTAAATGTAAATAGCAGGAACGGATCTAGCTGAACACTGTGAGCAGGACGCACTGACTGCACTAAATGTAAATAGCAGGAACGGATCTAGCTGAACACTGTGAGCAGGACGCACTGACTGCACTAAATGTAAATAGCAGGAACGGATCTAGCTGAACACTGTGAGCAGGACGCACTGACTGCACTAAATGTAAATAGCAGGAACGGATCTAGCTGAACGCTGTGAGCAGGACGCACTGCACTAAATGTAAATAGCAGGAACGGATCTAGCTGAACACTGTGAGCAGGACGCACTGCACTAAATGTAAATAGCAGGAACAGATCTAGCTGAACACTGTGAGCAGGACGCACTGACTGCACTAAATGTAAATAGCAGGAACGGATCTAGCTGAACACTGTGAGCAGGACGCACTGCACTAAATGTAAATAGCAGGAACAGATCTAGCTGAACACTGTGAGCAGGACGCACTGCACTAAATGTAAATAGCAGGAACAGATCTAGCCTAATCTATCTAACTCAAATCAAATGACACTGTCTCTCTCTCTCTCTCTCTCTCTATCTCTCAGCACACCGGAACACACTACACAGGGCCGCCGTGCAGGCGGCCTTATATAGTGTGGGGCGTGTACTAAATCCCCTGAGCCATAATTGGCCAAAGCCACCCTGGCTTTGGCCAATTACAGCTCTCTCTACTGACGGCGCTGTGATTGGCCAAGCATGCGGGTCATAGTGCATGCTTGGCCAATCATCAGCCAGCAATGCACTGCGATGCCGCAGTGAATTATGGGCCGTGACGCGCCACACGAATTTGGCGCGAACGGCCCATAACGTTCACAATTCGACGGACGGTCGAACAGCCGATGTTCGAGTCGAACATGGGTTCGACTCGAACACAAAGCTCATCCCTAATCAGGATGTGGCTCCAAACTGGAGGAAACTGGTGAGAGGGAGACCAAGAGGCCTACAGCAACTCTGACAAAGAGTGGTCATTGTGTGCATGTGACACCAATATCACAAATCCTCCACAAATGTGGCTTGTATGGGGGGAGGAGTGGAAGAAAAAAGCCACTCCTCCAGAAAAACCACATGCCGTCACCACTGAGCTTTGCCAAAATGCAACGCAAAGATTCTGAGGCCACATGGAACAAGGTGTTCTGGTCAGATGAGATTAAAATGGAATGATTTGGCCTCACCACCAAACGATATTTCTGCCGAAAATCCATCCAAATAACACCATTCCTACGGTAAAGTATGGAGGGGGTAATATCCTGTTATGGGGGTGGCGAGGGGGGGTAATGTCCTGATATGGGGGTTTTAACATCCTGTTATGGAGGGGGGTACTATCCTGTTATGGGGAGGTAATATCCTGTTATGGGGGTGGTAATATCCTGTTATGGGGGTGTTTCTCTAAAGCAGGGACTGGAGCACTTTTCAGGATAGAAGGAGAAATGGATGGGGCAAAATTCTTGAGGAAAATCTGCTGCCCTCTGCTGGCAGAAAGTTTTCAATGGGAAGAAGGTTTCCTTATCAAAACACACAGCAACAATGAGCACACAGTGGTTGGAGGAGAAGGCGGGAAATGTCCACCAATGAGCACACAGTGGTTGGAGGAGAAGGCGGGGAATGTCCACCAATGAGCACACAGTGGTTGGAGGAGAAGGCGGGGAATGTCCACCAATGAGCACACAGTGGTTGGAGGAGAAGGCAGGGAATGTCCACCAATGAGCTAACAGTGGTTGGAGGAGAAGGCAGGGAATGTCCACCAATGAGCACACAGTGGTTGGAGGAGAAGGCAGGGAATGTCCACCATTGAGCACACAGTGGTTGGAGGAGAAGGCAGGGAATGTCCACCATTGAGCACACAGTGGTTGGAGGAGAAGGCAGGGAATGTCCACCATTGAGCACACAGTGGTTGGAGGAGAAGGCAGGGAATGTCCACCATTGAGCACATAGTGGTTGGAGGAGAAGGCAGGGAATGTCCACCATTGAGCACACAGTGGTTGGAGGAGAAGGCGGGGAATGTCCACCAATGAGCACACAGTGGTTGGAGGAGAAGGCGGGGAATGTCCACCAATGAGCACACAGTGGTTGGAGGAGAAGGCGGGGAATGTCCACCAATGAGCACCCAGTGGTGGAAGGAGAAGGCGGGGAATGTCCACCAATGAGCACACAGTGGTTGGAGGAGAAGGAGGGGAATGTCCACCAATGAGCACACAGTGGTGGGAGGAGAAGGCGGGGAATGTTCACCAATGAGCACACAGTGGTTGGAGGAGAAGGCGGGGAATATCCACCAATGAGCACACAGTGGTTGGAGGAGAAGGCGGGGAATGTCCACCAATGAGCACACAGTGGTGGAAGGAGAAGGCGGGGAATGTCCACCAATGAGCACACAGTGGTTGGAGGAGAAGGCGGGGAATGTCCACCAATGAGCACACAGTGGTTGGAGGAGAAGGCTGGGAATGTCCACCAATGAGCATACAGTGGTTGGGGGAGAAGGCGGGGAATGTCCACCAATAAGCACACAATGGTTGGGGGAGAAGGCGGGGAATGTCCACCAATGAGCACACAGTGGCTGGAGGAGGAGGCGGGGAATGTCCACCAATGAGCACACAGTGGTTGGAGGAGAAGGCGGGGAATGTCCACCAATGAGCACACAGTGGTGGAAGGAGAAGGCGGGGAATGTCCACCAATGAGCACACAGTGGTTGGAGGAGAAGGCGGGGAATGTCCACCAATGAGCACACAGTGGTTGGAGGAGAAGGCGGGGAATGTCCACCAATGAGCATACAGTGGTTGGGGGAGAAGGCGGGGAATGTCCACCAATAAGCACACAATGGTTGGGGGAGAAGGCGGGGAATGTCCACCATTGAGCACACAGTGGTTGGAGGAGAAGGCAGGGAATGTCCACCATTGAGCACATAGTGGTTGGAGGAGAAGGCAGGGAATGTCCACCATTGAGCACACAGTGGTTGGAGGAGAAGGCGGGGAATGTCCACCAATGAGCACACAGTGGTTGGAGGAGAAGGCGGGGAATGTCCACCAATGAGCACACAGTGGTGGGAGGAGAAGGCGGGGAATGTTCACCAATGAGCACACAGTGGTTGGAGGAGAAGGCGGGGAATATCCACCAATGAGCACACAGTGGTTGGAGGAGAAGGCGGGGAATGTCCACCAATGAGCACACAGTGGTGGAAGGAGAAGGCGGGGAATGTCCACCAATGAGCACACAGTGGTTGGAGGAGAAGGCGGGGAATGTCCACCAATGAGCACACAGTGGTTGGAGGAGAAGGCGGGGAATGTCCACCAATGAGCATACAGTGGTTGGGGGAGAAGGCGGGGAATGTCCACCAATAAGCACACAATGGTTGGGGGAGAAGGCGGGGAATGTCCACCAATGAGCACACAGTGGCTGGAGGAGGAGGCGGGGAATGTCCACCAATGAGCACACAGTGGTTGGAGGAGAAGGCGGGGAATGTCCACCAATGAGCACACAGTGGTGGAAGGAGAAGGCGGGGAATGTCCACCAATGAGCACACAGTGGTTGGAGGAGAAGGCGGGGAATGTCCACCAATGAGCATACAGTGGTTGGGGGAGAGGGCGGGGAATGTCCACCAATAAGCACACAATGGTTGGGGGAGAAGGCGGGGAATGTCCACCAATGAGCACACAGTGGCTGGAGGAGGAGGCGGGGAATGTCCACCAATGAGCACACAGTGGTTGGAGGAGAAGGCGGGGAATGTCCACCAATGAGCACACAGTGGTGGAAGGAGAAGGCGGGGAATGTCCACCAATGAGCACACAGTGGTTGGAGGAGAAGGCGGGGAATGTCCACCAATGAGCATACAGTGGTTGGGGGAGAGGGCGGGGAATGTCCACCAATAAGCACACAATGGTTGGGGGAGAAGGCGGGGAATGTCCACCAATGAGCACACAGTGGCTGGAGGAGGAGGCGGGGAATGTCCACCAAAAGGCACACATTGGTTGGAGAAGAAGACGGGTAATGTCCACCAATGAGCACACAGTTGTTGGAGGGGAAGGCTGGGAATGTTCACCAATGAGCACACAGTGGTTGGAGGAGAAGGCGGGGAATATCCACCAATGAGCACAGAGTGGTTGGAGGAGAAGGCGGGGAATGTCCACCAATGAGCATACAGTGGTTGGAGGAGAAGGCGGGGAATGTCCACCAATGAGCACACAGTGGTGGGAGGAGAAGGCAGGGAATGTCCACCAATGAGCACACAGTGGTGGGAGGAGAAGGCAGGGAATGTCCACCAATGAGCACACAGTGGTTGTAGGAGAAGGCGGGGAATGTCCACCAATGAGCACACAGTGGTTGGAGGAGAAGGCGGGGAATGTTCACCAATGAGCACACAGGGGTTGGAGGAGAAGGCGGGGAATGTCCACCAATGAGCACACAGTGGTTGGAGAAGGCGGGGAATGTCCACCAATGAGCACACAGTGGTTGGAGGAGAAGGCAGGGAATGTCCACCAAAAGGCACACATTGGTTGGAGAAGAAGACGGGTAATGTCCACCAATGAGCACACAGTTGTTGGAGGGGAAGGCTGGGAATGTTCACCAATGAGCACACAGTGGTTGGAGGAGAAGGCGGGGAATATCCACCAATGAGCACAGAGTGGTTGGAGGAGAAGGCGGGGAATGTCCACCAATGAGCATACAGTGGTTGGAGGAGAAGGCGGGGAATGTCCACCAATGAGCACACAGTGGTGGGAGGAGAAGGCAGGGAATGTCCACCAATGAGCACACAGTGGTGGGAGGAGAAGGCAGGGAATGTCCACCAATGAGCACACAGTGGTTGTAGGAGAAGGCAGGGAATGTCCACCAATGAGCACACAGTGGTTGGAGGAGAAGGCGGGGAATGTCCTTGTCTGAGCCCAGACTTACACCCCATTGAAAATCTGTGCAATGATGAAGACTGTAGTCCACAAATGGTCACCATCAAATGTAAAGGAAGTTGAAACGTTCTGCAAAGAAGATCGGGCAAATATTGCAAAGTTTAGATGTGCAAAGTTAGTAGAAACAAATCCCAACAGACTAAAGGCTGGAATTACAGCAAAAGGGGGTCCAACAAAATAGTAACACTGGGGGGGGGGGGGGTTCCTTTTTCCATTTCAGTGATTCTGTTTTTCCTGACATGTTGGTGTTCTATCTTTCTAAGTCGCACGGAGTAAATACAGCTAAATAAAACAAAAACTGAATCCAATCCACTGGACTTTTATCCTTTATTTTCAATTTTCATTCATTCTTTTCATTTCAGTGTTGTATAATACAACATTTTTTGACCCACCAGGTTTCTTCATCGGGTACAAAAAAAGCACAAAATAATAAATAATTCCATCAATCGATCAGGAAATAGAAACAGCCGACATCTACTCATATGTACATTTATTATTTATTAAACTAAACCTGTATTATTATTATTATTATTATTATTATTATTATTATTATATAAAAGAATTAAAATAAATGTTATTAATATATTATAAAATAATAATAATCATCATCATCTTAATAATAATAATATTTATTATTTATTTATTTTCCATCATCGCGAAGATCCCCCTTAGAGGGTGAATCCCCCATTACCGATCTGCTCATCACTGGCGGCAGGAATTCACAATGACATCTTCTGGGTAAATGAACCCCTTTGTGACAGTAATATGAGATTATGAGTCCGAATGTGGAATGTCCCTTTCTGTAAAATTGTTCATTCATTTTTGGAGCAGAGATCTAGAAATTGCGCACCTGTGTGCGTCCCTAGTTCTCAGACCCGCTGTCAGCCAGAGACGAGTTATTGTCATGGCAACTGACGCAAACCAAGACTGCTATCCCTGGTCCGGACATCTAAGCTCTGGCTATGAAGGGGTTAATAATTAAAGATGATGTTCAACCTGCTTACATTTTGCCGTCCCTGGTTCCCCCCTCCCCCCCCTCATTAACATGATAATATTATTATTAACCACCTCCCACCTGCCGTATTGGGAATTGACGGGCGCAGGGCGGCCCTCTCGTTCTGGGGCGACGTCATATGACGGCAGCCCACTCTCGCCACGCCTGCATGCCCATGGGGGGGTGAGGGGCGCTCGGCGATCGGTGGTGCGCTCTGTGAATGGGACACGGCGCATCCCAGATCTCGATAAAGAGCCGATAACGAGGCTCTTTACCCATGTGATCAGCTATGTCCAATCACAGCCAATCACACGTACACAAAGAAATGCCGCCGGACATTCCTTTCCTCACAGGAAAAACTTGTATAGATGATCAGTGCAGCCCCAACAGTGCACAGCAGTGATGCCAGTCAGTGCCCATCAATGCAGCATGTCAATGCCCATCAGTGCAGTATATCAATGCTCATCAGTGCAGCCTATCAGTGCCCATCAGTGCAGCCTATCAGTGCCCATCAGTGCAGCCTATCAGTGCCCATCAGTGCAGCCTATCCATGCCCAACAGTGCCATCTATCCCTGCTCATCAATGCAGCCTATCAGTGCCCATCAATGCAGCATGTCAATGCCCATCAGTGCAGTATATCAATGCACATCAGTGCAGCCTATCAGTGCCCACCAGTGCAGCCTATACATGCCCATCAGTGCAGTATATCAATGCACATCAGTGCAGTATATCAATGCACATCAGTGCAGCCTATCAGTGCCCACCAGTGCAGCCTATACATGCCCATCAGTGCAGCCTATACATGCCCATCAGTGCAGCCTATATGTACCCATCAGTGCAGCCTATACATGCCCATCAGTGAAGCATACCTGTGCCCATCAGTGCCACCTATCTGTGGCCATCAGTGCAGCCTCATCAGTGAAGAAGAAAAATTACTTTTTTACAACATTTTATAACAGAAACTAAGAAAAACTTTTTTTTTCTTTCAAAAGTCTTTCTCGGTCTTTTTTTGTTTGTTTAGCAAAAAATAAAAATCCCAGCTGTGATGAAATACCACCAAAAGAAATTTCCATTTGTCTGAAGAATGATAAGAATGTCCTCTGTGTACAGTGTTACATGACCGAGTAATTGTCATTCAAAGTGTGACGGCGCTGAAAGCTGAGAATTGTCCTGGGCAGGAAGGGGGGGTAATGTGCCCGGGAGGCGAGAGGTTAAATACCACCTCTCCACTTTCATTACATGAGCCTCCATGATTGATAGAACTGATATCCAAGGAATGAAAGGAGGGGGCGGGGCCAGAGACAATCAGGCTGGGGAGGGCTAGATGATGCTGGACGTAGGGTTGACACCTTTTCTTCAAGCCAAACCCGAACACTTTAGCGATGCACAGCAAATTATTATTATTTTTTTACATTTTTTGTATGATACTCTATGGCAGGGATCTCCAAACTGCGGCCCGAGGGCCAGATGTGGCCCTTTGCTAACCTATATCCAGCCCTTGGGGCACAATTCCTCCCACTAACATGAACCTAGGGGCGCTATATTGTCCACTGACACCAATGATGGGGTACTATTCCCCCCACTGATACCAATGATGGGGCACTATTCCCCCCACTGATACCAATGATGGGGTACTATTCCCCCCACTGATACCAATGATGGGGCGCTATATTGTCCACCGATACCAATGATGGGGTACTATTCCCCCCACTGATACCAATGATGGGACACTATTCCTCCCACTGATACCAATGATAGGGCACTATTCCTCCCACTGATACCAATGATGGGACACTATTCCTCCCACTGATACCAATAATGGGGCACTATTCCTCCCACTGATACCAATGATGGGGCACTATTGATCTTTTATTAAAAAGAATCAAGCAACCAATTTTATACAAAAGTAAAAAACAAAACCATAGTACAAAACTTCAACAGAAATCCAAGGAATACACATCCATGTTCAGAATATATACAATATATACATAATCCACTACCAAAACTATTTACATAAAGCAGCAGAGAGGGCCTAAGAGGCACAACCCATCACCTATGTACGCAGCCATTTATCAAAAATTAATCCAAAAAATAATAATCTAGGGTGATAAGAGACAGACAGCCACACCCGGGAAAGAGACTCCTGGCAGTCAGGGAGGCTTGAAACCCCTCCACGCCTTCAACCAAGCCCCCTGACTCCGCTTGTCTCTCTCAAGTACCCGAATCTTCTCCACCTCATGCAGAATGTCATACACCACCACCTGAACAGGAAGGATTTTACGCCGAATGCTGACCTGACACCGTGCATTCCAAGTGAAATAACGGACTACTAGGCTAACTAGAAAAAGTGTATCTAAACAAAAAACCCCACCAGTATTGAATGCTCCGTACACCCACTCAGCATAACCCAGCCTGGAGAGGAAAGGGACACCGAGGGCCCGCCCCACCTGTTTGTACACCTCTATGTTAAAAGGGCAATGAAGCAGAAAATGGTCCATAGTCTCCTCCTCACCTGCACACTCCTCCCGAGGACAGCTACGATCCACCCCACTGCGGAATTTCAAATTGCCCCTAACATAGAGCCTCCCATGGAAGCACAACCAGGCCAGATCCCTGAATTTAGGAGGTACTCTGTCCAAATTAATAAGTCTTAACCCTGCCCTCAAAACTGGGCCTGGGCAATCCCTTAAGGCCAGTGGGTCATGAAAGACTTCGCTCAAGACTCGACTCATAAGGACTTTCCTCGGAACCGATCTGAGATCTTCAGCCGACAATCGCCACTGCCGTAATAACTTCAGGCACGGAGCGACATAGGCTGGTAGCTGACCACGATGACCCCTGAGATTCTTCACTTGGCCACCTTCTTCCCAAAGTCGCAGAAAAGGCCTAAACCAAGATCTAAAAATGCCTGCCCATCCAGGAGGTTCCACTGCAAGCATATTACCAATATTAAACTTGAGAAAAAGCAGTGAAAAGAAAAGAACTGGGTTGACCATACCTAAGCCACCCTCCCTCCTGGATAGATAGGTGACATTCCTCTTGATGGGGTTCAGTCTGTTCCCCCACAACATCTGGAAGAACACACTACTGACCCTAGCATAGAGAGACACTGGCAAGATGCAGACAAAGCTGACATACAAAAAGATCGGAATCAGGTAAGTCTTAATCAGATCAACCCTTTCCCTCATAGATAACTTCCATTTCTTCCAGCTGACCACCTTAGTATTGGCAATTTCCAGTCTGCCTTCCCAGTTTTTGAGGCCATAATCGCCGGGTCCAAATTCAATGCCTAGAATCTTAATTCTTTCCTGGGGCACTGGAAAGGTGTCCGGGAGATCAAAACCCTCACCTTCCTTTCCCATCCAGAAGACTTCACTCTTTTCCTGATTGATCTTGGAGCCTGATGCTTCAGAATACCGTGATGTCAGAGAGACCACCTCCTCTGCTTCAATGATGGGGCACTATTCCTCCCACTGATACCAATGATGGGGCACTATTCCTCCCACTGATACCAATGATGGGGCACTATTCCTCCCACTGATACCAATGATGGGACACTATTCCTCCCACTGATACCAATGATGGGGCACTATTCCTCCCACTGATACCAATGATGGGGCACTATTCCTCCCACTGATACCAATGATGGGGCACTATTCCTCCGACTCATACCAATGATGGGACACTATTCCTCCCACTAATACCAATGATGGGGCACTATTCCTCCCACTGACACCAATGATGGGGCACTATTCCTCCCACTGATACCAATGATGGGACACTATTCCTCCCACCGATACCAATGATGGGGCACTATTCCTCCGACTCATACCAATGATGGGGCACTATTCCTCCTACTAATAGGGGGGATACTCCTCCTCCTCCTATTGACCACCAACCCTGAGGCCATATTTGTTCTCACTGCTGCCGGGCCCCATGACATCTTCTTTCCCCTGCTGGCCACAATCCGGCCCTCCTAAAGTCTGAAGGACAATAAAGTGGCCCTTTGTTTGAAAAAGTTTGCAGACCCCTGCACTATGGCATTGTAAAAGATCTGGGACACCGTTGGGTGCCCCAAGGAGAGTAGTAACGCCCCTACCGCCCCTCCTATCCAGGCGTGACAGGGGGAGGCGGCACGGGGCCCCGTGGAGCATAGGGAGCCACAGTCCGGTCTGAATAACGTGTCCGGGTTTCAGGCGGACTGTCTAGGTGAATCCTGAACAGGGGGGCAACCCCTATGCTGGACGTATTTCAGCCAGGAGCTGAGGGCGGGGCTCTATCATCTAATGCACATGGTGAGAAGCTCACAGTGTGCGGTGAAATCAGAGGAAGCCGTTTCAGTCCGGGAGAAGAATACAAGACTGAGGAGGAGGCCGGAGCTCGGCTATTAAATCTCTTTAGAGTAACAAGGTGGAGTAACAAAGCTCATTGGCGGCAGTAAATCCCGGCGTTATTTATAGGCAGGTAGACGCTCTAATCGCAGGCGAGGAAATTGTGCGCGGTGAATGCGGCTGATAATTCAATTAGAGGCTTTATTACGGCTCTCTAGGGGGGTTCCCGCGGTTCCGTCGCCGATTCTCCACACTCACAAAACGCATTAATTGCTGGCGAGCCGCGTCCTCTGCAGAGATAAGGAGAGAGAGGAGAGCTCTTCACACAACGCTTCCCCGCAGCCAATCAGGTGGCGGCTTCTCAGGACTGACGCCGAATCCGGAACAATGCCGATCGCCATTTGTAACTTTGTATCAATGGAAAGTATTTCCTGGAAGTGAAGGATTTACGAGTCAAGTGCGATCGATGCTCTGGAATATCGATCGTAACCCCCGATCACTACAATCTCTGACATTGTCATTGTCACCCTTCTGAACCCCCTTCCCCCCTATTGGCCCGCACACACGATCCGAAAATCGGACGAAAAATACCGCTTTCGAATCGATCGTACGATAACCGGAGCTTTCCAGAGCCGATCACGTGAGAGTTCATCCGATATTATCCGATCGGACAAACGCGAACATTTTTTCTCGTACGATACCCGATACGATTTACGTTTAATCACGCAGTGGCGGCCCATCCAATAGGGGCACCCGGGCGCCGCCCCCTCTTTCCACACCATGCCCCCTATATGCAATGGATAGATTCAAAGCATAGTATGAATCTATCCATGGCTGCCGCGGCCACCCCCCTATTCATGCGCCCGCCCCCTTCTAGGACACCGGGAGTGTGAATTACAGCGGCGGCGGTGAGTGGGCGAGCGGGTGGGCGTTTTTTTTTTTTAAGCACCTGATTACAGCCAGAGGCTCTAATAGGCTTCAAAATTGGGTGGGCTCAGGGGGCAGAGAATGCGAGCGGAGCCCACCCAGATGTGTTACAACAGCGAATGAACATCCGTTGTTCTAAGACTGATCCTCAATTCGGCCAATCAGAAGCGGGTGTGAGACCCGTTTTCCGATTGGCCAAAAAAAAGAGAAAAAAGTCTCCTGATTGGCTGCCGAGGAGGAGGGCGGAAACGGAAGCCACCGCCGCCGTCACCGTGATGACCCGTGGAGAGGAGGCGAAAGGGAGGCTGCCACCGCCGAGCGGGGGTAAAGCCGCCAGTGATGGGGTAAGTGCCACCAATGGACCGACCGAACCAGGGGGGGGGGGGGGTGACATATGGACGCCACTGTTAATCAGTACAGTTGTCATCCGAAAACATAATAGAAATACACGACAACAAATTACATCACGTCCCGTCGTACGAGAATTTTCGTAACCTCTCCATTTTCGAAATGCGACTAGCATGCAAAAAAAAAAAAAAAGCAGACGATCCGTCATCCGGTTTTAGGATCGTGTTAGGGTAAAACAAATCTTACAGTGATTGTAAGAGTACGTGTTTTTTTATTTATTTATTTTTTGTACGAACATGTCATACTTACCTCCACTGTGCAGCTCGTTTTGCACAGAGTGGCCCCTGATCCTCCTCTTCTGGGGGCCCCCGGTGGCTCTCGTGGCTCCTCCCCCTAGGAGAAGCGTTCTCCCGAGGAGGTTACCTTGCGGGCGCGCTCCCGAGTCCAGCATTTGGCGTCCATAGCCGCCCCGCCATCGGCCCCGCCCCCCCCGCATCATTGGATTTGATTGACAGCAGCGGGAGCCAATGGCTGCGCTGCTATCAATCTATCCAATCAAGAGCCGAGAATCCTGGGCAGAGGGACAGCGTGTGCCCGCCGGGTCAAGTTCCAGGGCTCAGGTAAGTAAAACCGGGGGGGGGGGGCTAAAACACACTGATACTAATTTTTAAAAAATATATATATTGTCCAAAAAAAAGACCAACCTTGACCTTTGACCCAAACACTAACATTCGGGCTGACCTAGATCAAACCTTGAACTAGGTTTTTTGTTTTTTTTTTTATTATTATTTTATTATTATTATTATTTTTATTTTTTTTCTACACACACTTTTTTTTTTCTATCTCTTCTGCAAGGACAGAGAAAGTTACAATGTATCTCTCTCCTCCATTCACAGAGACAGAAAACACAGGGGGCGGTCTTCACGGTGACTGATCACTGTGATAACCAATCAGAGGCTATCACAGCGATCAGGTGACCTGGAATCGGACGTTCCGTGTCCCGATCGTTAGTACAGGGCCCCGGGGGGCTCTCGGTGAGGCCCCTGGTCTCTGTGCTGGGAGCGCGCCGTGCGGTTGCGCTCTCAGCACAAAAGGGAGATACGCAAGTATGTGGCCCCACGGAAAAAAAAAAAAGCCCAAACCAGTGGAGCCGCCTATCTGCGTACGTTCGGCATGAAGGGGTTAAAGCTGAACTCCGGTAAAGTAAATATCATCTGATTCCATCGGTCATGCGTCTTCTTCCTGAGACTTCAATAAGTCTAAAAAAAGTGAGAACTGTAAGGCTTCGCTTTTGCTGGATGTTTTTCTATCTCTTCTAGGTGTTTTTCCTCCTGGCAGCAACATTTTGGCAGGAAAAATGCTTGACCATTGTAAAAGCATGTAACGCGTTTCGTCACGCCGTGTCAAGCTTTTGGGCATTCATTCATTTCATAAGCCAGAATAATCATTTATTCTGGCCAATAAAATTAATTAACGCTCAAGCACTAAATATGCCTAGCGTTAATGCGCCAAGCCCCCCATAGGTTCCTCTGTCCCCCCTCCAACAGTGTACCCCTCCCCCCCCCACATACACACAGCACTGAGTAGATAGCACTTTCCTGCCAGCATGTGTTCATCAGAGCGGAGATCAGGAGGCAGCATAGTGCTGGGCGGAAGGTCGAGAGCGGGAGCTGCTGTAGTTCATAATAGCAAGCTGGTGATTGGTTGCCAAGACCACCTAGCAACCAATCACTGAGCGGCTCCCGCCCACGCCCTTTATCCAACTCCCGCCTCCTGCTCTCCGCCCTGCAACTAACAGGAGAGCGGTGGAGGTCAGGTGAGGCAGACCCGTAGTCACGATCCACCCGTTGGTCCCCCCCGCGGTTGACCAGTCGATCTGTAGCTCGCCGCCCCCCCCCCCCCGATTTATTCAGTAAGAGATGAAATAATACCCCCAAAGTGCCCTGCGAGTCCCATGCACAAGGTTAAAAGTCAACAAACGTCTGCATGTACATTGCCCCCCTAAGCCATCTGGAGAGGAAATGTCAAAATGGCCGCTCCGCAACTTCTGGAAAAACTGACGCATTTCGTCTTGTGATACTGCGACTTCCTCATAGGTCCTTGGGACTCGGCTGATCACAAAGCAGGGTAAAAGGACAATCACAGCTGGCCCTTTAACACGTGATCAGCTGTCAGCCAATGACAGCTGATCACGAAAGTAAACACAAGACGGTTTTCGGTCTTTTGTTTTTCTTCACGCTGTCAGCATGGAGAAGAGAAGCGAGCCGTAACCCGCTTCTGTTAGAGGGACATCGATCTGCTTAGTGATCCCCAGTACTGAAAATCAGTGCCCACCAGTGCCTACCTATCGATGCCCATCAGAGCTGCCAATCAATGCCCATCAGAGCCTCATCATTAGTGCTGCCTAGCAATGGCCATCAGTGCCACCCATCAGTACATCCTCATCAGTGCCTCCTGATCAGTGCCCACCAGTGCAAATTCATCAGTGACCATCATTGCCACCTATTAGTGTCCATCAGTGCCACCTATCAGTGCCACCTATCACTGCCACCTATCACTGCCACCTATCAGTGCCGCCTATCAGTGCCACCTATCAGTGCCGCCTCATCAGTGCCGCCTCATCAGTGCCGCCTATCAGTGCCGCCTCATCAGTGCCGCCTATCAGTGCCGCCTCATCAGTGCCCATCAGAGCCACATATCAGTGCCCTCTAGTGCCGTCTCATCAATGCCGATCATTGCTGCCTATGAGGGCCCATCAGTGCGGCGTCATCAGTGCCGCCTCATCAGTGCCCATCAGTGAAGGAGAAAAATTACCTGTTTTCAAAATTTTATAACAAAATATGAAAAACTTTTTTTTTTTTTCCAAATTTTAATTTTTTTGTGTGTTTAGCAAAAAAAAAAAAAAGCGCCGTCACACTTTGAATGACAATTGCGCGGACATGCAACACTGTACACATATTAAATTTTGATCATTTTTTCCCCCACAAATAGATCTTTCTTTTGGTGGTATTTGATCACCACTGCGGGTTTTTATTTTTTGCGCTATAAACAAAAAAAAAGAGAGACAATTTTGAAAAAAAAAAAACCCCTTTTTTTTACTTTTTGCTATAATAATTATCCCATTAAAAAAAACAAAAACAATTCTTTTCCTCAGTTTAGGCCGATATGTATTCTTCTACATATTTTTGGTAAAAAAAAAAAAGGGTATATTGATTGGTTTGTGCAAAAGTTATACATAGCGTCTACAAAATAGGGGATAGATTTATTGGATTTTTGTTATTTTTTTTTTTTTACTAGTAGTGGCGGCGATCTGCGATTTTTATCATGACTGCGATATTGCGGCAGACACTTCGGACACTTTTGACACTATTTTGGGACCATTCACATTTATACAGCAATCAGAGCTATAAAAATGCACTGATTACTGTGTAAATGTGACTGGCAGGGAAGGGGTTAACACTAGGGGGGCGAGGAAGGGCTTAAATGTGTATCCTAGGGAGTGATTCTAACTGTAGGGGGAGGGGACTCACAAGGGGAGGAGAACGATCGGTGTTCCTCTGTACTGGGAACACACGATCGGTCTCCTCTCACTTGACAGGACATAGATCTGTGTGTGTTTACACGGTCCTGCTGTGTTCGCTGGTGCCCGGCGGACATCGCGGCCGCGGGGCATGCGCATCAAGTGCCTAGTGAAGCGGCACGCCCCCTAGAGGCTCAGGAAGTAGAAGATGTCATATGAAAAAGTGACACAGGGACCCTTAAGTGATGTTTTACATGGTGCTTTAAGGTCATTAACAGAAAGGGGGTGGTGGGGAAGGGACCCCAATGCTGGGAAATTAATCATATAGGGGCCACCCGCGCATTGGCCCACCATCACCATAGTGAATACCCTAAATAAGGGTGACATGGTGGTCCCAGGACATGGCCCAGGAGACATCATCAGGGCTGAGGTCCAACATGCAGGGCTTTCCTGGCAAATCCTGGACAGTTGAAATTTACAGTATCTCACAAAAGTAAGTACACCCCTCAGTGACATTTGTGTAAATCTTTTCTTCTATCTTTTCATGTGACAACACTGAAGAAATGACACTTTGCTACAATGTAAAGTAGTGAGTGTACAGCTTGTATAACAGTGTAAATTTGTTGTCCCCTCAAAATAACTCAACACACAGCCATTAATGTCTAAACCGCTGGCAACAAAAGTCAGTACACCCCTAAGTGAAAATGTCCAAATTGGGCCCAATTAGCCATTTTCCCTCCCCGGCATCATGCGACTTTGTCTGACCTCGTCTGCCAGGAGTTTTTCCCATTCTAAATGAAAGTACAAAAAAGAAGGGTTCCAATGACGGTAACCCAAGGTCGGACTTTAAGGGCACAGCAAACAAAAGAGATATGAAAAAAAAAAAATTAACATTTATTGAAATACAAATATAAATATATATATATATATAGTACAAAAAAAGGACATGAAAGAAACGTATAAAAATCATATATACAAAATATACATGATGTGAGCCCTAATGCGTCTACGCGTTTCGTTGTCAAAAACGTCTTCAGGACAAAGTTTTGACAACGAAACGCGTAGATACATTAGGGCTCACATCGTGTATATTTTGTATATATGATTTTTATACGTTTCTTTCATGTCCTTTTTTGTACTATATATATATATATATATATATATTTATATTTGTATTTCAATAAATGTTAATATTTTTTTCATATCTCTTTTGCTTGCTGTGCCCTTCAAGTCCAACCTTGGGTTACCTTCATTGGAACCCTTCTTTTTTGTACTTTCATAATGATTTACAGATGAGGCAATTGGAGCGTTTTTTGGGGTTTTTTTCCCACTCTAAATTAAATTATTTGCGGACATTTATAGCTTTAATCAGCAAGCCCGGTAGGAATGCCTTCATAGCATCCCAAACTACCTGGGGGGGGAGGCAGAGCCATCATTGCTATGAAGAAATCCCATTAGGACCTTACTCGTCAAGCCTCCTTGGGGTAGTAGTACTTTCGAACCAAAAAGCAGCGACTCGCCAGTTAGGTTTAGTTCTGGGTTCAATTTTATCGAATGTGATTAAGATGGGAGGAGTTGTCCGACATTCCCCTTAGTCAGATACTGTACATCCGACACCCAGGGGAGAAATGTATCTGTACCCTGAGATACATCCATTCTAGACAGGGTTTGGTAGGTACTGGAGCAACAGGAGTAAGTGTTGTCAGAGTCGGCGGATATTTAAGTCGCCATATATCATGTAATCTGAGTTCCCTGCAATGCCTAAGGAAAGGGGTTTCAACTTGGGGTTTATCCATGCTGGGGTTGCAGAGCCTATTGAAGTCCCCCCCGCAACTAGCAGAGGAATCCCTGGGTGGTCTGCCAAGAAAGCCCCAATCTTTCGTACTACCTCTCTATTGCATGGAGGAGGGATATACACTGACCCAATAATACAAACCAGTAGGACGAATCCGCCCCTGAGGATCCACCAAGGTTTGCCTTGCAGGAAAACTGTGTCCTAGAAGAAATGAATATGCCAGCGCCTCTTTCATATGCAGAATATACGGAATGGTACTGGGTGGGAAACATTCTATTCTGCAGTAACGAGACCCAGTATCACGGGTGAGATGAGTTTCCTGCAGGCAAACGATTGACAGAGTATGTTGGGTTAAGGCATTGAATATAGCACGCTCTTTAACAGGGTCCTTAAAGTGATACTAAAGGTTCGTTTTTTTATTTTCTAAATAGGTTCCTTTAAGCTAGTGCATTGTTGGTTTACTTACCTTTTCCTTCGATTTCCCTTCTAAATGCTTTTTTTTCTTTGTGTGAATTTCTATCTTCCTGTTCCTCCTCTGTAAGCTTGCCCCCATCATCCGAGCCGTTCTGGCTGGGGGGGTTAGTATGCCTGCTCGCCCCCTCCTCCCTTGGGACTACAACCCTGCGGGGAGACGCTGTGTACGTTCACAGTCACGGGGGGGGTGTGGGCGTGTCTAAGACGCTGTAGCTCCGCCTCCCGTGGCTCGTTATCGTATGAACCTGGGGAACCTGATGTAAGTGGGGGGGGCTCTCTGGGGACCCTGATGCAAGAGGGAGGCTCTCTGGGAACCCTAATGTAAGGGGGGCTCTCTGGGAACCCTGATGTAAGTGGGGGGCTCTCTGGGGACCCTGATGTAAGTGGGAGGCTCTCTGGGTACCCTAATGTAAGGGGGACTCTCTGGGGACCCTGATGTAGGGGGGAGGCTCTCTGGGGACTCTGATGTAAGGAGGAGGCTCTCTGGGGACCCTGATGTAAGGGGGGGCTCTCTGGGGACCCTGATGTAAGGAGGAGGCTCTCTGGGGACCCTGATGTAAGGGGGGGCTCCCTGGGGACCCTGATGTAAGGGGGGGCTCTCTGGGGACCTTGATGTAAGGGGGGGCTCTCTGGGGACCCTGATGTAAGGGGGAGGCTCTCTGGGGACCCTGATGTAAGGGGGGCTCTCCGGGGACTCTGATATAAGGAGGAGTCTCTCTGGGGACCCTGATGTAAGGGGGAGCTCTCTGGGGACCCTGATTTAAGGGGGGGCTCTCTGGGGATATATACACACACACGTATATTACTGTATATACATGTGTATGCCCAGTAAAGAAAGTATGACTTTCTTTACTAAACTGCTATGGGCTCTAGCCCCAGATCTTTTGTAGACCTAGCAATGCCCCTGCCAGTAGCCATCACAAACATTGAGTAGAGAACACAAAATAGAGGGGACTCCTGTGATCGCAGGAGGGTGAGGGAGAAAAGCCCCCAGACCTAAGTCCTGCCCATCAGCCATATCCAAGAGCACCGCGCATATGTATGTCACATTGTAGTTTTTAGCAGATTCCCATTCATATGGTGCCATAAACATGGTAGGTCCTGTGGAAGTCTCGTGAAACCGTAGCATGTGAATTACCATCCAGAGAAAACATAAAATAAGATTAAAAAAAAGAGAGAAAAAATGTAGAGAACAAAAAAGACATTGGAACCAAGCCAAACCAGGCTCGCATACTAGGTCTGAGGATGCCAAACTTGTTCCCTCGGGAAGAGATGGGGGGCAGAGGGATCCCTCCAGGCTCGCATCCGAGCCAAATTCCCACCAAGTTAAGGATAGTTCAACTGTGTATTATGTTGAATATGTTGTTGATATTCGTACATTCACCGCCATTAGCTTTTTGTGATGATAAAGGCATTTCCAGTCACTGAGTAGGTTAGGGTTTCTCCGAGACATAGTGTTCATTAAGAAGGCTTGTTGTTACGAGGGGGAGGAGGTATGTGTTGCTCATTTCTGTCTAGCCAGGTGGCAAACACCTTGGGATTTTCAAAGAACAGTGTTTCACTTCTAGGAAAAATTCGGAGCATAGCTGGGTAAAGCATGGCGTACTGGATCTGAAGGGTGCAGAGGCGTCTTTTAACCTCCGCAAACTGAGCTCTTAGTTTTTGGACCTTAATGGAATAGTCTGGAAAAAAAGGAGACTCTGGGGCTTTTCACCTCAATATTGCCCTTAGTACGGACTAAAGACAGGATTTTGTCCCTATCCCAGTAGTGCAGCATTTTTAGGATGAATGGACATGGCATATTGACCAGGGGCAAGGGTCTGGTGGGGATCCTATGGGCCCCTTCTACCGCAAAGAAGGGGGTGAAATCATGCTTATCGAAGACCTCCAGCAGCCATTTCTTGGTGAACGCTGTGGGATTCCTTCCCTCTAGGCGTTCAGGAAGGCCCAAAATGCGCACGTTATTCCTCCTCGGTCCATTTTCTAGGTCATCGATGCGATTGGCATGATGGTTAGATTGCATACTCACAACTTTGAGATCTCTCTGAACTGGGCCCAGCTCATCCTCAATGTTGCTCACCTGGCCCTCAAGAGCAGAAGGTGGAATTGGTGGAATTGAGTGGACAGGGATGTTAAAGGATTGTTGCAGTGTTGCACAGCCATAAATACATCCCTTAGTGTTGGCTCCTCTGCAGGGCTAGACATAGAAGGCTGGCTAGCAGCAGACCTGTTCTCACTCCCCCCTCCATCCACCGCTGGCCATTCTGCCCATTCTCCTCCCTCTGTTATCTCGGATGTTTCTGCAGTCTGTGTCCTCACACTGTGCTCCTTTGCTGGTGCTGCAGGGGCCATCTCGCTGGCAGAGACTGAGGGGGTCGGATCGGCATTCCAGGCGAAGCACTCCAAACGCTCCTCTGTGTTGCTGCCCCTATTTTGCCGGGAGCAGGCTGGTGCCGTCTTGCTGGCCTGCATCCGGCGCCACCTTGAGAACTTTAAGCTGCTTCGCCATCGCCCTGGTGATCGTTTGGTGCTGTAGGGTCGATCCTGCTGATGGCCCGCACTGTGAGGAGGAAATGAGTGTTCCGATTCGTTCCGGTATGTGCCTTTATCGCTGAGTTTTAGCTAATCTTGGGCGGGAGCACAAGAGAATGCATCCTCTCACATGCTCAGCCTAGCCACACCCCCGACTCATTAGTGTTACAAGGTCTCAATTGTGAATGGGGAGCAGGTGTGTTAAATTTGGTGTTATCGCTCTCACTCTCTCATACTGGTCACTGGAAGTTCAACATGGCACCTCATGGCAAAGAACTCTCTGAGGATCTGAAAAAAAGAATTGTTGCTCTACATAAAGATGGCCTAGGCTATAAGAAGATTGACAAGACCCTGAAACTGAGCTGCAGCACGGTGGCCAAGACCATGCAGCAGTATAACAGGACAGGTTCCACTCAGAACAGGCCTCGCCATGGTCCACCAAAGAAGTTGAGGTCACATGCTCAGCCTCATATCCAGAGGTTGTCTTTGGGAAATAGACGTATGAGTGCTGCCAGCATTGCTGCAGAGGTTGTAGGGGTGGGGGGTCACCCTGTCAGTGCTCAGACCATACGCCGCATGCTGCATCAAATTGGTCTGCATGGCTGTCATCCCAGAAGGAAGCCTCTTCTAAAGATGATGTACAAGAAAGCCCCCAAACAGTTTTCTGAAGACAAGCAGACTAAGGAGATGGATTACTGGAACCATGTCCTGTGGTCTGATGAGACCAAGATAAATGTATTTGGTTCAGATGGTGACAAGCGTGTGTGGGGGCAACCAGGTGAGGAGGACAAAGACAAGTGTGTCTTGTCTACAGTCAAGCATGGTGGTGGGAGTGTCATGGTCTGGGGCTGCATGAGTGCTGCCGGCACTGGGGGGCTACAGCTCATTGAGGGAACCATGAATGCCAACATGTACTGTGATATACTGAAGCAGAGCATGATCCCCTCCCTTTAGAGACTGGGCCGCAGGGCAGTATTCCAACATGATAACCACCCCAAACACACCTCCAAGACCACCACTGCCTTGCTAAAGAAGCTGAAGGTAAAGGTGATGGACTTGCCAAGCATGTCTCGGGACCTAAACCCTATTGATCATCTGTGGGACATCCTCAAACGGAAGGTCTCTAACATCCACCAGCTCCGTGATGTCATCAGGGAGGAGGGGAAGAGGACTCCAGTGACAACCTGTGAAGCTCTGGTGACCTCCATGCCCAAGAGGGTTAAGGCAGTGCTGGAAAATAATGGTGGCCACACAAAATATTGACACTTTGGGCCCAATTTGGAGATTTTCACTTAGGGGTGTACTGACTTTTGTTGCCAGCGGTTTAGACATTAATGGCTGTGTGTTGAGTTATTTTGAGAGGGCAGCAAATTTACACTGTTATACAAGCTGTACACTCACTACTTTACATTGTAGACAAGTGTCATTTCTTCAGTGTTGTCACATGAAAAGATAGAAGAAAATATTTACACAAATGTGAGGGGTGTACTTACCTTTGTGAGATACTGTATGTAATTTGGGTCTACAACTACCAAACCCCTCTGTGTTGATCATAATTTGGTAATAGTTGGTATTAGGAGCTATTGGATGGATCTGGTGCTGCCTTGTCATGGTGGTCTCCCCCAGCCTGCCCTTTGGGTCCAGCACGCTGTCAGGCCCGGACTGGGAAGGTTCCAGATGGCGGGGGCCTAGGCAGTAGGGTGCCTGTGGGTGCCGCTTTCCCTCCCAGTGATAAATCCGATGTTACACCTTATAAAATAAACTCATCATAAGAGAAGAGTCTACAAATTCAATTTCAGGTGTCTCCCAGCAGGCAACAAAATAAAGCATTTAGTAGCTGGAGGAGCGCGGCTCGCCGCCTGTAAAGTGCGTTCCCCGGAGACACATCCGCAATCTCACATTATTCCTCTTCAGATTTCTCCAGGAAATCCACAAATCTGCAAACATATCCAACATAAACTATTTGATTTATTGTTTACCAAACCACAAATTATCTTCCCGGACAAATTTATGGACTACTTAAAGTTCCGCATTAAAATCGGGGCGGCTGAGAGCTACGCCCGGCGGATAATTTATGTCCGGGAAGGTGTGCGCCGTCCCCGAAGTACTTTTTGCTTTTTTTTTTTTTTTTTGTACAAATCATAAATGTTTGGGTTTGCAGTAAATTATTGCTCGCTTTCCGTTCTCGCTAATTTCCTGAGTGCTCCTCGCCGCAGAAACTTTCCAAACGTTTTATTGGGCCTGATCAGGCGGATGGATGCGGCGGCAGCGGCGGCACGCCTGTGATGTCACGGCTTTCATTTCAAAAGGAGAAGAAAAAAATGGCAGGTTTAAAGAAAAAAAGATTTGCGTATTGACGCTATCGCATTGTGGTAATATGAAGCAACGCGCATTACATGCACTGGTGCCATTCATTCACTCAATGGCACCCCAACGCACCCTGGTGAAAGATGTGCATTGATGTGAACCGCCACAAACGCTGCAAATCCACGTTTTGGTTCAGTGTGGTTGTGATCCCAGTTCAAATGAGTTTCGGGGGGGGGGGTTCCTGATGGGAACAACATTGTCAGTGGAAGGAATAGTGCCCCATCATTGGTATCAGTGGGAGGAATAGTGTCCCATCATTGGTATCAGTGGGAGGAATAGTGCCCCATTGATGGTGTCAGTGGGAGGAATAGTGCCCCATCGTTGGTGTCAGTGGGAGGAATAGTGCCCCATCATTGGTATCAGTGGGGGGAATAGTGTCCCATCATTGGTGTCAGTGAGAGGAATAGTGTCCCATCATTGGTATCAGTGGGAGGAATAGTGCCCCATCATTGGTATCAGTGGGAGGAATAGTGCCCCATTGATGGTGTCAGTGGGATGGGGCACTATTTCTCCCACTGATACCAATGATGGGGCACTATCCCTCCTACTGATACCAATGATGGGACACTATTCCTTCCACTGACACCAACGATGGGGCACTATTCCTCCCACTGACACCAATGATGGGGCACTATTCCTCCTACTGATACCAATGATGGGGCACTATTCCTCCTACTGATACCAATGATGGGGCACTATTCCTCCCACTGACACCAATGATGGGGCACTATTCCTCCTACTGATACCAATGATGGGGCACTATTGATCTTTTATTAAAAAGAATCAAGCAACCAATTTTATACAAAAGTAAAAAACAAAACCATAGTACAAAACTTCAACAGAAATCCAAGGAATACACATCCTTGTTCAGAATATATACAATATATACATAATCCGTTACCAAAACTATTTACATAAAGCAGCAGAGAGGGCCTAAGAGGCACAACCCATCACCTATGTACGCAGCCATTTATCAAAAATTAATCCCCAAAAAAATAATAATCTAGGGTGATAAGAGACAGACAGCCAGACCCGGGAAAGAGACTCCTGGCAGTCAGGGAGGCTTGAAACCCCTCCACGCCTTCAACCAAGCTCCCTGACTCCGCTTGTCTCTCTCAAGTACCCGAATCTTCTCCACCTCATGCAGAATGTCATACACCACCACCTGAACAGGAAGGATTTTATGCCGAATACTGACCTGACACCGTGCGTTCCAAGTGAAATAAACGGACTACTAGGCTAACTAAAAACAGTGTATCCAAACAAAAACCCCACCAGTATTGAATGCTCCGTACACCCACTCAGCATAACCCAGCCTGGAGAGGAAAGGGACACCGAGGGCCCGCCCCACCTGTTTGTACACCTCTATGTTAAAGGGGCAATGAAGCAAAAAATGGTCCATAGTCTCCTCCTCACCTGTACACTCCTCCCGAGGACAGCTACGATCCATCCCACTGCGGAATTTCAAATTGTCCCTAACATAGAGCCTCCCATGGAAGCACAACCAGGCCAGATCCCTAAATTTAGGGGTTACTCTGTCCAAATTAATAAGTCATAACCCTGCCCTCAAAACTGGGCCTGGGCAATCCCTTAAGGCCAGTGGGTCATGAAAGACTTCGCTCAGGACTCGACTCATAAGGACTTTCCTCGGAACCGATCTGAGATCTTCAGCCGACAATCGCCACTGCCGTAATAACTTCAGGCACGGAGCGACATAGGCTGGTAGCTGACCACGATGACCCCTGAGATTCTTCACTTGGCCACCTTCTTCCCAAAGTCGTAGAAAAGGCCTAAACCAAGATCTAAATATGCCTGCCCAGCCAGGAGGTTCTACTGCAAGCATATTACCAATATTAAACTTGAGAAAAAGCAGTGAAAAGAAAAGAACTGGGTTGACCATACCTAAGCCACCCTCCCTCCTGGATAGATAGGTGACATTCCTCTTGATGGGGTTCAGTCTGTTCCCCCACAACATCTGGAAGAACACATTACTGACCCTAGCATAGAGAGACACTGGCAAGATGCAGACAAAGCTGACATACAAGAAGATCGGAATCAGGTAAGTCTTAATCAGATAAACCCTTTCCCTCATAGATAACTTCCATCTCTTCCAGCTGACCACCTTAGTATTGGCAATTTCCAGTCTGCCTTCCCAGTTTTTGAGGCCCTAATCGCCAGGTCCAAATTCAATGCCTAGAATCTTAATTCTTTCCTGGGGCACTGGAAAGGTGTCCGGGAGATCAAACCCCTCACCTTCCTTTCCCATCCAGAAAACTTCACTCTTTTCCTGATTGATCTTGGAGCCTGATGCTTCGGAATACCGTGATGTCAGAGAGACCACCTCCTCTGCTTCATCCGCCCCGGTGACAATCACCGACACATCGTCCGCATAGGCAACAACCCTCAAAGGCGGCTCACCCGGGAGCCCCACTGGCACCCCACACAACATGCCGCTCTCTAGCTTCCTGATGAAAGGGTCGATTGCAAACACATAGAGCAAGGGACTCAGGGGACAGCCTTGACGCACTCCAGAGCCAACCTCAAAGGACTGCCCAACCCAACCATTAACAAGAGGAAAGCTTTCTGCCCCCTTATACAAGACTTTCAACCAATCGACAAAACCACCCGGCAGACCGTACTTACTAAGGAGCAACCACAGGTACTCATGGTTAACACGATCAAAAGCTTTTGCCTGATCCAATGTCAGCAAATACTTTCCCAAGCCTGCAGCCCTGCATCGCTCCAAGGCCTCCCGGACAGCTAAAACCGCTGTGAAGGTGCTTCTACCCTGGACCGAACAGTGCTGATGGCGAGAAAGCAAAGACTCTGCTACTGACGATAGGCGCCAGAAAAATATCTTTCTATCGACATTAAGAAGGCTGATGGGGCGCCAATTCTCAATCATCGAAGGATCTTTACCCTTTGAAAGAAGAATCACAGCTGAGTGCCTCATGGAAGGGGGAAGTACCCCCTCAGCAAGGCAACTGTTAAAAACCTCTACCAAATGTGGGGCCAGAATAGGCTTAAAAGCTTTGTAAAACTCAGCCGTCAAGCCATCCAGTCCAGGTGACTTTTTGATGGCAAGCTGTTCAATTGCCCTCATCACCTCTTCAACTGTGATCTCCTCTGTCAAATTCATCAATGGGACATCTTCATCATTTAGACCTGGAGTAGAGTCCAAAAAGCTTTCCATCTTGTCACGGTCACGCTCTTTCCTCCCAAGAAGGTCAGCATAAAAGGACCTCACAACCTCCAGAATCCCTGACCTGGACTTTGTCAAGGAACCTGTACCGTCTTTAAGGCCAACAACCGTTTTAACTGCTACACCTTGTTTGCAGTTCTGGTAAGGGTCAGGCGAGTTGTACTTCCCATAGTCCCTCTCCAGAACCAAAGAGGCATGCCGGTCATATTGACACTTCCTGAGAAGGAGTTTCACTTCGGAGATTGCCCCAGGATCTCCTCCTCTCGAGACAAGAATATCCAGCTTCCTCCGTAAATGTTGGTAGGTCATGTATTTATTAAACTGTTTTCTATTGGCTAGGCCCCTGAAGAATCCAGCGATCCTCTTTTTGGTCAGCTCCCACCACTCAGCCTTGCTGCTACAAAAGTCCAGGATGGTCACCTGTGCCTGAAAGAATTCCTCAAAGGATTGTCTAACATGTTCTTCCTTGAGTAGAGTCGAATTCAATCTCCAGATGCCCTTACCCCTCTGAGGGGCGTCTGAAGCATTCAGGACCACAGATAGCATACAGTGATCAGAGAACTCTACTGCCTGCACCACTGGGGGTGAGAAAGCAGAGGTCTCCTTATAAAAAACCTATCTATTCTACTCTGACTATTACCTCGATGAAAGGTGAACCCAGTGTCATCCGGGAGGTGCTTAATGTGCACATCCACAAGACCAGCATCCCTAACCATACTATATAAAAAAACGCTATCATATCCCAGCCTGTCCTTGAAGTCATTCCTGTCCTTGGGCCTAGTTATTGTATTAAAGTCACCTCCAAAGACCACTTGCCGGGTTGTAAAAAGAAATGGCTTGATCCTTGTAAAAAGGCACTTCCTGTCCCACTTTGTGTGCGGCCCATAGACATTAATTAGGCGCAGGTCCTGCCCTCCCACAAGGACGTCTAAGACCATACATCTCCCAATCTCCACCTCAATAACCCGCCGGACAGTTACCATGCCGGTTTTAAACAACACCAGTAAGATGGACCATACCTCCACTCTCTCTTGGCCATATGAATATCTGCCAAGGAGGTGAGCCTAGTCTCTTGCAAAAATAAAATTTCAGCATCTAATTGGCTGAACAAAAAGAAGGCCATAGAAGGAGCTCTTACTGACTTAATGCTGGCGACATTTATTGTCACCACTTTTAACGGAGGGGGAACCGCCATTTGGGTTATTGGGTGGATTGCTTCTTAGCTCCCCTCTGCTGCTCATCACCAGAAGCCTCTCTCTTTCTTGAGGCCGCCTCAAACTCCATCTCAGAATCAGAACTTCGCTCCGAAGAAGCTCCAGATGAGGAAATATTCCAATTAGAGGACCTATAACGGTTGGAGACAGGCACTGGAGCCCGTTCCATCCTCACCGCCTGCTTTTTCCGCTTCCCAACCTTCCTTCTCTCCTCCAGGTACTGCAGGTCAGCTTCAGAGATGCCCTCATCTCTTGTTTTTGTCTTTGATGTCTTTACAGAAGACTTCTTTACAGAGGAAGAAGCGACCTTTTTAGTACATGTTACCACTCCTGGTGGGGGGGGGGGTGCTCCCTTTGAACCAGACTTAGGAGGGGTAGACTCCTGGGGGGGAACTGACTCAGGGGGCACAGACTTGGAAGGTTCTGACACAAGAGGAGAGGGTACAGTAGGCTGGGGGGACACAGAGACAGATACAGAAGGAATACTTACAGACACAGGAGGGGTGGCCACAGGAACTGGGGAGGGATCCTGAACAGGACCAGGGGAGTCAGTCACCGCAGAGGAGGATGGTACACCAGGGGCCTCACCCTCCATCCTGTCCAGCCTTGACAAGTCATCTAGTACCTCCTTCGCCATATTGTGCCAGGCTTCAGGACATTTGCTATAGGGGTGGCCAAGGCGCAGGCACAGGTTGCACCTGATCATCTCGGTGCAGTCCTTGGCCATATGACCCTGACCCCGACACACTGAACATATCAAGGCTGAACAGGAGGAACTCAAATGTCCCTTTTCTCCACAGCGGTGACACAGCTTCGGCTGACCAGGGTAGAAAATAGTCATCCTATCCCTCGCTATAAAAGCTGAGGAGGGCAGGTGACGGACAACATTCCCATCCCTGGCCAACCTGACTGTAACCGACCAACCCCCAGTCCAGATGTTACGCTCATCAAGTATTTTATCGGGCTTAGTCAATACCTCACCATAATTCTTTAACCAGACCTCTAAATCTCGAGCAGGAACACTCTCATTAGTGAGGATAATTGTGATTTTTTTCACTGTAGACCTTTGTGAAACCGCCACTGGGGCCAGACCTTCCCATTTGGGTCTTGACCTGCACCGAGCCTCATATCTCTCCCAGAACAGGTCAAGACCCTCTGGCCTGGTGAAACTAATAGTATATTCCCGGCTCCCAGCAACATGTATTAGGGCATACAGATCGTTTGCCCCAAAACCCATCTCCAAAATCATGTCCACCACCACACGCCGTGCTGGAGGGATTGCACCACCTTCCCATTTAAGAATCACTACATTTCGTCTCGGACCCCCAGCAGAAGCCAGAGACCCAAGACCAGATCCCGGGGTGCTCAAAGTGGTAGGCTGCAGGGGGAAAACCCGCTTGGGGGCGGAGCTACCAGGAGCAGAGTGTACCACCTGAGCAAATGTAGGTTTATCAGGGCCAAGGCCCCACACTGAAGTCACATTAGTCTGTACATTATTATTATTATTATTATTATTATTATTATTATTATTATTATTATTATTATTATCTGCTGGAACGGAGTTGGTAGGATTGTCCATCACACTTGTGCTGGGAAGATTTTTATCAGTCACACAAACATTCACATTCCCATCAGGAATAGTCACAGTTTCTGATGCAATACCAGCTGTTTCCTGAAGCTGTGCTGTAGAGTCCTCAGCAGCTGTGGGGCAAACAGCTTCAGACTCAGCTAAAGGGGGGTTAATTGGATCTGCTGAATCTTGTAGTTCCTCTGCAGGAATGTCATTTTTTAAATGCATCAGCAGGCACAGCATTGCTACACATGGGATTAGCAGCCTGATTGTCACTGGGCACATTGTCTGTATCAGTCACAGTGTTCACAAAAACAGTTTTATGCACTACATGGGGCTTGACGGGCTTTACCTTGTCAGGTACATTATCAGTAATGTCCTCCTCATGAAACACCAACTGATCTTCCCGCATAGGAGACTCCATTGCCTGGATCACTCTCAGCATGCCTCCTGAGTCCTGGGAAGGCATGGGGCTGCTTACCTCTCCCTGAGGGGGCAGGGGGTCTGAACTGGGGGTCTCCTCCTCCACCTCCATTTTTGTCATCCTGGCAAACCTTCGGTCATTGCAGAATTTTTCCTTGAAGGGCCCATCTCTGCCTTCCATCATGGACACAATGGTTTCCAGGTGTTCCACCCGGACCTTGGCCAGTTTGATCTCTGGATCCATGAAACCACGCTTCTGGCTATGCAAGCCCTCACGCTGCCTTCTCAGGCGCTTCAGCTCCGCTCTAAGCTTGTAGAGCTTGTCTCTTTCCCTATTCAGGACCTTAATCCCGGCCACCACTCGCTCCCGGATGGCCTCGGAACCTTCATCCTAACCAGGGGTAGAGAGATCCCCAGCCATGGTTTGTACAGGGGCAGGCATGTTACCTGATGGCCCAGGAGATGGCTGAGAGCTTCCAGCAGGAGAGGCCCTGCTGGCCTCCATGGCTTCCCCAGAAAGGGGCCAGGAGAGCTGGGAGAGATTTCACCACCACTCCCCTCTCACACGGATCACCTGCAGCAGCTCCAGAGACTCCTTCCTCCTGACACACCTGTGCTCCAATGATGGGTGGGGCACTATTCCTCCCACTGCCATCAATGATGGGGCAATGTTTACTTTAAGGGCATTACTCCCACTGGCCACAATCCGGCCCCCTTAAAGTCTAAAGCATACGTCCCAACTGTCCCTGATTTGGAACAAAGTCCCTCTGTCAAAAGCCAATATAAATGAATAGTGGTGGTAAAAAAAAAATACACTTGTGTGTTTTAACTATTCATATTTTTGGTACCATTTTTATTTAAGTATGACTACATATTTTTGCTAATAGGTGTCCCCTTAGTCCCATCTCAGAAAGCTGGGAGGTGTGTCTAAAGGACAGTAAATTGACCCTTTGTTTAGAAAAGTTTAATACCCCCGACGGTGGCAAGAGTGGGAAAGCCCTATGAAGGGAGAGTGGTGTAAAAAAGTGAAAGATATATATATATATAATATGGAATATTTGAGATGTAGTGGGGAAGAGGAAATGGGGGGAGGGGGGGTTGATAATAAGTGGAAAGATTGGACAGTATTTAAGAGGACAAGGAGCAATGGCGTCGGGAGGGGGGGCTTTGGGGGGGCAGAAGCCCCTGGTCTTTTTTGCCACCTAGCAACACCCCTGACAAGGAGATAGGGGAAGAGTGGGAGGGGGGAAGAGGGGGGGGGGGTTAACGTCAAATAAATGTAAACAAAGGAAAGGTTCCCCCAGGGTGAGGTTTTTAGGCAGCACAATAAAAAAGGGAGTCAGATTCAATATCAAAAAATATAACAAATTTATTGAAGTATACCATAAAAGTTAAAACAATGAGCTCCAGTGGGGGATACTTGGGATAAAATTACATATTAAATAAGCTGAACATACATTGGCAGACACATATTCACAACAACACTAGGTAGCATGAATATTTAAACCTGACGCGTTTCAACCCCTGTGCTTGGGGTCTTCTTCAGAGGATTAGTCTGCTGAAAAATATACATAAGTAAAATTGATACACGTAAATAGATTGCATTGGTATAATGATAGTTACATTCACCATATGGTGCATAAATACAATATAATTACCCAATGGTGTGTGTTCAGCAGGGAAAGGAACAAGGCCTCCCACATGGAGATCCCCTAAAAAGACTGTCCTCCCGTCTTCCCCAAAGGGAGAACACCGGGTGACCCTACCGCCAACGCGGTTCGGACCAGGGCAGTGAAAACAGCGACGTAGCTTGCGAGAGGTCACACTCTTGGGCACCGCCCACCAGACTGGCAGCCGACCAGGGAGCACAGAAAAGTACACCTGTGATAGTAACCAAAAGATATCTCCATAGTAGATCTAGTCATTTAAATCATGTTAGTCATGTGTCCAGGAGGGGACGCCGGGGAACAACTGTCTCCAGCACACGCCCAAGACACAGACATAAAAGTATATAAATATACATGGTATTCTTCATAGGCAGTATAAGGTATAGGCAGCCCCTCAGTTTGTGCTCAAGGTAAAGGTGATCCAAGTGAGAATGTGATGAAATAAAATAAAATAAAGAAATGAAAGAAATGGGTGATGAATGACAATAACTGAGTGTAAGAATGTGATGAAATGAAAGTGAATGAACCAGAAGTGCCAAGAATAGGACAGGTGGGGAAGGACCTGTCCTATTCTTGGCACTTCTGGTTCATTCACTTTCATTTCATCACATTCTTACACTCAGTTGTTGTCATTCATCACCCATTTCTTTCATTTCTTTATTTTATTTTATTTCATCACATTCTCACTTGGATCACCTTTACCTTGAGCACAAACTGAGGGGCTGCCTATACCTTATACTGCCTATGAAGAATACCATGTATATTTATATACTTTTATGTCTGTGTCTTGGGCGTGTGCTGGAGACAGTTGTTCCCCGGCGTCCCCTCCTGGACACATGACTAACATGATTTAAATGACTAGATCTACTATGGAGATATCTTTTGGTTACTATCACAGGTGTACTTTTCTGTGCTCCCTGGTCGGCTGCCAGTCTGGTGGGCGGTGCCCAAGAGTGTGACCTCTCGCAAGCTACGTCGATGTTTTCACTGCCCTGGTCCGAACCGCGTTGGCGGTAGGGTCACCCGGTGTTCTCCCTTTGGGGAAGACGGGAGGACAGTCTTTTTAGGGGATCTCCATGTGGGAGGCCTTGTTCCTTTCCTTGCTGAACACACACCATTGGGTAATTATATTGTATTTATGCACCATATGGTGAATGTAACTATCATTATACCAATGCAATCTATTTACGTGTATCAATTTTACTTATGTTTATTTTTCAGCAGACTAATCCTCTGAAGAAGACCCCAAGCACAGGGGTTGAAACGCGTCAGGTTTAAATATTCATGCTACCTAGTGTTGTTGTGAATATGTGTCTGCCAATGTATGTTCAGCTTATTTAATATGTAATTTTATCCCAAGTACCCCCCACTGGAGCTCATTGTTTTAACTTTTATGGTATACTTCAATAAATTTGTTATATTTTTTGATATTG
The DNA here is from genome assembly GCA_037952925.1 of Lithobates clamitans. Classification (NCBI taxonomy): domain Eukaryota; kingdom Metazoa; phylum Chordata; class Amphibia; order Anura; family Ranidae; genus Lithobates; species Lithobates clamitans. The sequence goes on along the minus strand of JBBGZY010002743.1, from coordinate 334,518 downwards.
AATCTGACTCCCTTTTTTATTGTGCTGCCTAAAAACCCCACCCTGGGGGAACCTTTCCTTTTTTTTCAGTTTCCAAGGGGTGAGCAGCAAATCCCTTTTCTCCTCTCCAGTGTCTTTCCATTTTGCAACGTCAAATAAATGTAAAATATCATTGTTTGTTGATAAAAGTTTTATATTTTGATAGTGAAATTGAATAAAGAAATTGAAAAAAAAAAGAAAGTGTTTTGACCCCGGGTTGGGTCTTTGGGTTCACAGACGGGGACGATGAAGCGGCTGGTAGAACGGACATGACCAGACTGAGGAATAAAATAACTTTCATATACGCTATTTTGTTTATGAATATTTAGTTAAAACATCCTAAAATTTAATTTGCAGAATTTAATCTCAGTTCACATAAATAGAGGCGGGACTGAGCGCGTGCGCACCTTTTCTGCGTGTTTTCTGTGCGTTCCCACGCCTAACATGTAGGGAGGCCCAGTCATTTCAATAGGCTGCCCCACCCAAGAAAAAACGCCGAAACAAAGTCCCTGACCCTGTCCCAAAAAACATGGCGCACTGAACCCCATGCGGTTTGACGCACGCGAAGACACCGCGTCAGGTGTGTTTCTACAATTTTGCGTGCGTTCCCAACACGCACAAGGTGTCAACCGTGCCTTACTGGACTTGGAATGTGAAGCAATGTTGGTTGCGCCCAAATGTTCAGAAAGTTTCCCAGTAAAAGATATCACTGCGATATAAATGGCGATTCTTTTCCTGGCTGGAGATAAAATGATACAAATGGCATTTTCGATCACATGCAGCATGTTGGGTCCCCCCTTGTCCCTCCGCCCGGGACCATTAATCACATGTCAGGGCGGAGCGGATTCAATCGCTCTGATTAAACCTTGACCTTTGTGTCTTTATGGTGTCACCCCCCCCCCTCCCCTCACCCACCCCTCACCCACATCAACCCGCTGCAACCAGAATACAAGCAGCTTTATAGGAAGAATTTGGCATTTATAGAGCGAGCCGTCTGTGCGTTTATTGAAGGACGGTGTACCCTACGGATTGTTTATGGAGGGAGAGCCCCGTATTCTGCATTGTCACAAAGTAATTGCCTGCACTTAGCTAATTAAAGAGAACCTGTCATGAGAGAAGAAGCTTTATTCCTTCTGAAAATGCTTCTTCCTTGGCTGTCACATCAGAGGTCACCCCATCACGTCAGATGTCACCCCATTACATCAGAGGTCACCCCATTACATCAGAGGTCATCCCATCACATCAGAGGTCACCCCATCACATCAGATGTCACCCCATAACATGAAATGTCACCCCATCACATCAGAGGTCCTCCCAAAACATCAGAGGTGCTCCCATTGCAAAAGAGGTCCCTTTCACATCAGAGGTCACCCCATCACATCAGAGGTCCCCCATCACACCAGAGGTCCTCCCATCACATCAGAGGTCCCCAATCACATCAGAGGTCCCCCATCACATCAGAGGTCCTCCCATCACATCAGAGGTCCCCCATCACACCAGAGGTCCTCCCATCACATCAGAGGTCCCTTTCACATCAGAGGTCACCCCATCACATCAGAGGTCCCCCATCACATCAGAGGTCCTCCCATCACATCAGAGGTCCCCAATCACATCAGAGGTCCCCCATCACATCAGAGGTCCTCCCATCACATCAGAGGTCCCCAATCACATCAGAGGTCACCCCATCACATCAGAGGTCCCCAATCACATCAGAGGTCACCCCATCACATCAGAGTTCCCCAATCACATCAGAGGTCCTCCCATCACATCAGAGGTCTCCCATCACATCAGAGGTCTTCCATCATATCAGAGGTCACCCCATCATATCAGAGGTTCCCCCATCACATCAGAGGTCACTCCATCACATCATTACCATCACCATCATCACATCAGAGGTCTTCCATCACATCAGAGGTCCCCCCATCACATCAGAGGTCCCCCATCACATCAGAGGTCTTTCATCACATCAGAGGTCCCCCCCATCACATCAGAGGTCTTCCATCACATCAGAGGTCCCCCCATCACATCAGAGGTCCCCCCATCACATCAGAGGTCTTCCATCACATCAGAGGTTCCCTCATCACTTCAGAGGTCTTCCATCACATCAGAGGTCCCCCCATCACATCAGAGGTCTTCCATCACATCAGAGGTCACTCCATCACATCATTACCATCACCATCATCAGGGCCGGACTGGGAATAAAAACCAGCCCTGGAAATAATTTCATACCAGCCCCATAGCATTATTATACCAGCCCCATAGCATTATTATACCAGCCCAACCGCATAACGTCGTTATTTTCTTGTTCACAAAAGGGAAAACCATGCATTTTAAAGCACATTTGAAGAGTGTATTATATATAGATAAGAGAGACATGGAATTTACAAACAGCAGCAATTTTTTTCAAGGCAAAAATCATGGCATTTAATGGCACATTTTTTATTGACACTGCAAAAAAAAGGTGCCGTAAATGGCAGTTTTCAGTGCAAATATCAATATTTAAGCTATAAACTGCTATTAGCAATGTGTTAAGTTAAACAAAAGTCAAACACCATATTTCTCCATTTACATGAAAGTCAGATTAATATAACCCAACACAGAGTTCCCCCATATATCAGGAGGATTCCCCTTTACAGTGCAAGGGAACTCTGATATACAGGGGAACATTGCAGATCATGATCTAAGCGGGAACTCTGATATACAGGGGAACATTGCAGATCATGATCTAAGCGGGAACTCTGATATAAAAGGGGGGCACTGGTGACCAGAGACCCCACTTATATCAGAGTCCTCTGCATTCCTCTTTACATCAGAGTTCTCACTTGCACTGTAAGGTGGAATCCTGCAGACTATGATGTAAAGGGGAACTCTGGGAATGTGGGGAGGACTCTGGTGACCAGAGACCACCTTCCGCAGAAAGAAAACACTAAAGTAAGGGGGTTTACTGATATAAGGGGTAAACCTTTTTATCAGTGCCCCCTTACAATATTGTATTGACCCCCCCCCTCTCAGGTAGGCCTGGTGGCGCTGTCACTGACCTCCTCTCAGGTGCACTGTACAGGGCTCAGTCAGTCGGCTCCAGCTCGGTGGCTCTGGTTTTATCCCATAGTTTCCTCTCCACAGTCCATACACGTCTGACTTCTCCCATGACCCCTATCCCTGAGGCACTCCCACTGTTGACTCCACTCCAGACTGCAGACGTGATATAAGACAATAGATGGTCAGAGGCTGCCGATGGTACAGGGGAGGTCACAGGCTGCAGGGGGGGGGGACAGGAGGTCAGAGGCTGCAGGGTGGGGGACAGGAGGTCAGAGGCTGCAGGGGGGGGGACAGAAGGTCAGAGGCTGCCGATGGTACAGGGGAGGTCAGAGGCTGCAGGGTGGGGGACAGGAGGTCAGAGGCTGCAGGGGGGGGGGACAGGAGGTCAGAGGCTGCAGGGGGGGGGACAGGAGGTCAGAGGCTGCCGATGGTACAGGGGAGGTCAGAGGCTGCCGATGGTACAGGGGAGGTCAGAGGCTGCCGATGGTACAGGGGAGGTCAGAGGCTGCCGATGGTACAGGGGAGGTCAGAGGCTGCGGAGGGGGGGTGACAGGAGGTCAGAGGCTGCAGGGGGGTGACAGGAGGTCAGAGGCTGCAGGGGGGGGACAGGAGGTCAGAGGCTGCAGGGGGGGGACAGGAGGTCAGAGGCTGCAGGGGGGGGACAGGAGGTCAGAGGCTGCAGGGGGGGGACAGGAGGTCAGAGGCTGCAGGGGGGGGACAGGAGGTCAGAGGCTGCAGGGGGGGGACAGGAGGTCAGAGGCTGCAGGGGGGGGACAGGAGGTCAGAGGCTGCAGGGGGGGGACAGGAGGTCAGAGGCTGCAGGGGGGGGGACAGGAGGTCAGAGGCTGCAGGGGGGGGACAGGAGGTCAGAGGCTGCAGGGGGGGGACAGGAGGTCAGAGGCTGCGGGGGGGGGACAGGAGGTCAGAGGCTGCGGGGGGGGGACAGGAGGTCAGAGGCTGCGGGGGGGGGACAGGAGGTCAGAGGCTGCGGGGGGGGACAGGAGGTCAGAGGCTGCGGGGGGGGGACAGGAGGTCAGAGGCTGTGGGGGGGGGCAGGTGGTCAGAGGCTGCAGGGGGGGCAGGAGGTCAGAGGCTGCAGGGGGGGCAGGAGGTCAGAGGCTGCAGTGGGGGCAGGAGGTCAGAGGCTGCAGTGGGGGCAGGAGGTCAGAGGCTGCAGTGGGGGCAGGAGGTCAGAGGCTGCAGTGGGGGCAGGAGGTCAGAGGCTGCAGGGGGGGCAGGAGGTCAGAGGCTGCAGTGGGGGCAGGAGGTCAGAGGCTGCAGTGGGGGCAGGAGGTCAGAGGCTGCAGTGGGGGCAGGAGGTCAGAGGCTGCAGGGGGGGCAGGAGGTCAGAGGCTGCAGGAGGTCAGAGGCTGCAGGGGGTCAGGAGGTCAGAGGCTGCAGGAGGTCAGAGGCTGCAGTGGGGGCAGGAGGTCAGAGGCTGCAGTGGGGGCAGGAGGTCAGAGGCTGCAGTGGGGGCAGGAGGTCAGAGGCTGCAGGGGGTCAGGAGGTCAGAGGCTGCAGGAGGTCAGAGGCTGCAGGGGGGGCAGGAGGTCAGAGGCTGCAGTGGGGGCAGGAGGTCAGAGGCTGCAGTGGGGGCAGGAGGTCAGAGGCTGCAGGGGGGGCAGGAGGTCAGAGGCTGCAGTGGGGGCAGGAGGTCAGAGGCTGCAGGGGGGCAGGAGGTCAGAGGCTGCAGGGGGGGCAGGAGGTCAGAGGCTGCAGGGGGGGCGGGAGGAAGAGGCCACCAGCCGAAGAAGAGGCGAGCAGACGAATACTCACGGCGGTACTTTTAAAAATGGCGCCGATCGGCGCCATCGTCACTGCGCATGCGCCCGCACTTCCGAGAATTGCCGAGTGTGTACGGACTTTCCCGAGCACGGCTAGCTCGGGAAAGCCCGTACACACTTTCGACAGTAGAGCTGGCGCATGCGCAGTTGCATGTAAGCCTGGCGGCCCCGCGGCCATGTTTCTTTCAGGCGCCGCTGCCCTCACAGCGGCACCAGGGGCAGCCAGACAGCCGGCCCACCGGGGGATTTCCCGGTATCCCGGTCGGCCAGTCCGGCACTGACCATCATCACATCAGAGGTCTTCCATCACATCAGAGGTCACCCCATCACATCAGAGGTCCCCCATCACATCAGAAGTCTTCCATCACATCAGAGGTCCCCTCATCACTTCAGAGGTCTTCCATCACATCAGAGGTCCCCCCATCACATCAGAGGTCTTCCATCACATCAGAGGTCTTCCATCACATCAGAGGTCCCCCCATCACATCAGAGGTCCCCCATCACATCACAGGTCCCCTAATTACATCAGAGGCCCCCCCCATCACATCAGTGGTCCTCCCATCCCAAAAAAGGTCCCTTTCACATCAGAGTCCTCCCATCACAGGTCCATTTTCACATCAGAGGTTCCCCATCACAGGTCCCCTATCACAGCAGAGGCCCCCCATCACATCAGAGGTCCCCCCATCACATCAGAGGTCTTCCATCACATCAGAGGTCACCCCATCACATCAGAGGTCACCCCATAACATCAGAGGTCCCCCATCACATCAGAAGTCTTCCATCACATCAGAGGTCCCCTCATCACTTCAGAGGTCTTCCATCACATCAGAGGTTCCCCCATCACATCAGAGGTCTTCCATCACATCAGAGGTCTTCCATCACATCAGAGGTCCCCCCATCACATCAGAGGTCCCCCATCACATCACAGGTCCCCTAATTACATCAGAGGCCCCCCCCATCACATCAGTGGTCCTCCCATCCCAAAAAAGGTCCCTTTCACATCAGAGTCCTCCCATCACAGGTCCATTTTCACATCAGAGGTTCCCCATCACAGGTCCCCTATCACAGCAGAGGCCCCCCATCACATCAGAGGTCCCCCCATCACATCAGAGGTCCTACCAACACATCAGAGGCCCCCCATTACATCAAAGTCACCCTTTCACATCAGAGACCCCCATTACATCAGAACCCCCCTCCCCTGCCCCCCCCCCCCCACACACACACACACACACACTATGACACCAGAAACCCCTTTCACATCAGAGGTTCCCCATCATATCAGAGACCTCCCATTATATCAGAACCCCCCTCACTATGACATCAGAAGCCCCCCTTACTTTAGAGGTTCCCCATCACATCAGAGGCCCCCCATTACATCAGAGCCCCCTTCACATCAGCAAGCCCCTTTACATCAAAGTCCCACTTTTACATCAAAGGTCCCCTATCACATCAAAGCCCCCCTTTACATCAGCGTTCCCTCTTCACACCAGAGGCCCACCATTACATCAAAAGTCCCCCATCCTGTCAGAGTCCTCCTTTCATGTCAGAGTCCCCCATTCCCCCATACATCAAAATCCCCCCTATACATGAGAGCACCCCATCACATCAGAGTGGAACCTACACATCAGGCGCCCCCTATAAACGAGCCTCCATCACATCAGAGCCTCCCCATCACATAAAAGGTCCCCTACCATATTAAAGGTCTCCCCATTACCACACAGTCCCCCTATCACACAGCTCTCCCCAATCACAAAGCCACCCTAATCACACTTTACTATGATCACATTCCCCCAACCACAGAGCCCCCTAATCACACAGCCCCCCATAACAGATACTCCCAATCACATAGTCCTTCTTCACATCAGAATCCTACCTTTTTGGCTCCAGCAGCTTGGTGGAGGGGAGTGGAGAAGGTTTGGCAGAGAGGGGCTTCCATCTTCTCCTGAATGCTGGGGACAGCCCTTCATGCCTCCTGTCCTGGATCAGAGTCATGTGTAGCCATGATGCAGGTGAGGTAGCCACCATCTCCATAGCAATGAATGACACCCTGCCTCCTGGCCCCAGAGCATCTATGGTTGTTATGGTGCTGGTGGACAGCCCACCAGTAACATGGCAACTCATGACACTGATCCAGGCCAAACTGGTCACGGCACCCTAGGGGAACCCAGATGGCAGAACTCCAGGGGAATCCAGATAGGGGCACCACAAGTGAACCCAGATGGCGGCACCCCTGGGGAACCCAGATGGTGGCACCCCTGGGGTATCCAGAAGGCGGTACCACAAGGGACCCCAGATGGGGGGAACCCAGATGGAAGATCCCTGGGAGAACACAGATGGTGGCACCACAAGGGAACCCAGATAGCAGCACCCCAGAGGAACACAAATGGCGGCATCACAAGGGAACACAGATGGTGGCACTCTGGGGGAATCCAGATAGCAGAACCCCAGAGGAACCCATATGACGGCATCACAAGGGAACCCGGATTGCGGCACCCCAGGGGAGCCCAGATGGCAGCACCCCAGAAGAAAACAAATGGCATCACCACAAGGGAACCCGAATGGCGGCACCACAGGGGAACCCAGATGGCAGCACCCCAGAGGAACACAGATGGCGTCACCACAAGGGAACCCGGATGGTGGCACCCCAGGGGAACCTAGATGGTGGCACCCCAGGGGAACACAGATAGTGGCACCCCAGGGGAACCCAGATAGCAGCACCCCAGAGGAACCCAAATGGCGGCATCACAAGGGAACACAGATGGTGGCTCTCCGGTGGAACCCAGATAGCAGAACCCCAGAGGAACCCATATGGCGGCATCACAAGGGAACTCAGATGGCGGCACCCCTGGAGAACCCAGATGGTGTCACCCCAGGGGAACCCAGTTGGCAGCACCCCAGAGGAACACAAAAGGTGTCACCACAAGGGAACCCGGATGGCAGCACCCCAGAGGAACACAGATGGCGTCACCACAAGGGAACCCGGATGGCGGCACCCCAGGGGAACACAGATGACGGCACCACAAGGGAACCCGGATGGCAGAACCCCAGGGGAACCTAGATAGCACCCCCCATTTAGAAACACTAAGCTAGATGGATTTCTATATTTTTCCAGCGCACCAATGTAACCACTTTACATGGCGTATATAAGGCGAATACGAAAAGCGCTGTATAAAACAAATGTAGCGATATTTATTGAAGTTCCATATCATTTGTTTCTCTTTTTTTCTTTGCGGATATTCTCGAAATCACTCGTTATAGTCGGTCGTCTGTTTGGCATATGTCGCCAGGCATTGAACATACAGAGCATTTGCATGCCTTGTCCGTGAAAGCCGCGGCAATAGAGAGTAATTAATGAGCGCACTTTACACCCAATATTTATATGTGACGTCCAGCGAATCGGCAGCCTCCCCCGTCCGCCTCTCCGCAGCCGCCAAGTGCCACCGTCATATTTATGCCATTTTATGAACGACCGAATGAGGCCCTGAAATTTATGTCCGCAATATCCCATGTTCCGGCTGACAGATGTATGTGCGTAATTTGTGAACGCCTGTGTATATGCAAAGGAGATGTGCGATAAGTGCGATTGATTGATGGCGGCGCGGTCTGCGAGGGCCTGGCGGGGGATGGCGGATTAGGCGGACGCTGAATGAGCCTGTTTTACATATCATACAGGAGGAGAAGCATTGAGGTGTCCCCGGTAGATGGGATCAGGGTTTTATATAGTCCAGCGTAGTTCCGGACCGGTAATGGGAAACGCAGAACAAAGGCGACGTTCGATTTGCAGGTGAAACCAAACTTGATCAGCTTGGGGCTGGACCTATAGAAATCGAATTGGGGAACCAAAAGGACCAATCACAAACCTGAGGTTACCTTCAGTAAAAATGGCAGGTCAGATGTTAACCAAAGGCACAGCTCAATGCCTAATACGGTTATAGTATGCAAATCTTGACTTTTCTTTAAAGGTCAAGCTAGGCTCCTCCCACCTCCCAACCCCCCATATAGCTCCTTTTAATGTGATGCTTGATGTCATTAAAGTTATTTTGACTAGATTAGGGGTCATTAGAACCCCTGTCTGGTATTTTTCTGCTGTCTATGTCCCACTATGTAGCCCCCCCCCCCTATTTGTAAGGAGACCATTGTCACCGAGATAGAAAATGATGGGAAATCCAAAATTGTTGTCACCAAAGCAAGAGATTTAAGCAAATCTTCCCATGGGGATGCCTGTTCTGGTGGCCACTAAGAGGGGAATTCCCCTCACTTCCAGTCGTGTCTCTGGGATGGGAACTGAATGGAGATCCCCCCCCCAATGAGATACAGAAAAATCCAAAACCGTTGTCGCCAGAACAAAAGATTTGGGTAAATGTTACAATGGGGACACCTGATAACTGTCTAAGGCGAGGTTGAGATGTGCGGTTGGCGGGGTGGGCATTAAAAAAATGGCAGCAGACGGGGGGGGAGGATGTTCACATTTCTTCAGCGGCTTCTGGGTTTCTAGGCCTAGGCTAAAATGATGTCATACATCCCAGGAGTTTTCATAGGATGAGGGTCTTTTTCAGCTAAGCACACCCTCCTGCATGCATGCCTGAGCTAAAGGCAGATGGATTCCAGGAAGTAAATGCTACATGGATCATCTGCCCTTACTCAAGATGGCCAGGGCTAGAAATGCTGGGGGGGGGGGGGGGGGGGTTGAAGTAGTTAATCAGCAAAGCATGGAGACATGGATGAATAGAGACATGGATGGATGGAGACATGGATGGAGACATGGGTGGATGGAGACATGGATGGAGACATGGATGGATGGAGACATGGATGGAGACATGGGTGGATGGAGACATGGGTGGATGGAGACATGGGTGGATGGGGGTAGTTTGCTTTGAATATAAAAAATTAATCAAATAGTGTTTTTGGTTTGTGGTGCTGAGATGCCATGTAGTTTCTCTTTAAAATGGAGACAACGTACTGTAGGTGAGAAGAGGGGAAGGTCCTCCCAAGGTCTGGTTTGGGGTCTGATCCAGGGGTTGGAGGTTGGTTGGGTTGGCTTTGCCAGAATTAGGTTGGTCAAGTAGCGGAAAGACAGACAAAAGTATGTGAACACTGAGCCCCAGCAGCAGGTCTTCAGCTGTTTTGGAATCGTCCAGCACTTGGAATTGGCGGTGAGTTACAAAGTGTCCCTCTCTAAGTCCAAAGAGTACAATATATTGTCATCCTGTGACTTTAGAACTGATGGATGTCCAACCTTGGAGAAGAATAGCTGGCACTCCATAGGCGGAAGCTCAATCTTTTCCTGTGATCATCAATACAAAAGTTCAAGTCCAAAAATCTGATGAAATTCCACCAATGTTTCGGAGACACAATATCCTTCTGAGATAAGGGATCTTCGTATCTCCAAAACATCAGTGGAATTATATCTGGTTTTTGGGCTTGAACTTTTGTATTGATGACCCCAGTAAAAGATTGAGGTTCCGCTTAAGGGGTCCGGGCTCCTTTTCTATATTATTGCGGCATCACTGTTCTCAGGGTGTCCTCCAGCAAGGTGGTAAAGTCATTGGTGCGGTATGGATTGTTCATCAGTCAAATGTACAATGCTGCTGTCCTGGATTTTAGTGATTCAAACCTCCTACCCCTCCGCCGATCCTATATGATCCCCTGGACTATGCACAGCTGTAGTCCAGGCTAGTATAAAATTGTGGTATACAGTATATATATTCTGTATATAAACATTACCTCCCAACTATGAGACCTACATACAGTATGCGTACCTCCCCACCCTCCTGTTGGGCACTATTGTTTCTCCTCATCCCTCGCTGGGTACTGTTGTTCCTCTTCAACCCCCAATGGGCACTATTGTTTCCCCCTATCTCTCACTGGGCGCTATTGTTTTCCCCAAACTACTAAAGGACACTATTGTTTTCCCCACCCCACCTGGGCACTATTGTTCTCCTCAACCACTGATGGCCACTATTGTCCTCCCCCACCTCCAGCCGGGCACTAATGTTCTCCCCCAACCACTGATATGCACTACTGTTCTCCCCCAACCACTTATGGGCACTATTGTCTCCCCCCACCCCCAGCTGAGCACTATTGTTCTCCCCCCACCCCAGTGGGGCACTAATGTTTTCCCCCAACCACTGATGTGCACTATTGTCCCCCCCCCAAACACTGATGGGTACTATTGTCCTCCCCCACCCCGGTCAGACGTTATTGTTTTCCTCCAACTACTTCAGGACACTATTGCTTTCCCCACCCCAGCGGGGCACTATTGTTCTCCCCAAGCACTGATGGTCACTATTGTTCTCCCCAAGCACTGATGGTCACTATTGTTCTCTCCCATCCCCAGCGGGGCACTAATATTCTCCCCCACCCCCAGCAGGGCACTATTGTTCTCCCCCAACCACTGATGGGGACTATTGTCCTCTCCCACCCCCTGTTGGGCAATATTGTTCTCTCCCACCCCAAGAGGAGCACTAATGTTCTCCCCAACTTGTCCTCCCTCATTCTCAGTGGGGCACTATTGTTATCCCCAACCACTGATGGCCACTATCGTTCTCTCCCACCCCCAATGGGGCACTAATATTCTCAACCACCCCCAGCGGGCACTATTGTCCCCCCCCACCCACAGTTGGGCACTATTGTCCTCCCCCACCCCCAGGGGGGCACTAATGTTCTCCCCCAACTTGCCCTTCCTCATCCCCAGCGGGGCACTATTATTCTCCGCCAGCCACTGATGGGTACTATTGTCCTCCCCCACCCCCAGCCGGGCGTTATTGTTTTCCTCCAACTACTACAGGACACTATCGCTTTCCCCACCCCATTTGGCCACTATTCCCCCCCCCCCCAGTTGGGCACTATTGTTCTCTCCCACCCCCAGTTGGGCACTATTGTTCTCTCCCACCCCCAGCGGAGCACTATTGTTCTCCCCCAACCACTGATGGGCACTATTTTTCTCCCCCACCTCCAGCGGGGCAGTATTGTCCTCCCCCACCCCCAGTTGGGCACTATTGTTCTCTCCCACCCCCAGCGGGGCACTATTTTTCTCCCTCAACTACTGATGGCCATTATTGTCATTACCGTCCCCAGTTGGGCACTATTGTTCTCTGCCACCCCCAGTTGGGCACTATTGTTCGCTCCCACCCCCAGCGGGGCACTATTGTTCTCCCCCAACCACTGATGGGCACTGTTGTTCTCCCCTACCTCCAGCTGGGCAGTATTGTCCTGCTCCACCTCCAGTTGGGCACTATTGTTCTCTCCCACCCCCAGTTGGGCACTATTGTTCTCTCCCACCCCCAGCGGGGCACTATTGTTCTCCCCCAACCACTGATGGCCACTATTGTCATCCCTACCCCCAGTTGGGCACTACTGTTCTCTCCCAACCCCAGTTGGGCACCATTGTTCTCTGCCACCCCCAGTTGGGCACTATTGTCCTCCCCCACCTCCAGCTGGGCACTATTGTTCTCCCCTGCCCCCAGCAGGCACTAATATTCTCCCCCAACTTGTTCTCCCTCATCCCCAGCTGGGCACTAATGTTCTCCCCAACCACTGATGGACAATATTGTTCTCCTCCAACCACTGATGGGTATTATTGTTCTCCCCTACTCCCCTCTGGGTACTGTTGTCCTCCCACACCCCCAGCCACGCACTAATCTTTCCCCCCCACCCAATGACGGGTACTATTGTCCTCCCCCACCCACTGATGGGCACTATTGTCCTCCTCCACCCACTGCTGGGCACTATCGCTCTTCTCGCTAAGCCCGAATGCACCACTTAGTATACAGAGCCTCCTTTGCATTGCAAATCCCATTATGATAAACCTGGCAGAACGGTGACATTTTTTTGGGGAATTTATTATTTTGTAACATTCAGAGATCCACAACAGCCAATTATTTCCATCCCCGGCTCGCAGTTCCACCCTGTTGCTATGGGTTACCGCCCCTTGTTCAGGAACCATCTCACCATCTTTTTTGGTGACCGATTTGCTTCCTCTTTTTTTTTTTTAACATAATTAGTCCCAAAGCCTGAGCGGGCGGAATCGCAAAAGGGCGAGCGTTTTTCTCCACGTCTGCTCGTCGCGCAGCCAAATATCATAAAATTATCAGCAAAAAAAAAAAAAAAAAACGGAAAAAGAAACACTGTTACTGGAAGCCGAAACAAATGTCAGGAATTCATTATTTTGTTTCAAAGTTAGTTTATCATAAATCTGCCCTATGACATCCCATAAACCAGCGGCGTTTTGAAGGTTATTGGAGCGCCAGTGGGAAGAGTGTAGGTGAGAGACTCTGTGAGCGGAATGCTAATGAAACCCGGAGGGAAATGTGAGCCGAGGCGTCCGCGGGCCTTTATTCAAATGGTAAAATATATTCACAAGTTTGTTGTTTGTCACTCGGGGAAATCAGATAATTCACAGCCCAGAAAATGAAATGCGCGCTGCATTCACAATCCGCCTCATTGTCAAGCACCCCCCCCCCCCCCCCCAGAGTATATTTTCCTCGTCTATTTTTTTTTTTTTGCATCAGAATGTTAATGTGTCTCAGCTGTATAGTGAGCGGGGGCGGGGAGGGGGGGGGGGAGCGCCATTGTGCTCGGGGCTATTTAATGCTGACACCTTTTGTTAGGGGCACAGAAGTTTGGAGGTGTCCCCAGCGGGTGGAAGGACGGAGGTGGCGGGTTTTACACCGCGCTGAGGTGTAACTACAAATCATAGGGACCCCATGCCAAACATTTTTTTTTTTAATGGGGGGGGGCCAACCCCTCTTGGGTGACACAACTGTTTGTTACGGTGATAATAACGTAAGCCGTGTACAGAATGCATCATGGTAAAGGGGTGGGAGCCTGCCGTGAGAAGAATCGGCCTTATTTATTTATTACAGGTATTTATATAGTGCCAACAATTTTACGTATTGTACCTTCACACCAGTCCCCGCCCCCGAGGAGCTTACAAATATAAGATTGCAACTTCACACCCTAGGGTCAAATTGGCCAGCAGTCAATTAACCTACCAGCATGTCTATGGAATGTAGGAGGAAACCAACACAAGCACAGGGAGAACATGCATACTCCATGCAGATAGTCCCCTGGATGGGATTCCAACTGAGGAGCCCAGTGCCGCAAGGCTGGAGTACTGACCACTGATCCACTGTGGCTGGAGACTGCCAGAGAGGGCATTAGAACAGGGGTCTCCAAACTTTTTCAAACAAAGGGCCGCTTTATTGTCCTTCAGACTTTAGGAGGGCCAGATTGTGGCCAGCAGGGGAAGAAAATGTCATGGGCCCGGCATCAGTGAGAACAAAAATGGCCTCAGGGTTGGTGGTCAATAGGAGGAGGAGTATTCCCTCTATTAGTTGGAGGAATAATATCCCACCATTGGTATCAGTGGACGATATAGTGCCTCATTGTTGGTGTCAGTGGGAGGAATTGTGCCCCAAGGGCTGGATGAAGGCTAGCAAAGGGCCACATCTGGCCCTCGGGTCGCAGTTTGGAGACCCCTGCCTTAGAGAGAGGACTGAAAAAAAGACCTTAAGAGACTGCCTTGGGTCTCTTCCAGAAAGACTGTCCTGGAGAGCCTTGGGGAGCAACATAAATGCCCCTATGAAGGGCCCACAAGCATCCTTCTCCTGCCTTCAGAGAGATGAAGAGAATTGTCCTAGAGACTATGAGACTGTCCTGAAGCCCTTATTGCCCTGTGAACAGAGAGAGAGACAGAATAAATTTTTTCTTTTTGTGGGGTCGGCAGGCCCAACCCCACCTCCCACCCCCCCCCCCCACCCCATGGTCGGTCGGTAGGTAACACTTAACCCATCACCGGCGGCTTTCCCTGCTCGCCGGCCTCCCATTCTCCTGCTCTCCAGGGAACATCACGGCGACGACGGAGGCGGGGCTTTCATTTCCTCCCTCCTCCAATCGGGAGTCTACTCTTTTCGGCCAATAGGAAAAAACGGGTCTCACACCCACTTCTGATTGGCCGGATTTGAGGATCAGTGTTTCAACAGCGAATATTCATTTGCTGTTGTAACACACATTTGTGGGATCGGAGAACATACTCTGCGTCCCGAGTCCATCCTATTTTGAAGCCTATTAGAGGCCTCTGGCCTCTAATCAGGTGCTTAAAAAAAAAAAACACTCCCCGCCGCTGTAATTCAGGCGCCTGGCGTCCAGAAAGGGGCCGGACGCCTGAATAGGGGGTGGCCGCGGCGGCCGTGGATAGATTCATACTATGCATGAATCTATCCATTGCATATAGTGGCGTGAAGAGAGGGGGCAGCGCCTGGGCGCCCCTAATGGACGGGCCGCCACTGCTCAAATAAGGCTAAAGCAATTTCTAATGAGATCTCCACTGGTCCAACTATCTCCTCTAATTAACATGCCACGTCTACCAGAACAATCAATACTTTCCTATTTTGGAGATATTACAGAGGAGGTTACTAAATTCTTCTCAGATGCCCACCATGTCCCCTGACCCTGATCCCTCAAAACAAATACAGTCACTCTCTCGCTGTATTCTACACTCTCTATCTCACATTTGCAATCTCTCCCTATCTTCTGGCATCTTCCCCTTCCCTCTAAAGCATGCACTGGCAGGACTGTCTTAGTGCATGGGCACCCCTGGGCACTGCCCAGGGGCCCCAGGTGCATGGTGGCCCCATGATAATCTTACATTACATCATACTTGCCAACTGTCCCGGATTGGCTGGGACAGTCCCGCTTTTTACTAAACTGTCCCGTATTTAAAGTACTAATAAATATATGTTCAATTCTATCAACGATTTATACTTTAATTCTTGAGAGTAGGTGCATAAATTGGGACAGGCTGGTAGAGGGCCCCAGTGCATTACTTTTCCCAGGGGTCCATGATGTCATTAAGATGGCCCTGTGCACTGGTCACCCCCCATATCTAAAAAGCCCTCACTGAACCCATACAGCCTGAACAACTTAAGACCCATCTCCTTGCTCCCATTTACCACTAAACTCTTATGCCCCGTACACACGGTCGGACTTTGTTCGGACATTCCGACAACAAAATCCTAGGATTTTTTCCGACGGATGTTGGCTCAAACTTGTCTTGCATACACATAAAGTTGTCGGAAAATCCGATCGTTCTAAACGCGGTGACGTAAAACACGTACGTCGGGACTATAAACGGGGCAGTAGCCAATAGCTTTCATCGCTTTATTTATTCTGAGCATGCGTGGCACTTTGTGCGTCGGATTTATGTACACACGATCGGAATTTCCGACAACGGATTTGGTTGTCGGAAAATTTTATAGCCTGCTCTCAAACTTTGTGTGTCGGAAAATCCGATGGAAAATGTCCGATGGAGCCTACACACGGTCGGAATTTCCGACAACAAGGTCCTATCACACATTTTCCATTGGAAAATCCGACCGTGTGTATGGGGCATTAGTCTACAACAGTCGTCCTCAACCTTTTTACCCCAGAGGAACCCTTGAAATCATTTTCAGGTCTCGAGGAACCCTTACTAAAACCAATTCATTGGTGGTCAGTGAAAAAAAATGCCCCTTACATTTGTGGTCATGCGGAATGAGGCAGCCCTTACAGTGGCGGGTAAAATGCAATCCCTATGGATGGCTTAAAAGATTGTTGGCTTCATGCAACTGGCTCTACCAACAGAACTATGCAGATACCTTAATATAGGAGGTCAACCATCCACAGCTCAAGGAACCCCAATCAACCTTTGGAGGAACCCTGGTTGAGAATGGCTGGTCTACAATGTCTGAGCTCCTAGAAGAGGACGGTTTTGGGATTTTGCATGAGGCATGAATTCAAGGCTAGCAAGCAGTAATTGTAAAATAAATGAGTTTTATTTTTAAGCCGTAAACGACACAATGTATTTATAGTAATATCATACATAATTTCATGGACAAGCATATGCATAGCAAGACCAAACAGGCAATCATAAAGAATGTCAACAGTATCAAAATTTGTTACATAACATAGTGAATAAAAACATCATCCACATCTGTAAAATCACCTGGGACAGCATGTAGCAAATTATTTACAGTCTATCGCAGTTGAAAAATTATTATTAATTATGGAACATGTAGAGGCAACTTGTAGGGCATGCAGCATCTGTGTATGACCGACGCGTTTCGTGGGATGTATGCCCACTCTTCAGGGGCGGATGCTGCGTGTATCTATAATAAGATATATAATTAATGTAACCATGGTCTCACGATTGCCCCAGGGAAAGAGAGATACTGATTATGGAGGACAAGTAAGATCCCTCTGTGTACCTCACTGATAACAAACTTCCTCACCCCTTACAGTCTGACTTTCACTTACAATGCTCTGCAGAAGCTGCCCTACCTAAACTAACTTACGACATTACTAGCTGCTAAATCTAATGGCCACTACTCAATACTCTATTAGACCTCTCTGCTGTCTTTGATACGATGGACCACCAGCTCATCCTCAAAAACTTCCACTGCCTTGGCCTCCAACACTTCTGCTCCTTCCGGTTTCTCCTCCTACCTACCTAAGTTCTTATTCAGTGTCACCTACAACTCTGTCTCCTCATTTTTCTCCTCCTCTTTCACCAGGGGTCCCCCAAGCCTCCGTCCTTGGACCCCTTCTATTCTCTATCTACACCTCCTCCCTTGGTCAGTTGATAACCTCCCATGGCTTCCAATACCTTCTCTGTGTTCATGAAACCCAAATCTATATCTCTACACCTCACCTCACCCCTTCATTCTCCTCTCCCATTACTAAGTGAGATATCAGTATGGAGGTCACACCACTTCCTAAAATCATCTTATATTATTTCACAATTTTTAGATGCAGCTTCACAGATCGGTGAACGTCTGTCCACCTTTACTTCTCTGATTCTCTAAGATGCTCATTTTATACCCAATCATGTTACTGACTTGTTGCCAATGAACCTCATTAGTTGCAAAATGTTCTTCCAGCTCTTCATCGTTAGTACCACTCACTCTGAGAGCTTTTTGCTGCCCCGTCCCAACTTTTTTGAGATGCGTTGCCGCCGTCACTTTCAAAATGACCTGATTCTTTTCTTCAAATGGTCCATTTTCTCGGTTTAAAAAATGTTATCTGTTTTCAATGTTCTATTGTGAATACAATATGGGTCTATGAAATGATTGCATTCTGTTTTTAAGCAGATTTTACACAGCGCCCCGACTTTTATGGAAGATGTTACAAATGTTTATTTTGATACATTTTGTGGAGTGACATTGTATATAGCCACATTACAAGTGAATCCCAATGTATACACTTTTAGGAGACAAATAATAATCAGGTACACAAAAAAACTAAAAACACAAATACAAACAGTAAATGAACTAAACAGAGCTAACAAAATACATACAAAATACAAATAAAGAATAAAAGGAGAAGATTTTTTTTCCCAAACAAATGTCACCTAATCAGCTCAATGAGTGACATTGAGATTTTCATTTTTGGTGAAATTTTGGTAATGGTGAAGTCAGTAAGTTAGCAGGGAAGTAGATGACTCTGCTCATCCATCCCGGAGCCTTAGTGTTTCATTTGATCCTGAGGTGTCTCCGAGGTCCATGTACCCCTTGTGCCTCCTAGTGTCTCCGAGGTCCATGTACCCCTTGTGCCTCCTAATGTCTCCGAGGTCCATGTACCCCTTGTGCCTCCTAGTGTCTCCCAGGTCCATGTACCCCTTGTGCCTCCTAGTGTCTCCAAGGTCCATGTACTCCTTGTGCCTCCTAGTGTC
The DNA here is from genome assembly GCA_037952925.1 of Lithobates clamitans. Taxonomy (NCBI): domain Eukaryota; kingdom Metazoa; phylum Chordata; class Amphibia; order Anura; family Ranidae; genus Lithobates; species Lithobates clamitans. The sequence continues at coordinate 315,969 of JBBGZY010002743.1, read as the reverse complement.
TCCGAGGTCCATGTACCCCTTGTGCCTCCTAGTGTCTCCGAGGTCCATGTACCCCTTGTGCCTCCTAGTGTCTCCGAGGTCCATGTACCCCCTTGTGCCTCCTCATGTCTCCTAGGTTCATGTACCCCTTGTGCCTCCTAGTGTCTCCGAGGTCCATGTACCCCTTGTGCCTCCTAGTGTCTCCGAGGTCCATGTACCCCTTGTGCCTCCTCATGTCTCCAAGGTCCATGTACCCCTTGTACCTCCTCGTGTCTCCGAGGTCCATGTACCCCTTGTGCCTCCTCATGTCTCCGAGGTCCATGTACCCCTTGTACCTCCTCATGTCTCCGAGGTCCATGTACCCCTTGTGCCTCCTCATGTCTCCAGCATCCTCTGTGCACCTCCATGTCTCCTTCAGCATCATGTCGCCCTTGTTTTCTGGGTATCTTTGATCCCAGATTCTAGAAATTCATCCCCACCCCGTATTCCTGTGTTCCCAGCACCCCAGTTACCCCAGAGACTGGCTCCTGTATTCCTGTGTTCCCAGCACCCCAGTTACCCCAGAGACTCGCTCCTGTATTCCTGTGCTCCCAGCACCCCAGTTACCCCAGAGATTCGCTCCTGTATTCCTGTGTTCCCAGCACCCCAGTTACCCCAGAGACTCGCTCCTGTATTCCTGTGTTCCCAGCACCCCAGTTACCCCAGAGACTCGTATCTGTATTCCTGTGCTCCCAGCACCCCAGTTTTCCCAGAGACTCGCTCCTGTATTCCTGTGTTCCCAGCATCCCAGTTACCCCAGAGACCCTCTCCTGTATTCCTGTGTTCCCAGCACCCCAGTTACCCCAGAGACTGGCTCCTGTATTCCTGTGTTCCCAGCACCCCAGTTACCCCAGAGACTCGCTCCTGTATTCCTGTGTCCCCAGCACCCCAGTTACCCCAGAGACCCGCTCCTGTATTCCTGTGTTCCCAGCATCCCAGTTACCCCAGAGACCCTCTCCTGTATTCCTGTGTTCCCAGCACCCCAGTTACCCCAGAGACTGGCTCCTGTATTCCTGTGTTCCCAGCACCCCAGTTACCCCAGAGACTCGCTCCTGTATTCCTGTGTCCCCAGCACCCCAGTTACCCCAGAGACTCGCTCCTGTATTCCTGTGTTCCCAGCACCCCAGTTACCCCAGAGACTCGCTCCTGTATTCCTGTGCTCCCAGCACCCCAGTTTTCCCAGAGACTCGCTCCTGTATTCCTGTGTTCCCAGCACCCCAGTTTTCCCAGAGACTCGCTCCTGTATTCCTGTGCTCCCAGCACCCCAGTTACCCCAGAGACTCGCTCCTGTATTCCTGTGTTGCCAGCACCCCAGTTACCCCAGAGACTTGCTCCTGTATTCCTGTGTTCCCAACACCCCAGTTACCCCAGAGACTCGCTCCTGTATTTCTGTGCTCCCAGCACCCCAGTTACCCCAGAGACTCGCTCCTGTATTCTTGTGTTCCCAGCACCCCAGTTACCCCTAGAGACTCGCTCCTGTATTCCTGTGTTCCCAGCACCCCAGTTACCCCAGAGACTCGCTCCTGTATTCCTGTGCTCCCAGCACCCCAGTTACCCCAGAGACTCGCTCCTGTATTCTTGTGTTCCCAGCACCCCAGTTACCCCTAGAGACTCGCTCCTGTATTCCTGTGTTCCCAGCACCCCAGTTACCCCAGAGACTCGCTCCTGTATTCCTGTGCTCCCAGCACCCCAGTTACCCCAGAGACTCGCTCCTGTATTCCTGTGTTCCCAGCACCCCAGTTACCCCAGAGACTCGCTCCTGTATTCCTGTGCTCCCAGCACCCCAGTTACCCCAGAGACTCGCTCCTGCATTCCCGTGTTCCCAGCACCCCAGTTACCCCAGAGACTCGTTTCTGTATTCCTGTGTTCCCAGCACCCCAGTTACCCCAGAGACTCACTCCTGTATTCCTGTGTTCCTAGCACCCCAGTCCTCTTGGAGACTCTCATTCGTGAATTCCTGTGATCCTTGAACCCCCAGAGACTCTCACACCTGTGTTCACATGCTGCTTGCTCAGTATCTGCCTGTTCAGGGGGAATGAGAGGACCGTAACCTGGGAGCCGTCGCCAGAAAAGTACATCATTCCTTGTTGGGTGCTCTTGTGAATACCAGGCAGCTCCTCAGACCCTGCGCCTTGGTCCTTCTAGGGGCTTCCAGTACCCTCCAGTGTCCCTCGGTGACCCATGGGGAACGGATACCTTTCAGTGTCCCTTGGTGACCCACGGGGGAACTGATACCTTCCAGTGTCCCTCGGTGACCCATGGGGAACTGATACCTTCCAGTGTCCCTAGGTGACTCATGGGGGAACTGATACCTTCCAGTGTCCCTCGGTGACCCACGGGGGAACTGGTACCTTCCAGTGTCCCTCGGTGACCCACGGGGGAACTGATACCTTCCAGTGTCCCTCGGTGACCCATGGGGAACGGATACCTTTCAGTGTCCCTCGGTGACCCACGGGGGAACTGATACCTTCCAGTGTCCCTCGGTGACCCATGGGGGAACTGATAGCTTTCAGTGTCCCTCGGTGACCCACGGGGGAACTGATACCTTCCAGTGTCCCTCGGTGACCAATGGGGAACTGATACCTTCCAGTGTCCCTCGGTGAGCCATGAGGGAACTGATACCTTCCAGTGTCCCTCGGTGACCCACGGGGGAACTGATACCTTCCAGTGTCCCTCGGTGACCCATGGGGAACGGATACCTTTCAGTGTCCCTCGGTGACCCATGGGGGAACTGATACCTTCCAGTGTCCCTCGGTGACCCACGGGGGAACTGATACCTTCCAGTGTTCCTCGGTGACCCATGGGGGAACTGATACCTTTCAGTGTTCCTCGTGACCCATGGGGGAACTGATACCTTCCAGTGTCCCTCGGTGACCCACGGGGGAACTGATACCTTTCAGTGTCCCTCGGTGACCCACGGGGGAACTGATACCTTCCAGTGTCCCTCGGTGACCCACAGGGGAACTGATACCTTCCAGTGTCCCTCAGTGACCCACGGGCAACTGATACCTTCCAGTGTCCCTCGGTGACCCATGGGGAACGGATACCTTTCAGTGTCCCTCGGTGACCCATGGGGGAACTGATATCTTTCAGTGTCCCTCGGTGACCCATGGGGGAACTGATACCTTCCAGTGTCCCTCGGTGACCCATGGGGGAACTGATACCTTCCAGTGTCCCTCGGTGACCCATGGGGGAACTGATACCTTTCAGTGTCCCTCGGGGACCCACAGGGGAACTGATACCTTCCAGTGTCCCTCGGTGACCCACAGGGGAACTGATACCTTCCAGTGTCCCTCGGTGACCCACGGGGGAACTGATACCTTCCAGTGTCCCTCGGTGACCCACGGGGAACTGATACCTTCCAGTGTCCCTCAGTGAGCCACGGGGGAACTGATACCTTCCAGTGTCCCTCGGTGACCCATGGGGAACGGATACCTTTCAGTGTCCCTCGGTGACCCATGGGGGAACTGATACCTACCAGTGTCCCTCGGTGACCCATGGGGAACTGATACCTTCCAGTGGGGCCGGCACCTCAACAAATGCCCAGTTACTACCACCCATTCTTGGTCAGCCTGCTCCTAGTGGGCGGGGACTGTGCAGTGCAGCTGAACCTGATTGGATGAGTACTGCTCCTCCTCGTCTGAGTGCTGCTGTGCAGGAGATATTAAGTTGGATTTAGGAATTTTGTATCTCCAAAAAAATATGTTTATTGATGTTTTAAAATGAAGTCGTACAAGGATTAGATGGTGATTTCTATAGTGAGCTGAATGTTAGTTTTATATGTATTTGTATCTAAACAGAAGAAGAAAATGTAATATAATGCAGTTCATTGGATCTTAGATGTGCGGCTGCATTCCTCTACGTTCACACCTGGTGTCTCGTAAACTCAAAGTTTTGCCTTTTTATTTTTTAGATCTTTTTGTGCTACACTCATAGAGCAGCCCGTTCCTTCATTGGCCGGTCCTACGCGGGACAAATGCAACAAAGTATCCAAGGTAGATTTTTACATTTATTTACAGCTTTTTACAAATTTATTTTCATAAATTTGTTTAGTTAAATTAGGTGAATTCATTTTATTCATTTCAGAATTAATTTCTTTTTTCAAACTCAATTTGACCGAATCCGGAAAATCCAAATAAATTTGAATTCCATCCGAAATCAAATTTATTCTCTTAGAAATTCTAATTTTGTAAGATGGATATATTCTTTATTTTCCATTCTATTCTATTGTTTTTTTCTATTCTATTCTATGCAAATTCAAATTTATTCTATTCAAAATTCGAATTTCGGAAGATGATTATATTAGTATATATTCTTTCTATTCTATTCTATTGTTTTTTCTATTCTATACTTTTCTATTATTTCATTTTCAATCTATTTTTTTCTATTCTATTTTATTTTTTTTTAAATTCAATTCAGATTTATTCTATTTGAAATTCAAATTCTGGAAGATGTTTATATTCTGTGTTATTCTATTGTATTCTATTCGTTGTTTTTTCTATTCTTTTTTTTTCTATTCTATCCTAATCTATACTTTTCTAATCTATTTGAAATCAAATTTATTCTATTCAAAATTTAAATGTCGGAAAAAGGTTATATTCTATTTTATATGATTCTATTCTATAGATTTTTTCAATTCTTTTTTTCTATTTAAAATAAAATTTATTATATTTGAAATTTTAATTTCAGAAGATGGTTATATTCTATTTTATTTTATTCTATCCTTTTCATAGTATTATATTCCTTTATTTTATATTATATTTTATTGTGTTCTTTTATTTTCTATTCTGTTTTATTCTGTTTTACTCTATTCTTTTCTATTCAATTGAAATTGAAAATTATATTTGAAATTCGAATTCTAGAAGATGTTTATATTTATTTTATTTTATTTATTATTTTTTTTATTCTATTCTATGAGTTATTTTTTCTATTCTATTCTTTTATTTTCTATTCTAATCTATACTTTTCTATTCTATTTAAATTCAGATTTATTCTATTCAAAATATCAATTTCGTAAAAAGGTTATATTCTATTTTATTCTATTCTATTGATTTTTTTTCTATTTTATTTATATTTAATTTAAATTCAAATGCATTCTATTTGAAATTTTAATTTCAGAAGATGGTTATATTCTTTCTATTTTATTCTATTCTTTTTTATTGTATTATATTCCTTTATTTTCTATTATATTTTATTCTGTTCTTTTATTTTCTAATCTGTTTTGTTCTGTTTTACGCTACTCTTTTCTATTCTATTCTTTTATTTTGTATTTTGTTCTGTTCTGTTCTGTTTTACTCTTTTCCTTTCTATTATATTCTTTTATTTTCTATTCCTAAATGTTTTACTTTATCCATTTAGTTTTTATTCTATTTTTTTTTTTTACATTCTTTTATTTTCTATTCTGTTCTGTTTTACTCTATTATTTTCTGTTCTATTATTTTATTTTCTATTCTATTCCTATTTTTTTTAATCAATTTTCTTTTATTTTCTATTCTGTTCTGTTTTACTCTATTATTTTCTGTTCTATTATTTTATTTTCTATTCTATTCCTATTTTTTTTTTTATTAATATTCTTTTATTTTCTGTTCTGTTCTGTTTTACTTTATTCTTTTCTATTCTATTATTTTATTTTCTATTCTATTCCTAATTTTATATATATTATTCTTTTATGTTTTACTCTATTATATTCTATTCTTTTATTTCATATTCTATTCTTTTCCTTTATTTTCTATTCTATTATTTTCTATTTTAATACATTCCTTTCTATTCTATTCTTTTCATTTTTTTATTCTATTATTTTCTGAAATTCAATTTAGAAAAAGCATTCAAATTCGATGAGAAAATGATTCGAATTTCGTCCGAAAATTTTCGTTTCGTTTTTTTGGATTCCTTTTTAAAATTCCTTATTATTGTAATTCAGAAAATTCGTATACATCTGAACTCCCAAATAACAACAAAAGTGTGTCCAAAATTTCGATTCAGAACAAAAACGAACCGCACGTGTCTAATGCCAACATCGCTCCTCCTCCGCGGACACCAGCCGGGACAGGGAATGTGTTACTGGCAGGATCGCCAGGTGGAAATACAAGCCTGAAAAAAAAAAAAACGAATGTGGCCGCCACATCCGAGGACCGCGAAGACGCAATATAATACATTCTTCTTCTTCTCAGGCTTTGCTATGATTTCAGTATAAAGCAGTGTGGAGGGATGATATGTGTGAGCTCCGCGTCCTCCGCACTCCCTGAGCCCCCCCATATCCGAGGCCGGGGGATGGGGAGGCCGCTCCGTCGTCTTCACAATCATGTTCTTTGGCGTTGGCGGGTTTGGTGGCGTTTCCTGCGCCGTAACATTGTGTGATTCTCGCATTGAGCGTGCCGAGCTCATGGAGCCCCCCGCTGCACACTGTCAATTTATTCAGCGCATGCATGGCTGCCCGCGGTGCCGGAGGGGGAATCTATCTACAATTATTCCTGCAATTCGCCTTCCACTTCACCGGATCCCCAAAGCCGCAATCCGAGGAGATCCATGAATTATTACCGAGGAGAAACCCGATACAATTCGTCCACGAGGCTGCGTGACACCGCTCCGCCGCCGCCCCCCCCCCGCGCACCGCCCCCCCCCACACTGCCCCCCCCCGCACCACCACCCTCCACACCACCACCCTCCGCACCACGGGCCCCCGCACCGCCGCAATCCCCCATCTTCTCATGTAGAATCATTGTGTACAGTCATCCCATCCCGGGGAAGGAATAATCTCTTATCTGAACTCCTCTCCTTCCTCTATAACTCTCCTCTCCTGAAATACTCTGCACTGCTGGAGGACTCTGCTCCTTCCTCTATAACTCTCCTCTCCTGAAATACTCTGCACTGCTGGAGGACTCTGCTCCTTCCTCTATAACTCTCCTCTCCTGAAATACTCTGCTGGAGGACTCTGCTCCTTCCTCTATAACTCTCCTCTCCTGAAATACTCTGCACTGCTGGGGGACTCCTCTCCTTCCTCTATAACTCTCCTCTCCTGAAATACTCTGCTCTGCTGGAGGACTCTGCTCCTTCCTCTATAACTCTCCTCTCCTGAAATACTCTGCACTGCTGGAGGACTCCTCTCCTTCCTCTATAACTCTCCTCTCCTGAAATACTCTGCACTGCTGGGGGACTCCTCTCCTTCCTCTATAACTCTCCTCTCCTGAAATACTCTGCTCTGCTGGGGGACTCCTCTCCTTCCTCTATAACTCTCCTCTCCTGAAATACTCTGCACTGCTGGAGGACTCTGCTCCTTCCTCTATAACTCTCCTCTCCTGAAATACTCTGCACTGCTGGAGGACTCTGCTCCTTCCTCTATAACTCTCCTCTCCTGAAATACTCTGCTGGAGGACTCTGCTCCTCCCTCTATAACTCTCCTCTCCTGAAATACTCTGCACTGCTGGAGGACTCTGCTCCTTCCTCTATAACTCTCCTCTCCTGAAATACTCTGCACTGCTGGAGGACTCTGCTCCTTCATCTATAACTCTCCTCTCCTGAAATACTCTGCTCTGCTGGAGGACTCTGCTCCTTCCTCTATAACTCTCCTCTCCTGAAATACTCTGCACTGCTGGAGGACTCTGCTCCTTCCTCTATAACTCTCCTCTCCTGAAATACTCTGCACTGCTGGGGGACTCTGCTCCTTCCTCTATAACTCTCCTCTCCTGAAATACTCTGCACTGCTGGAGGACTCTGCTCCTTCCTCTATAACTCTCCTCTCCTGAAATACTCTGCACTGCTAGAGGGCTCTGCTCCTTCCTCTATAACTCTCCTCTCCTGAAATACTCTGCACTGCTGGAGGACTCTGCTCCTTCCTCTATAACTCTCCTCTCCTGAAATACTCTGCACTGCTGGAGGACTCTGCTCCTTCCTCTATAACTCTCCTCTCCTGAAATACTCTACTGGAGGACTCTGCTCCTTCCTCTATAACTCTCCTCTCCTGAAATACTCTGCTGGAGGACTCTGCTCCTTCCTCTATAACTCTCCTCTCCTGAAATACTCTGCTCTGCTGGAGGACTCTGCTCCTTCCTCTATAACTCTCCTCTCCTGAAATACTCTGCACTGCTGGAGGACTCCTCTCCTTCCTCTATAACTCTCCTCTCCTGAAATACTCTGCTGGAGGACTCTGCTCCTTCCTCTATAACTCTCCTCTCCTGAAATACTCTGCACTGCTGGAGGACTCCTCTCCTTCCTCTATAACTCTCCTCTCCTGAAATACTCTGCTCTGCTGGAGGACTCTGCTCCTTTCTCTATAACTCTCCTCTCCTGAAATACTCTGCTCTGCTGGAGGACTCTGCTCCTTCCTCTATAACTCTCCTCTCCTGAAATACTCTGCACTGCTGGAGGACTCTGCTCCTTCCTCTATAACTCTCCTCTCCTGAAATACTCTGCACTGCTGGAGGACTCTGCTCCTTCCTCTATAACTCTCCTCTCCTGAAATACTCTGCACTGCTGGAGGACTCTGCTCCTTCCTCTATAACTCTCCTCTCCTGAAATACTCTGCACTGCTGGAGGACTCTGCTCCTTCCTCTATAACTCTCCTCTCCTGAAATACTCTGCACTGCTGGAGGACTCCTCTCCTTCCTCTATAACTCTCCTCTCCTGAAATACTCTGCTGGAGGACTCTGCTCCCTCCTCTATAACTCTCCTCTCCTGAAATACTCTGCACTGCTGGAGGACTCCTCTCCTTCCTCTATAACTCTCCTCTCCTGAAATACTCTGCTCTGCTGGAGGACTCTGCTCCTTCCTCTATAACTCTCCTCTCCTGAAATACTCTGCACTGCTGGAGGACTCTGCTCCTTCCCCTATAACTCTCCTCTCCTGAAATACTCTGCTGGAGGACTCTGCTCCTTCCTCTATAACTCTCCTCTCCTGAAATACTCTGCCGGAGGACTCTGCTCCTTCCTCTATAACTCTCCTCTCCTGAAATACTCTGCCGGAGGACTCTGCTCCTTCCTCTATAACTCTCCTCTCCTGAAATACTCTGCTCTGCTGGAGGACTCTGCTTCTTCCTCTATAACTCTCCTCTCCTGAAATACTCTGCACTGCTGGAGGACTCTGCTCCTTCCTCTATAACTCTCCTCTCCTGAAATACTCTGCCGGAGGACTCTGCTCCTTCCTCTATAACTCTCCTCTCCTGAAATACCCTGCTCTGCTGGAGGACTCTGCTCCTTCCTCTATAACTCTCCTCTCCTGAAATACTCTGCTCTGCTGGAGGACTCTGCTCCTTCCTCTATAACTCTCCTCTCCTGAAATACTCTGCACTGCTGGAGGACTCTGCTCCTTCCTCTATAACTCTTCTCTCCTGAAATACTCTGCACTGCTGGAGGACTCTGCTCCTTCCTCTATAACTCTCCTCTCCTGAAATACTCTGCACTGCTGGAGGACTCCTCTCCTTCCTCTATAACTCTCCTCTCCTGAAATACTCTGCTCTGCTGGAGGACTCTGCTCCTTCCTCTATAACTCTCCTCTCCTGAAATACTCTGCTCTGCTGGAGGACTCTGCTCCTTCCTCTATAACTCTCCTCTCCTGAAATACTCTGCGCTGCTGGGGGACTCCTCTCCTTCCTCTATAACTCTCCTCTCCTGAAATACTCTGCTCTGCTGGAGGACTCTGCTCCTTCCTCTATAACTCTCCTCTCCTGAAATACTCTGCACTGCTGGAGGACTCCTCTCCTTCCTCTATAACTCTCCTCTCCTGAAATACTCTGCACTGCTGGGGGACTCCTCTCCTTCCTCTATAACTCTCCTCTCCTGAAATACTCTGCTCTGCTGGAGGACTCTGCTCCTTCCTCTATAACTCTCCTCTCCTGAAATACTCTGCACTGCTAGAGGGCTCTGCTCCTTCCTCTATAACTCTCCTCTCCTGAAATACTCTGCACTGCTGGAGGACTCTGCTCCTTCCTCTATAACTCTCCTCTCCTGAAATACTCTACTGGAGGACTCTGCTCCTTCCTCTATAACTCTCCTCTCCTGAAATACTCTGCTGGAGGACTCTGCTCCTTCCTCTATAACTCTCCTCTCCTGAAATACTCTGCTCTGCTGGAGGACTCTGCTCCTTCCTCTATAACTCTCCTCTCCTGAAATACTCTGCACTGCTGGAGGACTCTGCTCCTTTCTCTATAACTCTCCTCTCCTGAAATACTCTGCTCTGCTGGAGGACTCTGCTCCTTCCTCTATAACTCTCCTCTCCTGAAATACTCTGCTCTGCTGGAGGACTCCGCTCCTTCCTCTATAACTCTCCTCTCCTGAAATACTCTGCTGGAGGACTCTGCTCCTTCCTCTATAACTCTCCTCTCCTGAAATACTCTGCTCTGCTGGAGGACTCCGCTCCTTCCTCTATAACTCTCCTCTCCTGAAATACTCTGCTGGAGGACTCTGCTCCTTCCTCTATAACTCTCCTCTCCTGAAATACTCTGCTGGAGGACTCTGCTCCTTCCTCTATAACTCTCCTCTCCTGAAATACTCTGCACTGCTGGAGGACTCTGCTCCTTCCTCTATAACTCTCCTCTCCTGAAATACTCTGCTCTGCTGGAGGACTCTGCTCCTTCCTCTATAACTCTCCTCTCCTGAAATACTCTGCTCTGCTGGAGGACTCTGCTCTTTCCTCTATAACTCTCCTCTCCTGAAATACTCTGCTCTGCTGGAGGACTCTGCTCCTTCCTCTATAACTCTCCTCTCCTGAAATACTCTGCTGGAGGACTCTGCTCCTTCCTCTATAACTCTCCTCTCCTGAAATACTCTGCACTGCTGGAGGACTCTGCTCCTTCCTCTATAACTCTCCTCTCCTGAAATACTCTGCACTGCTGGGGGACTCCTCTCCTTCCTCTATAACTCTCCTCTCCTGAAATACTCTGCTCTGCTGGAGGACTCTGCTCCTTCCTCTATAACTCTCCTCTCCTGAAATACTCTGCACTGCTGGAGGACTCCTCTCCTTCCTCTATAACTCTCCTCTCCTGAAATACTCTGCACTGCTGGGGGACTCCTCTCCTTCCTCTATAACTCTCCTCTCCTGAAATACTCTGCTCTGCTGGGGGACTCTGCTCCTTCCTCTATAACTCTCCTCTCCTGAAATACTCTGCACTGCTGGAGGACTCCTCTCCTTCCTCTATAACTCTCCTCTCCTGAAATACTCTGCTCTGCTGGAGGACTCTGCTCCTTCCTCTATAACTCTCCTCTCCTGAAATACTCTGCACTGCTGGAGGACTCTGCTCCTTCCTCTATAACTCTCCTCTCCTGAAATACTCTGCTCTGCTGGAGGACTCTGCTCCTTTCTCATTAACTCTCCTCTCCTGAAATACTCTGCTGGAGGACTCTGCTCCTCCCTCTATAACTCTCCTCTCCTGAAATACTCTGCACTGCTGGAGGACTCTGCTCCTTCCTCTATAACTCTCCTCTCCTGAAATACTCTGCACTGCTAGAGGGCTCTGCTCCTTCCTCTATAACTCTCCTCTCCTGAAATACTCTGCACTGCTGGAGGACTCTGCTCCTTCCTCTATAACTCTCCTCTCCTGAAATACTCTACTGGAGGACTCTGCTCCTTCCTCTATAACTCTCCTCTCCTGAAATACTCTGCTGGAGGACTCTGCTCCTTCCTCTATAACTCTCCTCTCCTGAAATACTCTGCTCTGCTGGAGGACTCTGCTCCTTCCTCTATAACTCTCCTCTCCTGAAATACTCTGCACTGCTGGAGGACTCTGCTCCTTTCTCTATAACTCTCCTCTCCTGAAATACTCTGCTCTGCTGGAGGACTCTGCTCCTTCCTCTATAACTCTCCTCTCCTGAAATACTCTGCACTGCTGGAGGACTCTGCTCCTTCCTCTATAACTCTCCTCTCCTGAAATACTCTGCTGGAGGACTCTGCTCCTTCCTCTATAACTCTCCTCTCCTGAAATACTCTGCTCTGCTGGAGGACTCTGCTCCTTCCTCTATAACTCTCCTCTCCTGAAATACTCTGCACTGCTGGAGGACTCCTCTCCTTCCTCTATAACTCTCCTCTCCTGAAATACTCTGCTGGAGGACTCTGCTCCTTCCTCTATAACTCTCCTCTCCTGAAATACTCTGCACTGCTGGAGGACTCCTCTCCTTCCTCTATAACTCTCCTCTCCTGAAATACTCTGCTCTGCTGGAGGACTCTGCTCCTTTCTCTATAACTCTCCTCTCCTGAAATACTCTGCTCTGCTGGAGGACTCTGCTCCTTCCTCTATAACTCTCCTCTCCTGAAATACTCTGCACTGCTGGAGGACTCTGCTCCTTCCTCTATAACTCTCCTCTCCTGAAATACTCTGCACTGCTGGAGGACTCTGCTCCTTCCTCTATAACTCTCCTCTCCTGAAATACTCTGCACTGCTGGAGGACTCTGCTCCTTCCTCTATAACTCTCCTCTCCTGAAATACTCTGCACTGCTGGAGGACTCTGCTCCTTCCTCTATAACTCTCCTCTCCTGAAATACTCTGCACTGCTGGAGGACTCCTCTCCTTCCTCTATAACTCTCCTCTCCTGAAATACTCTGCTGGAGGACTCTGCTCCTTCCTCTATAACTCTCCTCTCCTGAAATACTCTGCACTGCTGGAGGACTCCTCTCCTTCCTCTATAACTCTCCTCTCCTGAAATACTCTGCTCTGCTGGAGGACTCTGCTCCTTCCTCTATAACTCTCCTCTCCTGAAATACTCTGCACTGCTGGAGGACTCTGCTTCTTCCTCTATAACTCTCCTCTCCTGAAATACTCTGCACTGCTGGAGGACTCTGCTCCTTCCTCTATAACTCTCCTCTCCTGAAATACTCTGCCGGAGGACTCTGCTCCTTCCTCTATAACTCTCCTCTCCTGAAATACTCTGCTCTGCTGGAGGACTCTGCTCCTTCCTCTATAACTCTCCTCTCCTGAAATACTCTGCACTGCTGGAGGACTCTGCTCCTTCCTCTATAACTCTTCTCTCCTGAAATACTCTGCACTGCTGGAGGACTCTGCTCCTTCCTCTATAACTCTCCTCTCCTGAAATACTCTGCACTGCTGGAGGACTCCTCTCCTTCCTCTATAACTCTCCTCTCCTGAAATACTCTGCTCTGCTGGAGGACTCTGCTCCTTCCTCTATAACTCTCCTCTCCTGAAATACTCTGCTCTGCTGGAGGACTCTGCTCCTTCCTCTATAACTCTCCTCTCCTGAAATACTCTGCGCTGCTGGGGGACTCCTCTCCTTCCTCTATAACTCTCCTCTCCTGAAATACTCTGCTCTGCTGGAGGACTCTGCTCCTTCCTCTATAACTCTCCTCTCCTGAAATACTCTGCACTGCTGGAGGACTCCTCTCCTTCCTCTATAACTCTCCTCTCCTGAAATACTCTGCACTGCTGGGGGACTCCTCTCCTTCCTCTATAACTCTCCTCTCCTGAAATACTCTGCTCTGCTGGAGGACTCTGCTCCTTCCTCTATAACTCTCCTCTCCTGAAATACTCTGCACTGCTGGAGGACTCTGCTCCTTCCTCTATAACTCTCCTCTCCTGAAATACTCTGCTCTGCTGGAGGACTCTGCTCCTTCCTCTATAACTCTCCTCTCCTGAAATACTCTGCACTGCTAGAGGGCTCTGCTCCTTCCTCTATAACTCTCCTCTCCTGAAATACTCTGCACTGCTGGAGGACTCTGCTCCTTCCTCTATAACTCTCCTCTCCTGAAATACTCTACTGGAGGACTCTGCTCCTTCCTCTATAACTCTCCTCTCCTGAAATACTCTGCTGGAGGACTCTGCTCCTTCCTCTATAACTCTCCTCTCCTGAAATACTCTGCTCTGCTGGAGGACTCTGCTCCTTCCTCTATAACTCTCCTCTCCTGAAATACTCTGCACTGCTGGAGGACTCTGCTCCTTTCTCTATAACTCTCCTCTCCTGAAATACTCTGCTCTGCTGGAGGACTCTGCTCCTTCCTCTATAACTCTCCTCTCCTGAAATACTCTGCACTGCTGGAGGACTCTGCTCCTTCCTCTATAACTCTCCTCTCCTGAAATACTCTACTGGAGGACTCTGCTCCTTCCTCTATAACTCTCCTCTCCTGAAATACTCTGCTGGAGGACTCTGCTCCTTCCTCTATAACTCTCCTCTCCTGAAATACTCTGCTCTGCTGGAGGACTCTGCTCCTTCCTCTATAACTCTCCTCTCCTGAAATACTCTGCACTGCTGGAGGACTCTGCTCCTTTCTCTATAACTCTCCTCTCCTGAAATACTCTGCTCTGCTGGAGGACTCTGCTCCTTCCTCTATAACTCTCCTCTCCTGAAATACTCTGCTGGAGGACTCTGCTCCTTCCTCTATAACTCTCCTCTCCTGAAATACTCTGCTCTGCTGGAGGACTCCGCTCCTTCCTCTATAACTCTCCTCTCCTGAAATACTCTGCTGGAGGACTCTGCTCCTTCCTCTATAACTCTCCTCTCCTGAAATACTCTGCTGGAGGACTCTGCTCCTTCCTCTATAACTCTCCTCTCCTGAAATACTCTGCACTGCTGGAGGACTCTGCTCCTTCCTCTATAACTCTCCTCTCCTGAAATACTCTGCTCTGCTGGAGGACTCTGCTCCTTCCTCTATAACTCTCCTCTCCTGAAATACTCTGCTCTGCTGGAGGACTCTGCTCTTTCCTCTATAACTCTCCTCTCCTGAAATACTCTGCTCTGCTGGAGGACTCTGCTCCTTCCTCTATAACTCTCCTCTCCTGAAAATACTCTGCTGGAGGACTCTGCTCCTTCCTCTATAACTCTCCTCTCCTGAAATACTCTGCACTGCTGGAGGACTCTGCTCCTTCCTCTATAACTCTCCTCTCCTGAAATACTCTGCTCCATCCTCTATAACTCTCCTCTCCTGAAATACTCTGCTCTGCTGGAGGACTCTGCTCCTTCCTCTATAACTCTCCTCTCCTGAAATACTCTGCACTGCTGGGGGACTCCTCTCCTTCCTCTATAACTCTCCTCTCCTGAAATACTCTGCTCTGCTGGAGGACTCTGCTCCTTCCTCTATAACTCTCCTCTCCTGAAATACTCTGCACTGCTGGAGGACTCCTCTCCTTCCTCTATAACTCTCCTCTCCTGAAATACTCTGCACTGCTGGGGACTCCTCTCCTTCCTCTATAACTCTCCTCTCCTGAAATACTCTGCTCTGCTGGGGGACTCTGCTCCTTCCTCTATAACTCTCCCTCTCCTGAAATACTCTGCACTGCTGGAGGACTCCTCTCCTTCCTCTATAACTCTCCTCTCCTGAAATACTCTGCTCTGCTGGAGGACTCTGCTCCTTCCTCTATAACTCTCCTCTCCTGAAATACTCTGCACTGCTGGAGGACTCTGCTCCTTCCTCTATAACTCTCCTCTCCTGAAATACTCTGCTCTGCTGGAGGACTCTGCTCCTTTCTCATTAACTCTCCTCTCCTGAAATACTCTGCTGGAGGACTCTGCTCCTCCCTCTATAACTCTCCTCTCCTGAAATACTCTGCACTGCTGGAGGACTCTGCTCCTTCCTCTATAACTCTCCTCTCCTGAAATACTCTGCACTGCTAGAGGGCTCTGCTCCTTCCTCTATAACTCTCCTCTCCTGAAATACTCTGCACTGCTGGAGGACTCTGCTCCTTCCTCTATAACTCTCCTCTCCTGAAATACTCTACTGGAGGACTCTGCTCCTTCCTCTATAACTCTCCTCTCCTGAAATACTCTGCTGGAGGACTCTGCTCCTTCCTCTATAACTCTCCTCTCCTGAAATACTCTGCTCTGCTGGAGGACTCTGCTCCTTCCTCTATAACTCTCCTCTCCTGAAATACTCTGCACTGCTGGAGGACTCTGCTCCTTTCTCTATAACTCTCCTCTCCTGAAATACTCTGCTCTGCTGGAGGACTCTGCTCCTTCCTCTATAACTCTCCTCTCCTGAAATACTCTGCACTGCTGGAGGACTCTGCTCCCTTCCTCTATAACTCTCCTCTCCTGAAATACTCTGCTGGAGGACTCTGCTCCTTCCTCTATAACTCTCCTCTCCTGAAATACTCTCTCTGCTCTGGAGGACTCTGCTCCTTCCTCTATAACTCTCCTCTCCTGAAATACTCTGCTGGATGACTCTGCTCCTTCCTCTATAATTCTCCTCTCCTGAAATACTCTGCTCTGCTGGAGGACTCCGCTCCTTCCTCTATAACTCTCCTCTCCTGAAATACTCTGCTGGAGGACTCTGCTCCTTCCTCTATAACTCTCCTCTCCTGAAATACTCTGCTCTGCTGGAGGACTCCGCTCCTTCCTCTATAACTCTCCTCTCCTGAAATACTCTGCTGGAGGACTCTGCTCCTTCCTCTATAAACTCTCCTCTCCCTGAAATACTCTGCTCTGCTGGAGGACTCTGCTCTTTCCTCTATAACTCTCCTCTCCTGAAATACCTCTGCTGGAGGACTCTGCTCCTTCCTCTATAACTCTCCTCTCCTGAAATACTCTGATGCTGGAGGACTCTGCTCCTTCCTCTATAACTCTCCTCTCCTGAAATACTCTGCTCTGCTGGAGGACTCTGCTCCTTCCTCTATAACTCTCCTCTCCTGAAATACTCTGCTCTGCTGGAGGACTCTGCTCCTTCCTCTATAACTCTCCTCTCCTGAAATACCTGCTGGAGGACTCTGCTCCTTCCTCTATAACTCTCCTCTCCTGAAATACTCTGCACTGCTGGAGGACTCTGCTCCTTCCTCTATAACTCTCCTCTCCTGAAATACTCTGTTCCTTCCTCTATAACTCTCCTCTCCTGAAATACTCTGCACTGCTGGAAGACTCTGCTCCTTCCTCTATAACTCTCCTCTCCTGAAATACTCTGCACTGCTGGAAGACTCTGCTCCTTCCTCTATAACTCTCCTCTCCTGAAATACTCTGCTGGAGGACTCTGCTCCTTCCTCTATAACTCTCCTCTCCTGAAATACTCTGCACTGCTGGGGGACTCTGCTCCTTCCTCTATAACTCTCCTCTCCTGAAATACTCTGCACTGCTGGAGGACTCTGCTCCTTCCTCTATAACTCTCCTCTCCTAAAATACTCTGCACTGCTGGAGGACTCTGCTCCTTCCTCTATAACTCTCCTCTCCTCAAATACTCTGCTGGAGGACTCTGCTCCTTCCTCTATAACTCTCCTCTCCTGAAATACTCTGCTGGAGGACTCTGCTCCTTCCTCTATAACTCTCCTCTCCTGATATACTCTGCTCTGCTGGAGGACTCTGCTCCTTCCTCTATAACTCTCCTCTCCTGAAATACTCTGCACTGCTGGAGGACTCTGCTCCTTCCTCTATAACTCTCCTCTCCTGAAATACTCTGCTCTGCTGGAAGACTCTGCTCCTTCCTCTATAACTCTCCTCTCCTGAAATACTCTGCTGGAGGACTCTGCTCCTTCCTCTATAACTCTCCTCTCCTGAAATACTCTGCTCTGCTGGAGGACTCCTCTCCTTCCTCTATAACTCTCCTCTCCTGAAATACTCTGCTGGAGGACTCTGCTCCTTCCTCTATAACTCTCCTCTCCTGAAATACTCTGCACTGCTGGAGGACTCTGCTCCTTCCTCTATAACTCTCCTCTCCTGAAATACTCTGCTCTGCTGGAAGACTCTGCTCCTTCCTCTATAACTCTCCTCTCCTGAAATACTCTGCTGGAGGACTCTGCTCCTTCCTCTATAACTCTCCTCTCCTGAAATACTCTGCTCTGCTGGAGGACTCTGCTCCTTCCTCTATAACTCTCCTCTCCTGAAATACTCTGCTCTGCTGGAGGACTCTGCTCCTTCCTCTATAACTCTCCTCTCCTGAAATACTCTGCACTGCTGGGGACTCTGCTCCTTCCTCTATAACTCTCCTCTCCTGAAATACTCTGCACTGCTGGAGGACTCTGCTCCTTCCTCTATAACTCTCCTCTCCTGAAATACTCTGCACTGCTGGAGGACTCCTCTCCTTCCTCTATAACTCTCCTCTCCTGAAATACTCTGCTCTGCTGGAGGACTCTGCTCCTTCCTCTATAACTCTCCTCTCCTGAAATACTCTGCACTGCTGGAGGACTCTCTGCTCCTTCCTCTATAACTCTCCTCTCCTGAAATACTCTGCACTGCTGGAGGACTCCTCTCCTTCCTCTATAACTCTCCTCTCCTGAAATACTCTGCACTGCTGGAGGACTCCTCTCCTTCCTCTATAACTCTCCTCTCCTGAAATACTCTGCTCTGCTGGAGGACTCTGCTCCTTCCTCTATAACTCTCCTCTCCTGAAATACTCTGCTGGAGGACTCTGCTCCTTCCTCTATAACTCTCCTCTCCTGAAATACTCTGCACTGCTGGAGGACTCTGCTCCTTCCTCTATAACTCTCCTCTCCTGAAATACTCTGCACTGCTGGAGGACTCTGCTCCTTCCTCTATAACTCTCCTCTCCTGAAATACTCTGCACTGCTGGAGGACTCCTCTCCTTCCTCTATGACTCTCCTCTCCTGAAATACTCTGCACTGCTGGAGGACTCTGCTCCTTCCTCTATAACTCTCCTCTCCTGAAATACTCTGCTGGAGGACTCTGCTCCTTCCTCTATAACTCTCCTCTCCTGAAATACTCTGCACTGCTGGAGGACTCTGCTCCTTCCTCTATAACTCTCCTCTCCTGAAATACTCTGCACTGCTGGCGGACTCTGCTCCTTTTTTTTTTTTTTTTGATCATTTTACAATGATTTTTATGTGTTATACATTCATTTTTTTTAATTAATTTTATTAATTACTTGTCTTAATTCAAAACCTTAAATGCAAAATATTGTAAAACACAGTTTAAAAAAAATATTTTATTAAATAGGAAAAAAAAATTGTAGGGAATGTATTAAAAATATGTACAAAATAAAGTCCCTGTGCATCCAAAAATAAAGATGTAAAAATGATGTAGGTGGGCTAATCAGACATCGCTACATTTCTTCTGTAATCCAGGCCTGAGTGAACTCTGATCATGAAAGGGTTAATCCAGAGATATGATGACTTTCCCGGAACCTGCGACAAACTCAGAATGAACAACAAGTCCATCCAGTTCAACCAAAAAAAAAAAATAATAATAAAATAAAAATATATTTATCAATTTATTTTATTAAAAAAATATTTTTCATGAAAAAAAAATTTACGTGCAAAATACTGTGAAACATCATTTTAAAAATTTTTTAGTTCATAAGAAAAAAGTTATTAAAACTCTGTACCAAATAAAAGCCTTTTTGCATTTATAAATAATGATGTAAAAATGATGTACAGTGAGGTAAATGTATTTTGTTATTAAATTGATTTCTATGTACTATGCATACATTTTTTTTTATTTAAATTTAATTTTAAATTCATTTTATTAAATACTTTTTTTTATTCAAAACTTAAATGCAAAATATTGTAAAACACAGTTTAAAAAAATATTTTATTACATAAGAAAACATTTTTGCAGGGAAGTTATTATAAAAATATGTACCAAATAAAATCCTTATGCGTCCGTAAATAAAGATGTAAAAATGATGTAGGTGGGCTAATTAGACATCGCTACATTCCCTCCCTGATCCAGGCCTTAGTGACCTCTGTTCATGAAAGGGCTAACCCAAAGGTATGATGACTCGGCCAGATCCTGCGACAAACTCAGAATGGACAAACTGCATGTAATTGTATTATTATACTATTGTTATGAAATGTATTTTGTGATTATGTTGTTCCTTATATTATATTGATTTTTATCTATCTATTTATTTATTTTATTTATTTATTTTATAATGAGTTTTATCTGATATATATAGGTTATACTGATTTTTATATACTATGCGTTACTTTGTATCAATTTATTGTATTAAAAAATGTTTTTCATGAAAAATGTTTATAGGCAAAACACTGTAAAAAAATAATTAAAAATATTTTATAATATATATATATATATGTGTGTGTATATGTACAGTGGGGTCCCAACTGCCTTGAGATCCTTCACAAGCTCCTCCCGTGTAGTTCTGGGCGGATCCCTCACTTTTCTCATGACCATCCTCACCCCATGAAGGGAAATCTTGCATGGATTAGGACATGGACAAGGGGACCCCCAGATCCCGGCCCTCCCCCCTGTGTGAAATGGTAAGGGGGTACAAAAGTACCCCCTCTGACGCAAGTAAGTCCCTCTGACGCACGGGGACTTGACGGGACTTCCCTGTGGCATTCCCCCTGAAGTCAGAGGGGGCAGGGTCACCTGTTATGTAACCCCGCCGTCTTCTGACGTCATGGGGAATGCCACAGGGAAGTCCCATCAAGTCCCCGTGCGTCAGAGGGGGCGGGGTCACCAGGTAACCCCGCCCCCCTGTTATTTAAGAACCGTCAGAAGAGGAGAAGCGTCACACAGTGGGAGCCTCCCTCCACGCCATCATGGATGCGGAGCGGCCCGAGGAGAAGAAGGGAAAAAGACGCCGCGGAGGAAGATGCCGGACGAGAACACCGGAGGAAGAACCAGAAGAACCAGAAGAAGAAGAAGATGGAGGAAGAAACCAAAGGAAGATAGAAGAAAGAAGATGAAGGAAGATAGAAGAAAGAAAATAGAAGAAAGAAGAAGCATTTAAATAAAGGAATTGTCAAAAACTGTCTCTTGTCATTTTTAACATTTTTGACACTTTTTTTGTGAAATGGTATTGGTAAGTACCCCCTTACCATTTCACACAGGGGGAGAGCTGGGATCTGGGGGTCCTCTTGTTAAAGGGGGCTTCCAGATTCCCATAAGCCCCTCGCCCGCAGACCCCCACAACCACCGGCCAGGGTTGTGGGGATGAGGCCCTTCTCCCCATCAACATGGGGACACGGTGTTTTGGGGGGCTACCCCAAAGCACCCTCCCAATGTTGAGGGCATGTGGCCTGGTACAGTTCAGGAGTGGAGGGGGGCGCTCTCTCGTCCCCCCCTCTTTTCCTGCGGCCTGCCAGGTTGCGTGCTCGGATAAGGGTCTGGTATGGATTTTTGGGGGGACCCCATGCCATTTTTTATAAATTTTGGTTCGGGGTTCCCCCGTGGGGAATTCCCTTGCCGTTTTTATCAATGAACTTCTATGTGTATTGTCGGACCGGCAATTCATTAATAGCTGCGAGTGGTTTTAAATGACTTTTTTTCCTTTAGAAATGTCATTTTGCTGTCACACTGTTCTAAACACGGGAAACATGCGCCCCTTTACAGGCATACTATAGACACCCCCCAGGTACGAAATTTAAAGGGATATTACACTTTTATTGATTGACTTTAAGCATCATTAAAATCACTGCTCCCGAAAAAAACGGACGATTTTAAAACTTTTTTTTGCATTGATCCATGTCCCCTGGGGCAGGACCCGGGTCCCCAAACACTTTTTATGGCAATAATTTGCATATAAGCCTTTAAAATTAGCACTTTTGATTATTCATGTTTGTGTCCCATAGACTTTAACGGTGTTCGCGTGTTCCAACAAATTTTTTGCCTGTACGCAAGTTCTGGTGCGAACCGAACAGGGGGGTGTTTGGCTCATCCCTACTCCTGAGATGTGAGCAAACCTGATCACCACCTACAAGAAACGTCTGACCTCTGTGATCACCAACAAGGGTTTCTCCACCAACTACTAAGTCATGTTTTGCTTGGGGATCAAATACTTATTTTACTCCCTGAACTGCAACTCCATTTATAACATTTGTATTGTGTGAATTTTCTGGATTTTTGGTTGATATTCTGTCTCTATCATATAAAATACACCTATGATAAAAATTATAGACCCTTCATTTCTATGTAAGTGGGCAAAACTTACACAATCTGCAGGGGAGACGATCGTTATTTTCCCCCCCACTGTGTATGTAAAGTGTTTCATAAATTGAGGGCGCTGTATAAGTATATTAAAATAGTCACGCTAGTTAATGCGAAAAATAAGTGAACAAAAGGTAAATATCGTGACAGATAAATAAACAATTTACATAAACATGATGGAGGTGATATTAACCGCTTCAGCCCCGGAGGGACTTACCCCCTTCCTGACCAGAGCACTTTTCGCGATGCCGCACTGACAATTGCGCGGTCGTGCGACGTTCTTTTTGGTGGTATTTGATCACTTCTGCGGTTTTTATTTTTTGCGCTATGAACAAAAAAAAGCGACAACCTTTTGCTGTAATAAATATCCCCCAAAAATATTTAAAAAAAGATTTTTTTCCTCAGTTTAGGCCGATACGTATTCTTCTACATATTTTTGGTAAAAAAAAAAATCGTAATAAGCGTTTATTGATTGGTTTGCGCAAAAGGTTATAGCGTCTACAAAATAGGGGCTAGTTTAGATGGCATTTTTATTGATAATTTTTTTTTTCTTACTAGTAATGGCGGCGATCAGCGATTTTTATCGTGATTGCGACATTATGGTGGACACATCGGATACTTTTGATACATTTTTGGGACCATTGGCATTAATACAAGGCTAAAAAATTGTATTGATTACTGTAAAAATGTGACTGGCAGTGAAGGGTTTAACCACTAGGTGGCGCTGTAGGGGTTAAGTGTGTCCTAGGGAGTGATTCTAACTGTGGGGGGGAGGGGCTATGTGTGACACGATTACCGCTCCCAAATACAGGGGGAGCTGTGATCGTTGTCCTGTCACTAGGCAGAACGGGAAGGTGCTTGTTTATATCAGCATCTCCCCATTCTTCCTCACCGTGGGACGGTCGTGGGTATCCTCGTGGACATCGTGTCCGTGGGACCTGCGGTCACGGAGCTCCCGGCGGGTGCGCGCGCCCGCGAGCCGCCTCTTAAAGGGCAACGTACAGGTACGTTAATCTGCCTGTATGTGCCCTTCAGTATATCTGCGTGAGGCGGTTGGGAAGCGGTTAAAAAAAAAAAAGTGGATTAGGAAAAAATGGTGAACAAAAAAAAATGGTAATTGAAAATAATAAAGTCCACGTGAATGTAGACGCTGAAGGATTCCTTAAAGCGGGATTCCGGCCAGCTAAAAAAAAATGTTTAAAGTCAGCAGCTACAAACAGTGTAGCTGCTGACTTTAAATAAGTAGACTTACCTGTCCTGGGTGCCCGCGATGTCGGCCGCCCCGATGCCGACCCGTCCCTCGGCTCTCGGGTCCCGGCACCGCCATCCTATGTAAGGGAAACGGAGAGTGGAGCCTTGCGGCTTCACTGCCAGTTTCCTACTGCGCACGCGCGAGCTGTGAATGGCACACACAGTTCCCAGAAGACAACGGGGGCCGCTCACTGAGGAGAAGAACACGGCGCTGAATAGGAAGAGGCAGATTAGGAAGACTGCCTAGCAACAAGGGTTTAGGTAAGTATAAAAAATTTTTTTTTTCCAAATTTTTTTTTTTAATTTTTTTAGGAATTTTGGTGACATTTTTTTTTTTTACGGGTGGCCCTCCACTTTAAATGACAGTTCCTATAACGTTCCACCACCAGACACTTGAGTGAAGAACCCTTCTGTGGCACCCACCACCCTATTAATAGGGGCGCTTAGCAGATGATGTGGACCTTCTATCACTAGAAAGGTCTAACGAGCTATATAGTAACCCTAAGGGGTAGAGTGGATGGAGGGGTCCTCCTGAAGTTCCACTAATGGTAGGGAAGGGTCTTCCTATGTCTCCAAACTCAAGTCATCTCCAGGACAACCATGACAACCGCCATGAAGATTGGTATCCAAGCGCCGTTGTCCTGAAATGGGCCGGACGCATGGATAGGGGAGGCGGCGATGGACACGGGGAGAGGGGGGGGGGTGTGCCTTATTGGACGGGCCGCCCCCTGGTCTGAGTACACGTTATTTATCACCACCCTGTGGACACGCCCCTGTAACCAGATTTTTTTACCCAAGAACGAACCTTATGGTCCACGCCTGCAGACCTCAGCTTGTAGATTGAGCGTTTACGGGGAACTGTGTCAAATGCATGTGCAAAATCCGGATGCAGTAAATCCGCGGGTCTTCCTCGTAGAACGTTAGTAGATTGGTCCGACAAGAACGACCGGGGAGGACCTGCTGACGTCACCGCGTCCTCCCCGATTCCCATAAGTGCAGGTGTTTTACTATTTTAGTAAAGTATCCCATACGGTATCACGCTATTGGAGTTTCTTCTCCTTTAAACCAATCTTCACGGCTAACTAACTAACTAATAGTAACTAACTATTAAATTATAGGCAGGGCTTTTTTTCAGGGGGAACTTGGAGGAACTCAGTTCCACCACCTCTGGCTCAGACCCTTTGGTGCTGCTCACCACAATCACTTGTCAACACAGAAGTCTGGTCTCTGTGTTTACAAGTGACAGCTCTGCACTCTCTATGTAATGCATTCCTGGTATGTTATGCCCCTTTAAGACCCTCCTACTGTTTTCGTGAACACACCCACTATTTGATGTGATTTGGAGGGTGTGTGGAGGGGGAGGGGTTTTGTGGGGCCGTGGTTAAGTTCCGGCGCCTATTATTGGAGAAAAAAAGCCCTGATTATAGGTATTGGAATTTCCTTTCAAATTTGGCTGTTAGTGAACGTAACAAATACGAATTTATCCGAAGTTACGAATTATCCAAAATAACGAATGTCGCATCTAAACAAATGGAACGGAATGAATTAGTAATAATAATAATAAAAAAGTTTTTATTATTATTATTGTTGTTGTTATTTATTATTATTATTAATTTGTTATGTTACACTCGTTTAGATGCGGCGTTCATTATTTCAGATAATTCGTAACTTCGGATAAATTCTTATTCGTTACGTTCACTAACAGCCAGATCTGAAAGGAAATTCCAATACCTATAATTTAATAGTTAGTAACAGTTAAGTTATTATTTCAGATTTTAGAATTTTTGGGTTTTCTAATTTTCGTTCTTATTTTCGGATTTTCGGATTTTCGAATTTTCTGATTTTAGAATTTCCAAAAATTTCGTATTTCAAATTTTGAATTTCTGAATATTTAAATTTGACGAATATTCTAATTTTTGCATTTACTAGAGCAACTATTTGAATATTCTGATCTGCATTATGTTTATATCACATGGTTAGTCGCTGCTGTTATTCACATATTACTGACTTTAGCGCAGTTTCTGAATAGACAGTGATATATACCGTATCTGACAAAAGTAAGTACACCCCTCAGTCACATGTGTGTAAATCTTTTCTTCTATCTTTTCATGTGACAACA
Organism: Lithobates clamitans; assembly: GCA_037952925.1. NCBI lineage: Eukaryota > Metazoa > Chordata > Amphibia > Anura > Ranidae > Lithobates > Lithobates clamitans. The sequence continues at coordinate 290,820 of JBBGZY010002743.1, read as the reverse complement.
CTGAAGAAATGACACTTGTCTACAATGTAAAGTAGTGAGTGTACAGCTTGTATAACAGTGTAAATTTGCTGTCCCCTCAAAATAACTCAACACACAGCCATTAATGTCTAAACCGCTGGCAACAAAAGTCAGTACACCCCTAAGTGAAAATGTCCAAATTGGGCCCAATTAGCCATTTTCCCCTCCCCCAGTGTCATGTGACTCGTTAGTGTTACAAGGTCTCAGGTGTGAATGGGGAGCAGGTGTGTTAAATTTGGTGTTATCGCTCTCACTCTCTCATACTGGTCACTGGAAGTACAACATGGCACCTCATGGCAAAGAACTCTCTGAGGATCTGAAAAAAAGAATTGTTGCTCTACATAAAGATGGCCTAGGCTATAAGAAGATTGCCAAGACCCTGAAACTGAGCCGCAGCACGGTGGCCAAGACCATACAGCGGTATAACAGCACAGGTTCCACTCAGAACAGACCTCGCCATGGTCCACCAAAGAGGTTGAGGTCACGTGATCAGCGTCATATCCAGAGGTTGTCTTTGGGAAATAGACGTATGAGTGCTGCCAGCATTGCTGCAGAGGTTGTAGGGGTGGGGGGGTCAGCCTGTCAGTGCTCAGACCATACGCCGCACACTGCATCAAATTGGCCTGCATGGCTGTCATCCCAGAAGGAAGACTCTTCTAAAGATGATGCACAAGAAAGTCCACAAACAGTTTGCTGAAGACAAGCAGACTAAGGAGATGGATTACTGGAACCATGTCCTGTGGTCTGATGAGACCAAGATAAACTTATTTGGTTCAGATGGTGACAAGCGTGTGTGGGGGCAACCAGGTGAGGAGGACAAAGACAAGTGTGTCTTGTCTACAGTCAAGCATGGTGGTGGGAGTGTCATGGTCTGGGGCTGCATGAGTGCTGCCGGCACTGGGGGGCTACAGATCATTGAGGGAACCATGAATGCCAACATGTACTGTGATATACTGAAGCAGAGCATGATCCCCTCCCTTCAGAGACTGGACCGCAGGGCAGTATTCCAACATGATAACCACCCCAAACACACCTCCAAGATGACCACTGCCTTGCTAAAGAAGCTGAGGGTAAAGGTGATGGACTGGCCAAGCATGTCTCCAGACCTAAACCCTATTGATCATCTGTGGGACATCCTCAAATGGAAGGTGGAGGAGCACAAGGTCTCTAACATCCACCAGCTCTGTGATGTCATCATGGAGGAGGGGAAGAGGACTCCAGTGACAACCTGTGAAGCTCTGGTGACCTCCATGTCCAAGAGGGTTAAGGCAGTGCTGGAAAATAATGGTGGCCACACAAAATATTGACACTTTGGGGTCCAATTTGGAGATTTTCACTTAGGGGTGTACTGACTTTTGTTGCCAGCGGTTTAGACATTAATGGCTGTGTGTTGAGTTATTTTGAGGGGACAGCAAATTTACACTGTTATACAAGCTGTACACTCACTACTTTACATTGTAGACAAGTGTCATTTCTTCAGTGTTGTCACCTGAAAAGAGAGAAGAAAAGATTCACACAAATGTGAGGGGTGTACTTACTTCTGTCAGATACTGTAAGTACCTGAAATAAAAAAATTAATAAGAATACAAATTTTGCATTGAAGTTATTAAACCTACGTTCCAAATTAAAAGACAGACTCAGAATGAACAAATTGCATGTCGTTTTCTTAATTATTGTTATTAAATGTATTTTGTTATTACGTTGTAACTTTGTTATAAAATGAATGTTTGTCTATTATGCATTACTTTTTATGCATTTATTTTATGAAATACTTTTTTTTTTTTTATTAAAAACTTTTTTTATGCAAAATACTGCTATATTCAGTTAAACAAAAAACTATCCTTACATAGTTACATAGTAGGTGAGGTTGAAAAAAGACACAAGTCCATCAAGTCCAACCTATGTGTGTGATTATGTGTCAGTATTACATTGTATATCCCTGTATGTTGCGGTCATTCAGGTGATTATCTAATAGTTTCTTGAAGCTATCAATGCTCCCCGCTGAGACCACCGCCTGTGGAAGGGAATTCCACATCCTTGCCGCTCTTACAGTAAAGAACCCTCTACATAGTTTAAGGTTAAACCTCTTTATTTCTATTCTTCTTCTAATCCTATTACTGAAAAAAACAAAAAACATCAAATAAACAAACACTGCTCAATTTCTTCCGGACATCCAGGCCTCAATGACTTGTGCTCCTTAAAGGGTTATTCTGAAGTTGCGATGACTTGCTCTGAACCTGCAACAAACTCAGAATGAACAAGCTGCATGCTTGTGGTGCTGGCTGCTGCTGCGCTCGGCTCTCTGCCGCCTCCTCCTCCCCGTGATGGTGTTACATTGTATCATTGATGTAACGTCGATCAATCCAATGATTGGAAGGCGTGAAGCGCTGGTCAAATACACTTTTGTGATCCAAGAGACACTGAAGAGTGAAACACGCATCTCTGGATCTCTGGCCTCTCATTGGTCGTCTACCGGTGCTAGAATCTGCTAACTGCAAGAACCACAACCTGTCCACATCACAAATCGACCACACACCTTGTGACATCATCATGCCGCAAAGTCGAGAAACTCCCCCCCCCCCACGACCCCGAAGGATTCCGGCTGCAGATAAAATGTAACAATTTATTTCCTTTTGTTCCCCCAGCGATTGTCACCTCCCCCAGCGATTGTCACCACGGCGAAAGACTGAGAGACCTCGGCGCTGGCTCCCGGCGTGCCGCTTTATAGGCCCATTTACACCTCGGCGCGCGGCGGCGGCGGCGTCCTCTGTGTGGTCCTGCGGCAGACGTCGTTATCAGTTTTCTGTTTATTATTGCGCCCCGTTTAGAGGGAATTGTCCAAGTGATCCCCGGACTCCAATCTTTAGGCCTGTTGTCAGGACAAATTAATTTCTGCGGAAACCCGCTGTGCCGCCGATACCATCTCGGAAATGGAGGATTAATGGAGGTTTTCGGAGCCGCGCGCTTTATAGCAACGGACGCTGGAGAGGGGGGGGGAGGGGTGGAGGAGATGGTGAGGAAGGAATTAAAGCGATCGCCTTCCAAGATGAGGAGGAATCTTCGCAGCTATAATTCCCTCACGCTGACTTCATAACAATAAAGCTTCAGCTCCTCCGCGCCGGGGAGACGCGCCGCGCCGCTGTCATAGGTCTTTGTTAACGGCTGGCGACACACGGAAAGAACAATTTGTGTATTAATGGAGGAAAATTTATTGTTTTATTTATTTATTTATTTTATATGAAGGATGTCAAAGAATTCAGCTGATCCTACAGATGATATTTATATATATACAGAGTATCTCACAAATGTGAAAAGAGAGCATGATCCCCTCCCTTCAGAGACTGGACCGCAGGGCAGTATTCCAACATGATAACCACCCCAAACACACCTCCAAGACCACCACTGCCTTGCTAAAGAAGCTGAGGGTAAAGGTGATGGACTGGCCAAGCATGTCTCCAGACCTAAACCTTATTGATCATCTGTGGGACATCCTCAAACGGAAGGTGGAGGAGCACAAGGTCTCTAACATCCACCAGCTCTGTGATGTCATCATGGAGGAGGGGAAGAGGACTCCAGTGACAACCTGTGAAGCTCTGGTGACCTCCATGCCCAAGAGGGTTAAGGCAGTGCTGGAAAATAATGGTGGCCACACAAAATATTGACACTATATATACAGTATATATAGTGAATCCGGAAGGTATTCACATTGTTTCACTGTTTCCACATTTTTTTATTTTACAGCCTTATTCCAAAATGGATTAAATTCATTATTTTCCCTTAAAATAATCCCCCATAATGACAACCTAAGAGAAGTTTGTTTAAAATCTTTGCAAATTTATTAAAAATAAAAAAGGAAAAAAATCCCATGTCCATAAGTATCACAGACTCCTCCCATGTAACAGGCTCCTCCCATGTACATAAGTATCACAGACTCCTCCCATGTACATAAGTATCACAGACTCCTCCCATGTACATAAGTATCACAGACTCCTCCCATGTACATAAGTATCACAGACTCCTCCCATGTACAGAAGTATCACAGGCTCCTCCCATGTACATAAGTATCACAGGCTCCTCCCAGGTATCACAGCCTTTGCTCAATACTTTGGTGAAGCTCCTTTGGCACCAATTACAGCCTCCAGTCTTGCTGAGTATGATGCTACAAGCTTGGCACTCCTATTTTCGGGCAGTTTCTCCCATTCCTCTTTGTAGGACCTCTCAAGCTCCATCGGGTTGGATGGGGAGGGTCGGTGCACAGCCATTTTCAGATCTCTCCAGAGATGTTCAATCGGGTTCAAGTCTGGGCTCTGGCTGGGCCACTCAAGGACATTCACAGAGTTGTCCCGTAGCCACTCCTTTGTTATCTTGGCTGTGTGCTTAGGGTCGTTGTCCTGTTGGAAGATGAACCTTCACCCTAGTCTGAGGTCCAGAGCTCAGATCGCTCAGTTTGGCCGGGCGGTCTGCTCTAAGAAGAGTCCTGGTGGTTCCAAACTTCTTCCATTTACAGATGATGGAGGCCACTGTGCTCATTGGGATCTTCAATGCTGCAGAAATGTTTCTGTACCCTTCCCCCGATCTGTGCCTCCATACAATCCTGTCTCGGAGGTCTACAGACAATTCCTTGGACTTCATGGCTTGGTTTGTGCTCTGACATGCACTGTTACCTGTGGGACCTTCTATAGACAGGTGTGTGCCTTTCCAAATCACGTCCAATCACCTGAATTTACCACAGGTGGGCTCCAATCAAGTTGTAGAAACATCTCAATGATGATCAGTGGAAACAGGAGGGACCTGAGCTCAATTCTGAGTGTCATGGGAGGAGTCTGTGATACTTATGTACATGGGAGGAGCCTGTGATACTTATGTACCTGGGAGGAGTCTGTGATACTTATGTACATGGGAGGAGCCCGTGATACTTATGTACATGGGAGGAGCCCGTGATACTTATGTACATGGGAGGAGCCTGTGATACTTATGTACATGGGAGGAGTCTGTGATACTTGTGTACATGGGAGGAGCCTGTGATACTTATGTACATGGGAGGAGCCTGTGATACTTATGTACATGGGAGGAGTCTGTGATACTTGTGTACATGGGAGGAGCCTGTGATACTTATGTACATGGGAGGAGCCTGTGATACTTATGTACATGGGAGGAGCCTGTGATACTTATGTACATGGGAGGAGCCTGTGATACTTCTGTACATGGGAGGAGTCTGTGATACTTATGTACATGGGAGGAGCCTGTGATACTTATGTACATGGGAGGAGCCTGTGATACTTATGTACATGGGAGGAGCCTGTAAAACTTATGTACATGGGAGGAGTCTGTGATACTTATGTACATGGGAGGAGCCTGTGATACTTCTGTACATGGGAGGAGTCTGTGATACTTATGTACATGGGAGGAGCCTGTGATACTTATGTACATGGGAGGAGCCTGTGATACTTATGTACATGGGAGGAGTCTGTGATACTTGTGTACATGGGAGGAGCCTGTGATACTTATGTACATGGGAGGAGCCTGTGATACTTATGTACATGGGAGGAGCCTGTGATACTTATGTACATGGAAGGAGTCTGTGATACTTATGTAGATGGGAGGAGCCTGTGATACTTATGTACATGGGAGGAGCCTGTGATACTTGTGTACATGGGAGGAGCCTGTGATACTTGTGTACATGGGAGGAGCCTGTGATACTTGTGTACATGGGAGGAGTCTGTGATACTTCTGTACATGGGAGGAGCCTGTGATACTTATGTACATGGGAGGAGCCTGTGATACTTATGTACATGGGAGGAGCCTGTGATACTTATGTATATGGGAGGAGCCTGTGATACTTATGTATATGGGATTTTTTCATTTTTTACTTTGAATAAATTTGCAAAGATTTTAAACAAACTTCTCTCACGTTGTCATTATGGGGAATTGTTTGTAGAATTTTGAGGAAAATAATGAATGTAATCCATTTTGAAATAAGGCTGTAACATTACAAAATGTGGAAAAAGTGAAGTGATGTGAATACTGCTCCCTCTTCACTGTGATTGACAGCAGTGAGAGCCATTCCTCTGAGCTAATGAGCAGGGAGAGAGAGTGCACAGCGCTGGATCGAGATCAGGGTTAGGTAAGTATAGGGGGGGGGGGGGAGCTGCACACAGAAGGTTTTTTACTTTAATGAGCAGAATGCATTAAGGGAAAAAAAACTTCTGCCTTTAACTTAACTTTTTTAAGTCTAACTTTATTGCTATGATAGGGGAGCTGATAAGTCGCCATGTGAAAGTGTAGTGCAGGTGACAGGTTCTCTTTACAGGGACACCAGGGACATCAGGGACACCAGAGACACCAGGGACACCAGAGACACCAGGGACACCAGGGACACCAGGGACATCAGGGACAGACACCAGAGACACCAGGGACACCAGATACACCAGGGACACCAGAGACACCAGGGACAGACACCAGAGACACCAGGGACAGACACCAGAGACACCAGGGACACCAGAGACACCAGGGACATTAGGGACACCAGGGAGAGACACCAGGGACACCAGAGACACCAGGGACACCAGGGAGAGACACCAGGGACACCAGAGACACCAGGGACACCAGATACACCAGGGACAGGGGCATAACTACCACCATAGCGACCCATGCGGGTGCTATGGGGCCCGCAGCCAAGTGGGGCCCAGTGTGGATGAGAGCACCGCCGACACAGTCTCCCAGCCAGGGGAAGAGAGAGGAGAGGAAGAGGCAAGCTGATCACGCTGCATTGGGCACAGGTCACGCTGCATGGGGCACAGGTCACGCTGCATGGGGCACAGGTCACGCTGCATGGGGCACAGGTCACGCTGCATGGGGCACAGGTCACGCTGCATTGACATTAGGGCAGCTGTGGGGGGGGCTGTTTGCAGGGGGGCCCCATACAACATTTTGCTATGGGGCCCTGCTATTTCTAGTTACGCCCCTCACCAGGGACACCAGAGACACCAGAGACACCAGAGACACCAGGGACACCAGAGACACCAGAGACACCAGAGACACCAGAGACACCAGAGACACCAGGGACACCAGAGACACAAGGGGTCTATCCGACTCTCATGTCACCTTGGCACTCTCTTGTCGCAGGCTGTGCTCCATCAGCTTCTACCCCGACCACAGCAGCCAGGGCTTTGAAAGCTCTGTGGACACTGAAGTGCTCACAGCCGACACTGATGGGCAGCACAGATTGGCATCACTGAATGGCAATTACTGGCATCACCGATGGGCACTGCTGGGGCTGCACTGATAATCAGGGCACTGAGGATCAGTGCCCTAAATATCTGTACAGGTCTCCCCTGTGAGGAGATACCATTGACTCTGTCAGTGTGAGGCAATGAGAGCCGATAACCATGGCATTTCCTTGTTAACATGTGATCAGCTGTGATTGGACACAGCCGATCACATGGGTAAAAAGCCTCGTCATTGGCTCTTTGCCGAGATCGGGGACACACCATGTCCCAGGGACACTGGGCTCCCCAGCGGGCATGCAAAGGGCGGTGAGACTGGGGCGACGTCATGTGAACAAGTGAGCACCCCGCCTACCGTCATTTAGTCTATATAGCGGGCAGGGTTTTTTTTGGGGTTTTTTGGCACAGACTTCTGTTGGAGGCATCTACTCCCGAAGAAGTGAAAGTATTGACGAAACGCGTCGAGTTACGAGATGCATTCCTCTCCTGTATTGCAATCGTCTTGGTTATGTAAAGCAAGCATTTTAGAATATACCAGCTTGATGTACATTATATATTGTTACATGTAACCCATTGGCTTGATATGCCAAATATTTTTTTATGTGTACTTTATAAATTATAAATGTGTCAAATCCTTGTACAATAAATTACTATTTTATGACTTTTGTGTTATGCCTCATTTAAAGTCCCATGGGCCAATATTGTTTGTGTGTGTGCTATATATTGGGATGGAGTTATGGAACGATAGGCACCTAGTCACATTTCTTTTTTACCTAAAAATTGGGTTTTTATTTTTCTTTGCTTTCCCTCCTTTTTCTTTTTTTTTTTTCTTTCCCGATAATTTAGAATTTGTTGGAGAAAAAAATAAAAAATAAAAATAAAAATTGGGTATAATATTGTGCTTATTTGCACTAAAATTCATCTTATCCTCCAGGGCCTCTGCTTCCAGAGAAATATCACTTGTTTGGAGGATTATAGTAATTTTCTAGTAAAAAAAAAATGCAGATTTTAACCTGGGTTCAAAAAATTAGAAAAAATTGCACCAGTAGGCAAGTGGTTAATTGGCAATTGGGCTGACTATCTATTAGATTTGAGAATCCTACAAGAGGAAGTGCTGTTATTGGCAGGATCTCCAGGTAAGAAATAGATTTACAAAAAAAAAGATTTGCTTTAGAGAATTTGTACATTGAGACCCCATTCACACCTGAGCGTTTTTTGTAGCTTGAAGCTCAAACGCTGGAGGAGAAAAAAACAAACATTCTCTAAGGAGACAGTTCACGTCTCCACTCCGTGTCGCCTGACGCCAAACACCTGAAGCTCAAAAAAGTTCTGGAGCTTTTTTTGAAGCTCGAATCGGGCAATTTTGAGCATTTTTGGCATGTTTTTATTTTCATAGAAATTAATAGAAACGCGCCGTTCGTGTGTTTTTGTGCTCATTCGCGTGTTTTTTTGTTGAGCGTTTCTGTGCATTTTTCTGCTCAAATGAAAAAAATGTAAAAAAATTAAATAGTAATAATATATGAATAAATAAATGTAACATAAATACACAAATAACTAAAAATCATCATAAATATATCAAATAAGTTAATAATATGTAATAATACATCGATAAATAATAAATAACCCCATACCTTAAAAAATATTAAATACATTATTATTAATAATATTAATACTAATACCACTAATAATAAAATAACAATAAACACCCCAATCGAAACAAAAAAATAATTATTAATATTATTTAATAATAATAATATTTTTTTTTTGTGTTAGGGTTCGGTTGTTTAGTTCTTTATTATTATTCTATTTTTTTAAGGGGTAGGGGTTAAAGTTAAGGGTGAATTATTAATTTATTATTGCTTAGTTTTAATTTATAGAATGTATTTATTTTTTATTTATGATTTTTATTTATTTGGGTATTTATTTTAAATTTCTTAATTCATTTTTTATTATTAGGGGTAGAGGTAAGGTAGGGGTTAAAGTTAAGGGTTAATTAATTATTTGTTTATTTTTGCTTAGTATTATTTTTTTGAATTTATTTACTTTTTATTTATGATTTTTATTTATTTACGTATTTATTTAATTTTTTTAAATTCATTTTTTATTATTAGGGGTAGGGGTATGGCAGGGGTTATAGTTAAGGGTTAATTATTTATTTATTATTGCTTAGTATTCATTTATTGAATTTATTTTATTTTTTATTTATGATTTTTTATTTGTTTGCGTATTTATTTAGATTTTTTAAATTCATTTTTTATTGTTAGGGGTAGGGGTAGGGCAGGGGTTATAGTTAAGGGTTGATTATTTATTTATTATTGCTTAGTATTCATTTATTGAATGTATTTTATTTTTTATTTATGATTTTTTATTTGTTTGCATATTTATTTAAATTTTTTTAATTCATTTTTTATTATTAGGGGTAGGGCAGGGGTTATAGTTAAGGGTTAATTATTTATTTATTATTGCTTAGTATTCATTTATTGAATTTATTTTTTTTTATTCATGATTTTTATTTATCTGCGTATTTATTTAAATTTTTTTAATTCATTTTTTATTATTATGGGTAGGGTTAGGGTAGGGGTTAATGTTGAGGGTTATTTGATTATTTATTTATTATAGCTTAGTATTAATTGATTGAATTTATTTTTTTAATTTATTATTTGTATTTATTTGCGTATTTATTTTACATTTATTTATTAATTTATTATTTTTATTATTACTATTATTATTAGTAGTAGTTGTAGTAGTAGTTGTAGTAGTAGTAGTGATAGTATTGGTAGTATTAACGCCTAAACCCTAACAAATAATAATAATAATAATAAATAACCCTAACCCAAACTCCCAATCCTCACCCTATCTAGCCTTAACTCTAACCCCTTACCCTATTGGAAAAAAATTATAATAAATGAATAATAATAATAATAATAATAATAAAAGAAATAAAAGCTTAAAAAAAAGCTCAAATACCTAGCAACAGATAATAGTTTTCTCTGTTAGCTAATAAAAAAATCCAAAGCTCAAAAACACTGCATAAAAACACGCAAGTCGTGCAATAAAAAACGCATGAGAAAAGCGCTCAAAGAGCGGCGTATATGACTTTGGCATGATGGAGGTATAATGAGGCCCAGTTGAAGGTGATCGGTCACACCAACCCCATGTAAGGGCAACAAACACAACTCTTGGCGTCCATCATCCAGACATCAGCCCGGCGGGTAACGCAACAAACAAAGCTGCAGAAAGACGAACGTAAACAGCGTAGCAGGTTTCCCGAAATGTAGGTGTTAAGAGACGAATGGCGGGGGGGGCGCCATTTACTAACACCGGATAACGCAATCCAGACGACCAGCTGTCACTCCAGACTGACAAGTACAATGACAGTACATGTCCATCTCTCCGCTCTCAATTCCCAAACGCCAATTCCTTCGGGGCCCGGGGTCAGCGGCCAAACCCGCCATAACACAAACTACTGCCAATCCGACAACCCCGAGACAACCAAACTTCACCGAAAAAATAAAACACCCCAATTTTCTTCTATTGTATATGATGGAATTATATTCCCTATTTACACGTCATACATTGTTTCATTAACTGCAAATAGTTCAGAATGAATTACATTGTATTCTTTTCCTGTTAGATTTTACAAAAGTTCCTTATTTCTATAGGCTGAGATTTGTATCTCTTTCCTCCCACAATAGGGAGATTTCCACACAGTACCCTTCCCAAAATAGTGAAAATTCCCCATAGTGCCCCTCCCACAATGGGGATATTTCCTGCAGTAGTTTGTGTCTCTGCCCCTCCCACAATAGGGAGAGTTCCTGCAGTAGTTTGTGTCTCTGCCCCTCCCACAATGGGGAGATTTCCTGCAGTAGTTTGTGTCTCTGCCCCTCCCACAATGGGGAGATTTCCTGCAGTAGTTTGTGTCTTTGCCCCTCCCACAATGGGGAGATTTCCTGCAGTAGTTTGTGTCTCTGCCCCTCCCACAATAGGGAGAGTTCCTGCAGTAGTTTGTGTCTCTGCCCCTCCCACAATGGGGAGATTTCCTGCAGTAGTTTGTGTCTCTGCCCCTCCCACAATGGGGAGATTTCCTGCAGTAGTTTGTGTCTCTGCCCCTCCCACAAGGTGGAGGTTTCCTGCAGTAGTTTGTGTCTCTGCCCCTCCCACAATAGGGAGATTTCCTGCAGTAGTTTGTATCTCTGCCCCTCCCACAATGATGAGATTTCCTGCAGTAGTTTGTGTCTCTGCCCCTCCCACAATGGTGAGATTTCCTGCAGTAGTTTGTGTCTCTGCCCCTCCCACAATGATGAGATTTCCTGCAGTAGTTTGTGTCTCTGCTCCTCCCAAAATGGGGAGATTTCCCTGAAGTAGTTTGTGTCTCTGCCCCTCCCACAACGGGGAGATTTCCTGCAGTAGTTTGTGTCCCTGCCCCTCCCACAATGGTGAGATTTCCTGCAGTAGTTTGTGTCTCTGCCCCTCCCACAATGGGGAGGTTTCCTGCAGTAGTTTGTGTCTCTGCCCCTCCCACAATGGGGAGATTTCCCTGCAGTAGTTTGTGTCTCTGCTCCTCCCACAATGGGGAGATTTCCTGCAGTAGTTTGTGTCTCTGCCTCTCCCACAATGGGCGGTTTCCTGCAGTAGTTTGTGTCTCTGCCCCTCCCACAACGGGGAGATTTCCCTGAAGTAGTTTGTGTCTCTGCCCCTCCCATAATGGGGAGATTTCTTGCAGTAGTTTGTGTCTTTGCCCCTCCCACAATGTGCAGATTTCCTGCAGTAGTTTGTGTCTCTGCCCCTCCCACAATAGGGAGAGTTCCGGCAGTTGTTTGTGTCTCTGCCCCTCCCACAATGGGGAGATTTCCTGCAGTATATTGTGTCTTTGCCCCTCCCATAATGGGCAGATTTCCTGCAGTAGTTTGTGTCTCTGCCCCTCCCACAATGGGGAGATTTCCTGCAGTAGTTTGTGTCTCTGCCCCTCCCACAATAGGGAGATTTCCTGCAGGATATTGTGTCTTTGCCCCTCCCATAATGGGCAGATTTCCTGCAGTAGTTTGTGTCTCTGCCCCTCCCACAATGGGGAGATTTCCTGCAGTAGTTTGTGTCTTTGCCCCTCCCACACTGGGGAGATTTCCCCATAGTGCCCCTCCCACAATAGGGAGATTTCCTACAGTATATTGTGTCTTTGCCCCTCCCACAATGGGGAGATTTCCTGCAGTAGTTTGTGTCTCTGCCCCTCCCACAACGGGGAGATTTCCCTGAAGTAGTTTGTGTCTCTGCCCCTCCCACAATGGGGAGATTTCCTGCAGTAGTTTGTGTCTCTGCCCCTCCCAAAATGGGGAGATTTCCTGCAGTAGTTTGTGTCTCTGCCCCTCCCACAATGAGGAGATTTCCTGCAGTAGTTTGTGTCTCTGCCCCTCCCACAATGGGGAGATTTCCTGCAGTAGTTTGTGTCTCTGCCCCTCCCACAATGGTGGAGATTTCCTGCAGTAGTTTGTGTCTCTGCCCCTCCCACAATGGGGAGATCTCCTGCAGTAGTTTGTGTCTCTGCCCCTCCCACAATGGGGAGATTTCCTGCAGTAGTTTGTGTCTCTGCCCCTCCCACAACGGGGAGATTTCCCTGAAGTAGTTTGTGTCTCTGCCCCTCCCACAATGGGGAGATTTCCTGCAGTAGTTTGTGTCTCTGCCCCTCCCACAATGGGGAGATTTCCGGCAGTTGTTTGTGTCTCTGCCCCTCCCACAATGGGGAGATTTCCTTCAGTAGTTTGTGTCTCTGCCCCTCCCACAATGGGGAGGTTTCCTGCAGTAGTTTGTGTCTCTGCCCCTCCCACAATGGGGAGGTTTCCTGCAGTAGTTTGTGTCTCTGCCCCTCCCACAATGGGGAGATTTCCTGCAGTAGTTTGTGTCTCTGCCCCTCCCACAATGGGGAGATTTCCCTGCAGTAGTTTGTGTCTCTGTCCCTCCCACAATGGGGAGATTTCCTCTAGTATGGTGTCTCTGCCCCTCCCACAATGGGGAGATTTCCTGCAGTAGTTTGTGTCTCTGCCCCTCCCACAATGGGGGAATTTGTGTGCACAGCGGCAGGGCTGATGCTACCCCTAGGCAAACTAGGCAACCGCCTAGGGCACACTGCTGCTTAGGGGCACCTGGCCGCTGGTTTCCCTCCATGTCTGCAGGCTGCAGCATGTAACTAACTCAGTCTCAGGCAGATGCTCCGTCCATCTGGTAGTGTAATTAGAGGCGCAGCACTGGAGCCATCACTAGAGGAGCAGAGCCAGTGCTTCCTGTAAAGCACCACCTCCTGTCACATGGGCAGGGCAAAGGGGGTGGAGTCATAGGTGGAGCCAACGGGGTCAGAAAATGAAGTTTCGCCTAGGGTGTCAACAATCTTTGCACCAGCCCTGCGGAGGGGCCAATAAACACAGTATCTGACAAAAGTAAGTACACCCCTCAGTGACATTTCTGTAAATCTTTTCTTCTTCTTAGGGGTGTACTGACTTTTGTTGCCAGCGGTTTAGACATTAATGGCTGTGTGTTGAGTTATTTTGAGGGAACAGCAAATTTACACTGTTATACAAGCTGTACACTCACTACTTTACATTGTAGACAAGTGTCATTTCTTCAGTGTTGTCACATGAAAAGATAGGAGAAAAGATTTACACAAATGTCACTGAGGGGTGTACTTACTTTTGTCAGATACTGTGTGTATATATATAGTACGCCAGGCACGGGGTCAATATGTACCACCTGGAGAAACTGCCGCTGCTTTTGCCCAGAATCCTGATGACTTGACTCCTTCCAGTGGAGATGAGTTGGACGGGTTCCGAGGTTTACGATGATGTGATCAGCACTGGAGGGGGGATGGTGCAGTATTTTCTCCAGGAACGTTATTTTAGGCTGCGGAGGGGGGGAGGGGGGGACAGGTTGGGAGCGCGCACAAAATTTCTGGGGCGCTCTCAATTCCTCATTTCGGCCCCACACAGCTGCTAATGAGCACATTTTTTTTGTGTGCGCCATGCGTTTCGATGCGGCGCAATCTTGCAAAAGAGTCAGGGCCTTCTTTTGTGATTTTTTTTTTGTCGCGATTAAGGCGGCCCACTGAAATGAATGGCTGCCCCACACACACACAATGCGCAGAAACGCGCGGAAAAAAATGCGCAGGCGCGAGCTTTCTTACCATGCCGATTGTAAACGAGCGATTGAAGAGATTGTACAATCCGTGAATATTATCTCTTCTTTATTCTGCACAATTGTTTCGAAAACGGACAAAAAAAAAAAAAAAAAAAAAAAGCGCCTCCCTCGGCTCGGAGATCGGAGCTCCGCGAGGTGAAATGTAACCCAATCCGAGACAAAACAATGTAACCAAAATATTGATCGAGTTTTGAGATCGTCCTCCGCCTTCCTCTTCGCCTTCCTCATCGCCTCCCCGCCGCTCATCTTCATATCAAGTCGCAAAACGTTACAAAATATCAAAATATGAAATTGGAGTTTATTTAACCAGCAGAACGTTTGTTTTCCCTCCACCAAAAATAAACGGGTGACACGCGATCCGGGCGCAATTCTCTTTGATGGTTTATTCCAATTTCTGAGAAAATAAGAAAATATTTACTCTCCCCCCTCCCCCCCCCGCCTCAATAGAAGCTCCCCGTATTGTTTATATATATATCCGTATTTATCTATCGCTATTTTTAGAAGAGTTCATCGTACAAAATGATAAAAATACGCGTCAGACCCGCCCCCCAATTCACCGAGCGAGAGAAGCGGGCGGATCTCCTCCAATCCCAGCGGAGGAATCCTCGCCGATCGTCTCTTCTCTCTCCCGTCATCTGGACGCCGTTCTCTGAGAGCATTTCTCGTGACATTTTTTTTTTACCTTTATTTAGATCAAAGCTTTTCAAAAAAAACGCCCTCGTTACTCCCGACTACTTCTACTTATTAGAAACAAACGCAGGAGAACGGCTTCACCTTTGTTTTTTGTTCTGAACATTTTAAAATGATCATTTCTGAGCCCCATCCCCCTCCCTCCCCCCCCCCCCCCCGCCGCTAAAAAATCCGGTGCGGTGCGAATGATTGGTTCTCGTGTCTTTGTATTAGAAATCTGAACTCCAGACAGGTATAAAAAGACACAAATGAATTCACCCCGGTGTTCATTAATACTTCATTATTATTTTTTGCAAGAAGCTGAATTTGGTTTTTAGCTTCTTTGCAGTCCCTGTACAGCAGAGCTTAGACTGGAACAGGAAGAAGCAGCACGAGGCCTCAGTCTGTTCTTGTACTGATGAGAAGCATGCTGATAGGAGGAGAAAACAGAAGGACAGAGAGATGAGCGCATTGGTCTGTTTCTGCCCTTTCACTGTCCAGTCATAGGCCGGGGGCGGATCCATGACGGTCTGGGCTCAGAGGAAGAGGGCGGAATGATGCTCACTGTCATTCAGCCTGGAACGCCGGTGTCATTTAGTGGCATAAAAGTATCATACTGGACAACTCTGGACTGAAGATGCGCTTTGCAGCAAAAGTTGATTGTTTAAAATATAATTTACTTATTTATTTTAAGATATTTTTTCTGTTATTTTATTATTTATTTTATTATTATTTTCATTACTTATTTTATTTTTTATGTATTGTTTTCATTATTTAATGGTATTTTTGTTTTTAAATTCTGACTGGAGTTCTGATTCATTTTCAATACTTATTTTTCATTTTTCAATATTTTTTAAATCCAATTTACATACTTATTTTAAGGCATTTTTATTTTTTTTTCTGTTATTTTATTATTTGTTTTATTATCATTTTCATTACTTATTTTATTTTTTATTTATTGTTTTCATCATTCTGACTGGAGTTCTTCTTCTTTTTTTAATACTTATTTTTCTTTTTTCTATTTTTTTTCAAAAAAATACTTATTTATTTTAAGGCATTTTTTTTCTTTTCTGTGATTTTATTATTTATTTTATTATTATTTTCATTACTTATTTTTATTTTATTTTTATATATTTTTTTCATTATTTAATTGTATTTTTTTGTTTTTAAATTCTGACTTGAGTTCTGCTTTATTTTTAATACTTCTTCTTCTTCTTCTTCTTCTTCTTCTTCTTCTTCTTCTTCTTCTTATTATTATTATTATTATTATTATTATTATTATTATTTTTATTATTATTTATTTATTTATTATATATTTATTCTTTTTTCTATTTTTTTCCCCATTTTTTTCAAAAATGTACTTATTTATTTTAAGGCATTTTTATTTTTTCCTGTTATTTTATTATCATTTTCATTACTTATTTTTATTTTTAGTTTTTATTTATTGTTTTAATTATTTAATGGGATTTTAGTTTATAAATTCTGACTGGAGTTATGCTTTATTTTTAATACTTGTTTTTAATCTATATATATTTATTTTATTTTTTTTCAAAAATCTAATTTACTTATTTTTTTAAGGCATTTTTATTTTTTCCTGTTATTTTATTATTTATTTATTATTTATCGTATTATTATTTTCATTACTTATTTTATTTTTTATTTTTCGTTAGTTAATGGTATTTTTGTTTTTAAATTCTGACTGGAGTTCTGCTTTATTTTCAATACTTATTTTTCATTTTTTCAAATTTTTTAAAAATCTAATTTACTTATTTATTTTAAGGCATTTTTTCTGTTATTTTATTATTTATTTTATCATTATTTTCATTACTTATTTTATTTTTTATTTATTGTTTTCATCATTTAATGGTATTTTTGTTTTTAAATTCTGACTGGATTTCTGGGGGTTTTTTAATACTTATTTTTCTTTCTTTCTATTTTTTTCTTTTTTTTTTTTTCAAAAATCTAATTTACTTATTCATTTTAAGGCATTTTTATTTTTTCCTGTTATTTTATTATTTGTTTTATTATTATTTTCATTATTTATTTATTTTTTTTATTTATTGTTTTCATTATTTAATGGGATTTTAGTTTTTAAATTCTGACTGGAGTTCTGCTTTATTTTTAATACTTGTTTTTATCTATTTTTTAATTTTATTTTTATTCATTTTTTTTTTCAAAAATCTAATTTACTTATTTATTTGAATGCATTTTTATTTTGTTCTGTTATTTTTTTTATTTATTTTATTATTATTTTCATTTCTTTATTTTTTATTTACTGTTTTCATCATTTAATTGGATTTTTCTTTTTAACCACTTCAAAACCGGGGGGGCACTTAGACACCTTCCTGCCCAGACCAATTTTCAGCTTTCAGCGCTGTCTCAGTTTGAATGACAATTGCGCGGTCATCCATCACTGTACCCAAACTAAATTTTCATCATTTTGTTCCCGCAAATAGAGCTTTCTTATGGTGGTATTTGATCACCTCTGCGGTTTTTATTTTTTGCTAAACAAATAAAAAAAGACCGAAAATTTTGAAAAAAAATAAAAGTTTTGCTTTTGTTTCTGTTTAAAAATTTTGTAAATAAATAAGTGTTCTCTTTCACTGATAAGGCAGCATTGATAAGGCGGCAGCGATGAGGTGGCACCAATGAGCGGGCACTGACGGGCACTGACGATGGGCACTGATATGCGGCACTGAAGGTCACTGATGGGTGGCACTGGGTGGCACTGATGGGCACTGATAGGCGACACTCATGGGCACTGAAAGGCTGCAAAGATGGGTTCTTATGGGTGGCACTGATGGGCACTGATAGGCGGCACTGCTGGGCACTGATGGGCGGCACTGCTGGGCACTGATAGGCGGCACTGCTGGGCACTGATAGGCAGCACTGCTGGGCACTGATACGCGGGACTGATAGGCATCCCTGGTGGCACTGGCAGTGGTAGGCATTGGAGTGGGCACTGATTGGCAGCTGCCTGGGCACAGATTAGTATTTCCCTGGGGGTCTAGGGGGCTTTCCTGGTGGTCCTGGGTGGGATCCAAGGGGGAGCTGTGCTGATAAACAATCAGCACAGACCCCCCCTGTCAGGAGAGCCGCCGATCGGCTCTGTCAGACGCGAGTGAGGAAAAGGCGATCACCGGCTCTTCCTATTTACATCGTGATCAGCCGTGATTGGACACGGTTGATCACGTGGTAAAGAGTCTCCGTCATAGACTCTTTACCTAGATCGGTGTTGCGGTGTGTCAGACTGACACACCGCAACAACGATCACCGCGATGCGCGCCCCGGGGGGGGCGCAGCGGCTCAATATCCTGCGGACGTCATATGACGCCCAGTCAGGATATTGAAACCACTTTGCCGCCGTCATTCCGCTATATCTCGGGTGGCAAGTGGTTAAATTCTGACTTGAGCTCTGCTTTATTTTTAATACTTATTTTTATGTTTTTATCTATTTTTTTTTTTCATTTTTTAAAAAAAACCTAATTGTTATATTAATATACAAGTTTATTATAATTTATTTTTTTTATCATTACTTGTCTTACTTATTTTATGTTTTATTTATTATTTTATTTTTGATTACTAGTTTTTTACTTATTTTTGTTCAATCTATATGCTATTATTTTTTTTTTATAATGATTTGTTTTACTTATGTTTTTTTTTATTTTTTATTTTTGTTTTTTCAACAATTTCAATCTAAATGTTACTTATTTCATTTTAGGCATTTTTGTTTTATTATCATTTTTATTACCTATTTTTAATTTTATGTTTTGTGTATTTTTTATTTTTGGCGCTACACGCTTTTTCCTAAGATTATTTATACGTTTGGTATATTACTTATTTGTGTCAGCTGCCGCCCCACTACAGCGCAGAAATACACCTTTTTTATTTATGATATGTGAAACCTTGTGAGCTGTTTTTTTATTCATGTTTTGATTATTAGTTTTTTTTTTTTTAAATTTCAATCTAAATGTTACAAAATGTTATGCTTTTAAATGTTATTATTATTTTATCAAAAACATGACTAAAAAACACGAGCTCAGTTGAAAAATCAGCACCACATCCCCATTTAGTAGACATGCAAAAATAAAAAAGCATTGGGACTTTTTAGATACTGAAACCAGCACTCATTATTATTTTATTATTATTTTTATTATTTTCATGATTTCATTTGATTTTTTTATTTAAATTCTGACTGGAGTTCTGCTTTAACATTAGTAAATGTAACTTTTCATTTGTGTTGAGCTCCCACTGGGATTTTCAGCAATTGGCAAAACATGTGTGTGTGTGTGTGTATATATATATATATATATATATATATATATATATATATATATATATATATATATATATATATATATATATTTCTAATCTGCGCCAGCAAAATTTTCTGCAGTTCATATTCAGCTGTTCCCAGAATCCTTGTCCCCCTGCTCATGTTTTATTAATTATGTAATTTTTGTTTATTCATTGTATGTAAAATTTTTAAACTAAATGGTACTTATTTTATTTTAGGCATTTTTTATTTTATTATTATTTTATTATTTATTTTATTATTTTCATTGCTTATTTTTATTTTATTTTTTTAGTTATTATTTTCATTATTTAATGTGATTTTTGTTTTTAAATTCTGACTGGGGTTCTGCTTTATTTTTATGTTTTTATTTATTATTTCATTTTTGATTATTGTTTAATTATTATTTTTTTAATCTAATTGACTTTTTTTTTAGGCATTTTTATTCTATAGTTATTTTAATTTATATTTATTATTATTATTTTTTTTTATAATGATTTGTTTTACTTACTCTTAATACTTATTTTATTTTTAAAAAGTATTGCGTGTCCCCACGCAATTTGAAGCTGACCATGCGATTAGACTTTCCACTTAATTTTTTCCCCCCCAAAACTACAATGCAGTTGAAGACATAACATGGCGGATTCAATGGATCTCACTGAGATAGGAATTAAATGGAATGACACCCACTGAAAAATCCAAATTTTTATATATGATTGTTGTTTTATTTTATTTTTTCTCGTTTTTCTAATTGTAATTATAAATTACATTTATTTTTACAAATATAATTTGATTACAATTTTCCCTCAACTTTTCTTTCAATAAACTTTATCAAGGGTGTCATTCCAACCATATAGACATAAATGTCTATAACGGGAAGTTTTGTTTGTAAATGATATATGTTATATATTTTAGAAAATTATGTAATAATATAAAAACATTTAAACTGTAAGCTAAAGTAAATACAAAAAAAGTATATATTTAAAAGAATTGTTATATTATGTGTGCTAAAGGTAATACAATTCATGATAAAAAATATATAATAATAAACATAAATAATAAAATAACAAAAAAATTTTAAAAAATGCCTAAAGATAAATTAGTAAATTAAATGGAAAAATATCCAATAATAAATAAAAAAACAAACACATATAAGCACACATATAATTATAAAAAAACAATAAACAATTCATGTCTAAATTTTAGGTATATTTGGTAATTCACGGTTGATTGGGGGGGGGGGGGGACACAACAACCCAAGCCCCCTCCATCTTCTTTTTTTTTTACATAAAAAAATAAATAATAATAATTATAAAATGAATAATAATAACCATAAATAATTAAATAGTGAATTAGTGGAAAAAATAATTATTCAAAAATAAAAAAAAAATAAAAAAGCAAATAAAAATAGGTAATAAAACTAGTTATAAGAAATATAAAATATATTTTTTTTTCAAACAAATTTTATTGAAAAGAAAAGGTTTTTAGTGCATGCAGTATATGAATATGACCATTAGATTTTTTTTAAATCAAATCAAAAATAAGAAAACAAATAAAAATAGGTAATAAAAATAATTATTAGAAATGTATATGTGTATTATATATATATATATATATATATATATATATATAAATTTTTCAAACAAATTTTATTGAAAAGAAAGGTTTTTAGTACATGCGGTATATGAATATGACCATCATATAGTCACATATTGTCACAATTGGTGTATTTGTGGAAAACAGCTTAGAAAGTACTACAGTTGAATCAAGATATTAGTCAAGCAGTTGTCAATGTGTGAAGATAAGGATGGCAATGTAAATCACATAACAGATAATAAGTAACATATAAACTTGGTTGGGTCCCAAAACATATAATGAGAAGGATATTTCCTACATGTAAAAAACTATTTTGTTTTGGCTAGATAATTACCCAGAATCTCCAAACATTAATAATGTATTTTTTTTTTATTTTTTAGCAGAGACCCTAGGAAAAGAAATGGCGCTCGTTGCAACTTTTTATGTCACGCGGTATTTGTGCAGCAATTTTTCAAACGCGTTTTTTTTTTTTTTTTTTAAAACAGTTTCACAAATTAAAAAAAAAAACACTAAAGTTAGCCTGATTTTTTTTTTTCATAATGTGAAAGATGATATTATGCCGAGTAAATAGATACCTAACATGTCAAGCTTTAAGAATTGTGCACGCTCGCGGAATGGCGCCAAACTTCCATACTTAAAAATCTCCATAGGCGACATTTTAAACATTTTTACAGGTCACCAGTTTAAAGTTACAGAGGAGGTCTAGGGCTAGAATTATCGCTCTCGCTCTAACGATCGCAGCGATACCTCACATGTGTGGTTTGAACGCCGTTTACATATGCGAGTGCGACTTACGTATTTGTTCGCTTCAGCAAGCGAGCGCACGGGGGTGGGGACGGGGGTGGGGACTGGGGGGGTGGGGACTGGGGGGGTGGGCGCTTTAAATTTTTTTTTAATTGTTTCATTTATTTTTATTTTTATATTTTGGCACTTTTTTTCCCTTTACATTTTAATGTAACGTATTTTATTGGGATTTTCTTTGATAGACCAACACAAAGTGGCTCATCATTGTGAAGTGGAAGGAAAAATGATAAATGTAAAATGTCAAGGGGTATGAATACTTTTTCAAAGCACTGTGTATGTGGTATCGCTGCGATCGTCAGGAGCGGGAGAATTTATTTTGGTGTTGTTCTTTGGTGAAAGGTTATGGTAGTAAGAACAAATATACAGCTAAATTAAAAAAAAAAATATTATTATTATTATTATTTTATTTTTTTTTTACAATTTTGATCAGTTTTCTTTAAATAATAATAAAAAAAAAAATTCAGGTGATCTCCGTTACCATTTACCACCAAATGAAAGCCCAAATTGTCCTGGAAAAAAAGCGATATAATCCACCCGGATACACAAAGTATTTGTGATGATTTGTACCGTTTTACTAACTCGTGTCAAAGTTGCAAAATTGTGTTTAGGCATTAACATTTGTTTTAACCTTGGGGGGGGGGGGAGGGGTTAAATATCAATGATTGGTTCTCCTCCGGGTGAAAGTCACCTTCACTGCTTTACCTTGAACTGAACATGAAATCTTATTAAAGGCAGACTCTTCCCCTGAGCCCCGATTATGAAGGATTTCAGAAACTTTAATGGCCTGTCCTACCTCGCTATCTACAAAACAGAAGCAGGTAAGGATCACTAATAATATCTAAAAATCTTTGAAATGTTATTCAGTTCCCGGGAGGGGGGTGTTTCTTTTTTTTTTTTTTTTTTTTCTTAATCAAATTGGAATTTTATACTTTTATTTTTTAATTTTTTTAAATTAAAAAAATATTATTCTTTATTATTAATTATTATTATTAAATTATTAAATTTATAATTATAATTATTAAATATATTTTTTTATTTTTTTATTTTTTATAGTTCCTCCATAAGCAGCACAGACTTCGTTGTATTTCTCCATCGGTCAGATCGACGTCCTCGGGGCTGGCAGTGACTCAAACCTGAAATGACAGAAGAGGATTTTTATTAGAGCAAAGTTTTGATTTTTTTTTATAATTTTCTGTTTCCTTTGTGAAACCGCGATTATAAAAAAAAAAAAAAAAAAAAAAAAGATAAAAAGGGAAAAACAAATCTGCAGAGAGAAAGCTAATCATTTAACCTTGGGGGCGGGGGGGGGGGGTAAATTCCCTTCTCTGCCTTATCCTTTTGGCAGGATATGGCCCCGGGATAGGCAGATAACCAGAAAGGAGTTCACCTGTAGGGGGCGCTCTTTGCCAGCTGGGATGTCCCAGGGGGCTCTTGGGGGTGTCTGAAGTGCTTTTAAAGGATAAAGTACCACAAGACATGAATGAGTCCAGTAAAAAAAAATATTTTTCACAAAAAGCCAACATGTTTCGCTGCTCAAAGCCCCTTCATCAGTCATAAGAAACAAACAACATCAAATTATTTAAACTTTGTATCTAAATTTGCAAACGCCAAAAATAACCTAATAAAAAACACAATGCGGAAACATAGAAGAGCGATGGTAGAAAAAAAAGACCCATTGAGTCTGCCTCATTTCTTAATAAGATAATAATATATATATATATATACAGTATGTCACAAAAGTAAGTACACCCCTCAGTGACATTTGTGTAAATCTTTTCTTCTCTCTTTTCATGTGACAACACTGAAGAAATGACACTTGTCTACAATGTAAAGTAGTGAGTGTACAGCTTGTATAACAGTGTAAATTTGCTGTCCCCTCAAAATATCTCAACACACAGCCATCAATGTCTAAACCGCTGGCAACAAAAGTCAGTACACCCCTAAGTGAAAATCTCCAAATTGGGCCCAAAGTGTCAATATTTTGTGTGGCCACCATTATTTTCCAGCACTGCCTTAACCCTCTTGGGCATGGAGGTCACCAGAGCTTCACAGGTTGTCACTGGAGTCCTCTTCCCCTCCTCCATGATGACATCACAGTGCTGGTGGGTGTTAGAGACCTTGCGCTCCTCCACCTTCCGTTTGAGGATGTCCCACAGATGATCAATAGGGTTTAGGTCTGGAGACATGCTTGGCCAGTCCATCACCTTTACCCTCAGCTTCTTTAGCAAGGCAGTGGTGGTCTTGGAGGTGTGTTTGGGGTGGTTATCATGTTGGAATACTGCCCTGCGGTCCAGTCTCTGAAGGGAGGGGATCATGCTCTGCTTCAGTATGTCACAGTACATGTTGGCATTCATGGTTCCCTCAATGATCTGTAGCCCCCCAGTGCCGGCAGCACTCATACAGCCCCAGAAATAAATAAAAGAACAGAATAGAATGGAATAGAAATTAATAGAATAGAAAAAAAAAAAGAATTGAATAAAATAAAAAGAATATAATCATCTTCTGAATAGACTCTATGGTATAGAAAAAATTCTATTCCATTTTATCCTATTCTGTTCTTTTATTTTTCTATTTTGTTCTGTTTTACTATATCATATTCTATTCCTTTATTTTCTGTTATATTCTTTTCTATTCTATTTGTATTCTCTTTGGAAATTTGAAAACCTTTTCCAATTCGAAAACGTTTCAAATTCAAAAACTATTCGAATCGATTCAAATTCGAATTCCGTCCGAGTTTTTTTTTGTCATTATTTGGGACTTGTTGAAATTCGGTACTATTGTAGTTCGGAGATTCTGATACACCCGAATTTCTGAAAAACAAATTTCAATTCGGAACAAAACGAACTGCACATCTCTAGCGCATTCTGCGAGTGAAGTTGCTCCAGAGCTTAGTAAATGAGGTTCACTTTGCAAAGAATAGCCAATCACATGCAAGGAAAATATAAAAAAAAACTGCATTTTTGTTTGCACATGATTGGGTGATTAAAGTCAGCAGAGCTTCCCCCCCCCCCATTTACTCAGCTCTGGAGCAAATGCTCTTTGCAAAGTACACCGTCTATTTGCCTTTAGCAAATCATCCCCATTGCGTTCACCCGGCAGAACATGCAGTAATTATTTCTAGCGGCTATAACTGCTGGCAATAATTGCGTTAAAAAATCCGTCAGGCCGGTTATACCCGAGTCGATCGATCGATACATTCAGCCTTCAAATCTCGGCTGGTCCCTGCTGAACTGCCTGAGATTCGATCCGTCTGTGGTCGGCTTTAGACAGTTGTCACCGGTAAGGGTGTCCCCAATTAAAGATTTATCCCCATTTCCTGTTCTAGTGACAACTGTAAAAAGTTTGGAATTCCATCACTTCCTGTCCTGGAGATGAAGATGACCAGAGAAAAGGAATCTCTATGAAATCCAAAACTTCAAATAAAAAAAAAAAAGGTTTGGCTTTCGATTCACTAAAACACATTATTCAGATCTCCTCTAAGAAGCATTTAAAACAAATTCCAGTTTTGCTATTTTATTAACCATCTGCAGTCACTGAATGTTCTACAGAAAACTGTATGGAAGTGCACAGCGTGCGTAGTGCACCCCCCCATCCATCTCCCCTGCTGCTGCTGCCAGCCCCCCCCCGTCCATCTCCCCTGCTGCTGCCAGCCTCTCCCTCCCCCTCGTCCATCTCCTCTGCTGCTTCTGCCAGCCTCTCCCCCCCCCCGTCCATCTCCCCTGCTGCTGCTGCCAGCCTCTCCCTCCCCCTCGTCCATCTCCTCTGCTGCTTCTGCCAGCCTCTCCCCCCCCCGTCCATCTCCCCTGCTGCTGCTGCCAGCCTCTCCCTCCCCCTCGTCCATCTCCTCTGCTGCTTCTGCCAGCCTCCCCCCCCCTGTCCATCTCCCCTGCTGCTGCTGCCAGCCTCTCCCTCCCCCTCGTCCATCTCCTCTGCTGCTGCTGCCAGCCTCTCCCTCCCCCCGTCCATCTCCCCTGCTGCTGCTGCCAGCCTCTCCCCCCCCCGTCCATCTCCCCTGCTGCTGCTGCCAGCCTCTCCCCCCCCTCGTCCATCTCCTCTGCTGCTGCTGCCAGCCTCTCCCTCCCCCCGTCCATCTCCCCTGCTGCTGCCAGCCTCTCCCTCCCCCTCCCCCCCGTCCATCTCCCCTGCTGCTCCTGCCAGCCTCTTCCTCCCCCCCGTCCATCTCCCCTGCTGCTGCTGCCAGCCTCTCCCCCCCTGTCCATCTCCCCTGCTGCTGCCGCCAGCCTCTCCCTCCCCCCGTCCATCTCCCCTGCTGCTGCTGCCAGCCTCTCCCTCCCCCTCGTCCATCTCCTCTGCTGCTGCTGCCAGCCTCTCCCCCCCGTCCATCTCCCCTGCTGCTGCTGCCAGCCTCTCCCTCCCCCTCGTCCATCTCCTCTGCTGCTGCTGCCAGCCTCTCCCTCCCCCCGTCCATCTCCCCTGCTGCTGCTGCCAGCCTCTCCCTCCCCCGTTCATCTCCCCTGCTGCTGCTGCCAACCTCCCCCCCATCCATCTCCCCTGCCAGCCTCTCCCCCCCCCCCGTCCATTTCTCCTGCTTTTGCTGCCAGCCTCTCCCTCCCCCCCTCCTTCTACTTGCTGTCAATTCCAGGCTGACAAAATTACATCTGGGAGTTGCTGTGTAAATACAGGAGCTGTAAAAGACCCTGCTGTATAAAAAAGAAAAAAAAGGACCGTCTGACACAGTGTTTATAAATATTGTTCAGACAGAGATAGAGAGAAGAGATACAGAGTTGCATTTTTTATAAACATTGATCAGGCAGGAGATGCAGGATACATAGTAACATTGTTTATAAACGTTGTACATATCAGAGATAGAGAGATACAATGCAACATTGTTTATAAACATTTCTCAGACGGGAGATGGGGAGATGCAAAGAACATTGTTTATAAACATTGATCAGACAGGAGATAGAGAGATGCAAAGTAACATTGTTTATAAACATTGATCAGACAGGAGATAGAGAGATGCAAAGCAACATTGTTTATAAACATTGATCAGACAGGAGATAGAGAGATACAAAGTAACATTGTTTATAAACATTGATCAGATGGGAGATAGAGAGATACAAAGTAACATTGTTTATAAACATTGATCAGACAGGAGATAGAGAGATACAAAGTATTATTGTTCATATACATTGTACAGACCCGAGGAAAAAAAACAAGAAAATCAAAGCAGAGTATACATATATACTGTAGACGGGAAATAAAGAGATACAAAGTAAAATTGTTTATAAATATTGTTCAGATGGGAGAAAGAGAGATAAGAGAGATACAAAGTAACATTGTTTATAAACATTGAGGAGATAGAGAGATACAAATTAACATTGCTTATAAACATTGATCAGACCAGAGATAGAGAGATACAAAGTAACATTTTTTATAAACATTGAGGAGATAGAGAGATACAAAGTAACATTGTTTATAAACATTGATCAGACCAGAGATAGAGAGATACAAAGTAACATTGTTTATAAACGTTGATCAGACGGGAGATGGTGAGATACAAAGTAACATTGTTTATAAACATTGATCAGACAGGAGATGGAGAGATACAAAGTAACATTGTTTGTTTTCGGTTTAATACAGCTTCAAATAATGACATTACTGTTGAATAAACAGGCCAATATCAGACATGTAACAGTTGCTCTCTCCGTGGGGGGGGGGGGGGGTGTCTGGGGGGGGGAGAGCTGAACTGTTTAATGTAGTTTTAGTTTTCTGTCCCTTGAACTGGTAACTCCTCACCCCTCCCCTCCCCCTCCCCAGAAGCTCTGTAGGGTTCGTCCCATAGATCAAAGAGCCCAAATGTGAAATAACCCTCTAAGAGCAACGCCCGGCAGAGCGCCCCTCCTCATCCTCCTATGTAGATGTGGGTGGGATGGTTCACTTTCTTACACCACTGATAATGAACCCAGCAGCATTGTAGTCTTTGTAGTGCGGGAAGAAACCCGCGGAGACATGGGCAGAACATACAAACTCCATGCAGGTACCGCCATGGTTGGGATTCGAACCAAGGACCCCGGGGCTGTAAAAATGTTTGCTTTCACATGATTGGACGATTGGAGTGAACGCTCTCACTAAGCACGGTGAACTTTCTCTGCTTCTTATAAACAAGCCCCATTGGTTATGGCAGGATTGAGGTGACAGTTTCCACCAGGCCCGTCCAATAAGGGCACAAGGGTACCGCCCCCTCTCTCCAGCCACCCCCCTATATAAATAATAGATAGATTCATGCATTGCATTGCATGAATCTATCCACAGCCGCCGCGCCCCCCCCCCCCCCATTCAGGCATCCGGCCCCCCCTTTAAGACGCAGGATGCCTGAATTACAGCGGCGGGGGTGTTATTTTTAAGCACCTGATTGGAGCCAGAGGCTCTAATAGGCTTCAAAAAAGGATGGGCTCGGAGCGCAGAGCATTGCGTCTGGAGCCCACCCAGGTGCGTTAGAAAAGCAAATAAATTTTTGCTTTTCTAACACTGAACCACCTCTCAGTCTGATACCCGTCACCTGATTGGCTGAATGGACAGGCGCTGCTATTGGACGCCTAGCAGGAAGCAAGAAGAGACACACAGAGGACACAGCTCGCCGCTGCCGGACCCGCCACCAAGATGGGTTAAGTGCCGGTCAGACAGCGGGCAGGCGGGGGTCACAGTGGCTGCATTTGATGGCACAGTGGCTGCATTTGATGGCAACAGTGGCTGCATTTGGTGGGCACAGTGGCTGCATTTGATGGGAACAGTGGCTGCATTTGGTGGGCACAGTGGCTGCATTTGAAGGGCACAGTGCCTGCATTTGATGGGCACAGTGGTTGCATTTGATGGCACAGTGGCTGCATTTGATGGGGCACAGTGGCTGCATTTGAAGGGCACAGTGCCTGCATTTGAAGGGCACAGTGCCTGCATTTGATGGGGCACAGTGGCTGCAATTGATGGCACAGTGGCTGCATTTGATGGGGCACAGTGGCTGCATTTGATGGGCACAGTGGCTGCATTTGATGGGCACAGTGGCTGCATTTGATGGGCACAGTGGCTGCATTTGATGGCACATTGGCTGCATTTGATGGGGCACAGTGGCTGCATTTGATGGGTTACAGTAAATGCATTTGATGGGGCACAGTGGCTGCAATTGATGGGCACAGTGGCTGCATTTGATGGGCACAGTGGTTGCATTTGATGGGCACAGTGGTTGCATTTGATGGGCACAGTGGCTGCATTTGATGGGCACAGTGGTTGCATTTGATGGGCACAGTGGCTGCATTTGATGGGGCACAGTGACTGCATTTGATGGGATAAAATGGCTGCATTTGATGGAGCGCAGTGGCTGCAATTGATGGGCACAGTGGCTGCAATTGATGGGCACAGTGGCTGCAATTGATGGGCACAGTGGCTGCATTTGATGGGGCACAGTGGCTGCAATTGATGGGCACAGTGGCTGCATTTGATGGGGCACAGTGGCTGCATTTGATGGGGCACAGTGGCTGCATTTGATGGGGCACAGTGGCTGCAATTGATGGGCACAGTGGCTGCATTTGATGGGGCACAGTGGCTGCATTTGATGGGGCACAGTGGCTGCATTTGATGGGGCACAGTGGCTGCAATTGATGGGCACAGTGGCTGCATTTGATGGGGCACAGTGGCTGCAATTGATGGGCGCAGTGGCTGCATTTGATGGGGCACAGTGGCTGCAATTGATGGGCACAGTGGCTGCATTTGATGGGCACAGTGGCAGCACTTGATGGCACAGTGGCTGCAATAGAAGGGCACAGTGGCTGCATTTGATGGGTGCAGTGGCTGCATTTGATGGGGCGCAGTGGCTGCATTTGATGGGGCACAGTGACCGCATTTGATGGGCACAGTGGCTGCATTTGATGGGCTCAGTGGCTGCATTTGATGGGCACAGTGACCGCATTTGATGGGCACAGTGGCTGCATTTGATGGGCACATTGGCTCCATATGATGGGTTTTTTTCAGTACTTTTCAGAATCTTTCAGTTTGTTTGTGCCCCCCCCCCCCCCCATAAATTTTGAGCACCGGCCGCCACTGGTTTCCACCATTTCTGGGAACGGCCCTTATGATCTCTTGCCCATTAATAAGCATTGGCAAGAAGTCCTCATTTCTTTAGCCAGACTGGTAAAATACCAGCCAGGTGGCACCCCTAGTCCCGGGGCCGACACCTTTTAAAACCAACCTGACAGGTTCGCTGTAATGAATGCAGCAGCTGGGATAATGTCGCTCCCAGGTGATTGGCCGGGCTCAGGTGGCCACTCTCCGCTCATTGTGTCCATGTCAGGATTAGTGCCCCCCCAGTGCCCCCCCCTTCTCCCTATCCCAACAATCACCTGCCAGGCCCCCCCCCGTCCGCAGAGGGCCAGGCCCCGTATCTGTGGCTGGCAGGAAAAGGTTATCTGGTTGCCGCGCCGCCATCACTTCTCCTCTGTGAAAATTATAACTCGGGAAAGGAAATTATTAAACATTCTGGTGGGGGCTCCCAGCAGCCAAACTGCGATAGAGGTCAATAATAAGTATGTGCAGCCGGGAACGACAATCCTCTGGGGTGACTGTAGGCTAATTAATAATTAATGCCAGAGACGGGCTGTTTGAAATGCAGATGCGAAGGCTGGGGGGGGGGGGGGTGGGGGGGGCAGCGCAGTGCGAGAAGAGGAAGCAGATTTGGAGGCAGCAGGGAATTGTGGCTCCCTTACCGGCTGCCTGTGAAAGGCGGACCTGGGTGCAAAGCAAGGCCCATGGTTTAAATTATATTCCCCTCAGCTCTTAATTACCTGAACCGGCTTTGAAGTTCCTCTCTTTTTATCCCGGCTTGAAAAGAGATTGGCTCAGCTGAGGGACTCGACGGAATGATCAAATGCAAACGAGAGTGGAGGGGAAGAGGCAGAATTCACTGTGCGGGTGTGTGTGTATATATATATATATATATCACTCGTACATAGCGCCAACACCTCTCCAGTCCCTGGATATCATATACATTTACACATAGGACATATTTATGTACAGAGAATGACCAGCGGGAGGAAGGAGGTCCAGATTCCTCTATATAGATCTTTATATCACTAGAGGGGTCACCAGCGGGAGGAAGGAGGTCCTGATTCCTCTATATAGATCTTTATATCACTAGAGGGATCACCAGCGGGAGGAAGGAGGTCCTGATTTCTCTATATAGAACTTTATATCACTAGAGGGGTCACCAGCAGGGGGAAGGAGGTCCTGATTCCTCTATATAGATCTTTATATCACTAGAGGGATCACCGGCAGGAAGAAGGAGGTCCTGATTCCTCTATATAGATCTTTATATCACTAGAGGGGTCACCAGCAAGAGGAAGGAGGTCCTAATTCCTCTATATAGATCTTTATATCACTAGAGGGATCACCAGCAGGAGGAAGGAGGTCCTGATTCCTCTATATAGATCTTTATTTCACTAGAGGGATCACCAGCGGGAGGAAGGAGGTCCTGATTCCTCTATATAGATCTTTATATCACTGGAGGGATCACCAGGGGGAGGAAGGAGGTCCTGATTCCTCTATATAGATCTTTATATCACTAGAAGGGTCACCAGCAGGAGGAAGGAGGTCCTGATTCCTCTATATAGATCTTTATATCACTAGAGGGATCACCAGCAGGAGGAAGGAGGTCCTGATTCCTCTATATAGATCTTTATATCACTAGAAGGGTCACCAGCAGGAGGAAGGAGGTCCTGATTCCTCTATATAGATATTTATATCACTAGAGGGGCCACCAGCAGGAGGAAGGAGGTCCTGATTCCTCTATATAGATCTTTATATCACTAGAGGGGTCACCATCAAGAGGAAGGAGGTCCTGATTCCTCTATATAGATATTTATATCACTAGAGGGGTCACCAGCAGGAGGAAGGAGGTCCTGATTCCTCTATATAGATCTTGATATCACTAGAGGGGTCACCAGCAGGAGGAAGGAGGTCCTGATTCCTCTATATAGATCTTGATATCATTAGAGGGGTCACCAGCAGGAGGAAGGAGGTCCTGATTCCTCTATAAAGATCTTTATATCACTAGAGGGGTCATCAACGGAAGAAAGAAGGTCCTGATTCCTCTATAAAGATCTTTATATCACTAGAGGGGTCATCAACGGAAGAAAGAAGGTCCTGATTCCTCTATAAAGATCTTTATATCACTACTAGGGATGAGCCGAACACCCCCCGGTTCGGTTTGCAGCAGAACATGCGAACACACAAAAAATGTGTTCGAACACGCGAACACCATTAAAGTATATGGGACTCGAACGTGAAAAATCAAAAGTGCTCATTTTAAAGGCTTATATGTAAGTTATTGCCATAAAAAGTGTTTGGGGACCCGGGTCCTGCCCCAGGGGACATGGATCAATGCAAAAAAAAAAGTTTTAAAAACTTCAGTTTTTTCGGGAGCAGTGATTTTAATAATGCTTAAAGTACAGCAATAAAAATGAATTATTCCTTTAAATATCGTGCCTGGGGGGTGTCCTTAATATGCCTGTAAAGTGGCGCATTTTTCCCGTGTTTAGAACAATACCAAAGCACAATGACATTTCTAAACGAAAAAATGTCATTAAAAACTACTCGCGGCTGTAATGTATTGTCGGGTCCCGGCAATATAGATGAAAATCATTGAAAAAAAGGCATGATTTAAGCCCCCCCCACACCCACACCCACTCCATTACAAGGCCCTTTGGGTCTGGTATGAATATTAAGGGGAACCCTGCACCCAAATTTTAAAAAAATGGCATGTGGGTCCCCCAGGCCCCCAAGCACTATATACTCTGAACAGCAGTATATATACTATACAGCCTGCCCTATATACTCTGCAGAAAATTGGGCCTTTGGTGGTGGTGGTGGTACCAGAACACTGTAAGCCCTCACAGATACTCTTGGTGGGCGCAGGAACGGGCCCTGCTGTGAAATATTATATCAAGAATTGTAATTACATTCCCCTGTTAAACAGGGGCAGAAAAATTGGGCCTTGGGTGGTGGTGGTGGTGCCACAACACTGTAACCCATCACAGATACTCTTGTTGGGCACAGGAACGGGTCCTGCTATGAAATATTAGATCAAAAATTGTATATACATGACCCTGTTAAACAGAGGCAGAAAAATTGGGCCTTGGGTGGTGGTGCCACAACACCCTTACAGATACTCTTGTTGGGAGCAGGAACGGGCCCTGCTGTGAAATATTAGATCAAAAATTTTAATTACATGCCCCTGTTAATCAGGGGCAGAAAAATTGGGCCTTAGGCAGTGGTGGTGATGCCCTAAACCAAAAATATTGTTGGAAGCTAGCATCATCAAGATTGAGGAGAAATAGAATAGTCAGCATAGGCAGTCTTCAAGGGACCCCACATCCATAGCAAATTCAATCAGTTACATCAGCATCAGGTGCTTGATAGCTGCTGATCCAAGACTGATTCATTTTTTATGAATGTGAGCCTATCAACGGAGTCTGTGGACAGGCACAGTCTTTGATCCGTTACAAACCCTCCAGCAGCACTGAATGTGCATTCAGAAGCACGCTGGATGCAGGACAGGCCAGTAGCTCAATTGCATATTGAGCAAGTTCTGGCCAGTGGTCCATCCTTAAGACCCAGTAACACAGTGGATTCTCTGTTGGAAAGGTCTCCAAGTCTGCTCTTGCCCCTAGATATTCCTGCACCATGTAATGCAGATGCTGGTGATGGTTGCTTGAACCGATCAGACCTTGGCACTGAGGACTGAAAAATTGTTTAAAGGCATTGGTCAGCTGGCCACCTTCTCCACCGCTCTTCCTCTGACTAAACGAAGCCTCAGCAACATGTTGTCCAGCACCAGGAAATTGTAACCTCCCAGAGTCTGGAAATGCTTTGCACAAACCTTTCTTCAAGGCCTCTTGAAAGTGTTTCATCCTCTGCTCTATCTGCGAAGGCTGGATGAGTTCTGGAACCTTACCCTTGTAACGTGGATCAAGAAGGGTTGCCAGCCAGTAATGATCCCTCTCCTTGATACCACGAATCCTAGGGTCCTTTCGCAGGCTTTGCAGAACCAGGGAGGCCATGCAGCGTAAGTTTGCATAGGCATTCAATTCTGAGTCCCCTGGGTAACTAAGGATCACATGATCTGTAACTACCTCCTCCCAGCCACGTACAACTCCTTGGGTTTCTGGGGATTGAAAACCATCCCTTGAAGACTGCTGCTGATTGTTATCCTCTACATCCATGCTGACACAATCCTCCTCCTCTTCTTCCTGTGTTTTTTTTGCAGCAAGAATGCTATCTGTATAAAGGGGGCCATGAGAGTTAAGGAAGTCCTCCTCCTCCTCCCACTGTTCTGCCTCAAGAGCCCTGTCCATGATTCCACGAAGCATGTGCTCCAATTGGAAGACTAGAGGGACAGTGTCACTGATGCATGCATTGTTGCTTCTCACCATCCTTGTGGCCTCCTCAAATGGTGACAGGACAGTAAACGCATCCCTGATCAGGAGCCACTGGTGTGGCGAAAAGAAGCCAAGCTCCCCTGACCCTGTCCTGGTGCCATACTCACACAGGTACTCATTGATGGCCCTCTGCTGTGTGTGCAGCTGCTGCAGCATTGCCAACGTTGAGTTCCACTTGGTGGGCATGTCACAAAGGAGGCAGTTGGTGGGCAGGTTGCATTTCCTTTGAATATCAGACAGCTGGGCACTGGCAATGTATGACCGGCAGAAATGACCACAGACTTTTCTGGCCTCCCTCAGGAGATCCTGTAAGCCTGGGTACTTGCTCAAGAACCGATGCAACACCAAATTTAGGATGTGTGCCAAACATGGAACATGGGTCAAGTTTCCCTGTCAGAGGGCGGAGAGAAGGTTGGTGCCATTGTCGCATACAACCATTCCTGGCTTAAGCTGGCATGTTGTCAACCACCTCTGAGCCTTCCCCTACAGAAATGGCATTTTGGAACCTGCCACTGAGGTACAGCACATTCCACAAATTCACGAAAGGGGGCAGAGTCTACCAGCTGAAAAGGCAACAGTTGCAGTGCAAACAATTTGGCCAAGCTAGCCTTTAGACGCTGAGCATGTGGATGGCTGGGACAGAATTTCTTTTTACGGTTCAGCAACTGGGGTAGGGAAATTTGCCTGCTAAAATCAGATGGTGGTGTACTGCTAGCAGATTGGCTGCAAGTACTTGGGACACCTATTACTATATCTTCATTCTTCTCAGTGCAGGACTTTGAGAGGACTGGAGGTATAGTAGGGTTGGAGATCCAGATGAGGGGCAAGGAGAAGTCCGCATTTTTCTTTGATGTGGGTCTTTTAAGTGCTGTTGCCAACAGACTGCATGGAAGGTTGTCATATGTCTGGTCAAGCATGTGGTGCCCAAGCGGCTGCTGTTCTGGCCACACTTGATCCACTTCAGACATAGGTTGCAATCAGCCACATGTCGAAAAAGGCCCACACCAAGGAACTTTAAAAAGTCAGCAGGGAGTCAGCAGCGCCCTGCATCTGCAGAGCTCTGAGGTGTGATGCAATAGGGTGGCTGCCTTTAAGCTGCCCCCTAGAGGACATCCTGCCTCATTGGAGTTGTGCCTCCTCCTCTTCCTCCTCCTCCTCTCTTCTCTCAGGCACCCAAGTAGAGTCAGTGACCTCATCAAACCCTCCCTCCTCATCACTGGAACAAACTCAGCAGTATGCTGCAGCTGGGGGAACATGACTGCCAGTTTCTTGTCCTTCTTGGGTGCCCCCTCTCTCTAGGCTCACGTTACTCCCTTCCTCAACCTGGGAACCAACATCAGAGCCTTCAAATCACTGCGCATCCTCCAGCAGCATGTACCCGACACTGTGGTTGAATAATTCTGGGGACTCCTCCATGCATGATGGTTGGGCTACAGAAGGAGTGACTGTGGACAAGGAGCCAGTGGAATAGGCCACTTTGGCAGCTGCGTTGGAAGGCAAACTACTCTGAGCCTGGGTGACAGAGGATGAGGAGGATGAGGATGGCTTTGTTATCCATTCCACCAACTTTTCTGCATGTTGTGGCTCAATAACATGGCCAGCAGCAGAAAAAAAGGACAAGCGTGCCCCGAGGCCACCTGCAGAGGATGCACCATGTCCACGACCAGCACTGTTGACTGTAAAGGTCAGGGAGAAGCTCAAGACCCATCTCTTCTAAAGACCCAGATGGTCAATGGCGGCAAAAGCACCTTGAGGCAATTTAGGTTGCATATGTAGCGCTACAAGTCATTCATTCATTCATAGACACAGAGCCTGCTTGCCTTCTTTTAGTGGCCTGTGAGCGTCTGCCTCTCCTTGGTGGCCTTCCGGACATGATGTATATTTTGTTTTGCAACACCACACTGCACTGTATTGTGTACTGTGTACACCACCAGAAGTGTATTAGAAACTGTACACAACAGAATGCACTGTAGATATAGGCTACACTGGATGCAGAATATATATTTATATATGTATACAAGACTGTATATATAATACACCACCTGTACTGACTGAATATAGAGTAAACACTGAATATATAGTCTATGCTAAATGCAGAGTATATATATGTACATATATATCAAATACACTGCCACTAACTGAATAACCTGCCTGCTTAATCTAAATCACGCTATCTCTCTGTCCACACCAACAACACTACACAGGGCCGCCGTGTAGGCAGACTTATATAGTGTCGGGCGTGAAGTTAGTCTCCCTGAGCCATGATTCCTTTGGCCAATTATGGCTCTCTTAGCAGGGGGCGCTGTGATTGGCCAAAGCATGCAGGTCAGGTGCATGCTTTGGCCAATCATCATACAGCAATGCACTGTGATCTTGCAGTGCATTATGGGGCGTTCCGCATCGCTCAAATTTGCCGCAAACGCCCCATAATGTTCGCTCTTTGGCGAACGGGTGAACACTGAAGGGATCAACAGCAGGAGGAAGAAAACCCTAATACCTCTGTGGTTGTGTGTATGCGTATATATATATCATTCGTACATAGCACAGACATAGACATATTGATGTACAGAGAATGACCAGCAGGAAGAAGGAGGTCCTGATTCCTCTATATAGATCTTTATATCACTAGAGGGGTCACTGGGAGGAGGAAGGAGGTCCTGATTCCTTCCTCCTCCCTCCGCCTGCAGCGCCCCACAACCCGCAGACCCCACAACCCGCAGACCCCACAACAACCGGGAAAGGGTTGTGGGGACGAGGCCATTGTCCCCATCAACCCTCCCCATGTTGAGGGCATGTGGCCTGGTACAGTTCGGGGGGGGGGGGCGCTCTCTCGTCCCCATCCCCTTTTCCTGCGGCCTGCCAGGTTGCATGCTCAGATAATGGCCTGGTATGGATTTTGGGGGGGACCCCTACGTCATGTGTTTTTTAAATTTTGGAGTGGAGTTCCCCCATTTTTTTTTCAATGATTTTTTAATCTATATTGCTGGGATCCAGCAATATATTACAGCTGCAAGCAATTTTAAATGACATTTTTTCCTTTAGAAATGTCATTTTGCTGAGGTACTGTTATGAACATAGGAAAGATGCGCTACTTTAAAGGCAGACTAAGGGGACCCCCAGGCATGATATTTAAAGGAATATTTCATTTTTATTGTTGCACTTGCTAGAAGATATAAATTTGGATAAAATCTTAGGAACAAAGAACACGGAGGAGAGATGGGTTTGCTTAGGGAGCATATTAAATAAGGGCATTAGCCAATGGATCCCATTGAGTAATAAGTTTAAAGGAGCGAACAAAAGTCCTGGATGGCTTAACACTAATGTAAAAATGCATATACAAGCAAAAGAGAAGGTCTTAAAAAAAAACAAAGTTGTGGAATCATCATCAGCATTCAGACTTTACAAAGAATGCAACAAGAAATGTAAGAGTGCAATTAGGACGGCTATAGATAGAACATGAAAGACACATAGCGGAGGAGAGCAAAAAAAAATCACAAGAAATTCTTTAAGTATGTAAACAGTAAAAAAGGGAGGACAGACCATATTGGCCCCATAAAGAATGAGGAAGGACATCTGGTTACAAAGGATGGGGAGATGGCGAAGGTATTGAATTTATTCTTCTCCTCAGTCTTCACGAGTGAATCGGGGGGCTTCAGTAACCAAAACTACAGTGTTTATCCTCATGACACAACACAGGAAGCACCTCCATGGTTAATAGAGGACAGAATTAGAAATAGACTTGAGAAACTTAACATTAATAAATCACCGGGACCAGATGGCTTGCATCCGAGGGTACTTAGGGAACTCAGTTAAGTGATTGCCAGACCGTTGTTTTTTTACAGATAGTCTACTGACTGGAATGGTACCAGTTGATTGGAGAAAAGCCAATGTAGCACAAATATTTAAAAAGGGCCCAAAATACATCCCTGGGAATTACAGACCAGTTAGCCTAACATCAATAGTATGTAAACTCTTGGAGGGGATGATAAGGGACTATATACAAGATTTTAGTAATAAGAATGATATCATTAGCAGTAATCAGCATGGATTCATGAAGAATCGTTCTTGCCAAACCAATCTATTAACCTTCTATGAGGAGGTGAGTTGCCATCTAGATAAAGGAAGGCCCGTAGACGTGGTGTATCTGGATTTTGCAAAAGCATTTGACACAGTTCCCCATAAACGTTTACTGTACAAAATAAGGTGCGTTGGCATGGATCATAGGGTGAGTACATGGATTGAAAACTGGCTACAAGGGCGAGTTCAGAGGGTGGTGATAAATGGGGAGTACTCAGAATGGTCAGGGGTGGGTAGTGGGGTTCCCCAGGGTTCTGTGCTGGGACCAATCCTATTTAATTTGTTCATAAACGATCTGGAGGATGGGATAAACAGTTCAATCTCTGTATTTGCAGACGATACTAAGCTAAGCAGGGCAATAACTTCTCCGCAGGATGTGGAAATCTTGCAAAAAGATCTGAACAAATGAATGGGGGAGGGGCAACTACACGGCAAATGAGGTTCAATGTAGAAAAATGTAAAATAAT
Source organism: Lithobates clamitans (assembly GCA_037952925.1). NCBI lineage: Eukaryota > Metazoa > Chordata > Amphibia > Anura > Ranidae > Lithobates > Lithobates clamitans. The sequence goes on along the minus strand of JBBGZY010002743.1, from coordinate 252,044 downwards.
GCATTTTGGGTGGTAAAAATCTGAATGCAATCTATAGACTGGGGGGAGAACCTCTGGGGGGATCTAGGATGGAAAGGGACCTGGGGGTCCTAGTAGATGATTGGCTCAGCAATGGCATGCAATGCCAAGCTGCTGCTAATAAAGCAAACAGAATATTGGCATTAAAAAGGGATCAACTCCAGAGATAAAACGATAATTCTCCCGCTCTACAAGACTCTGGTCCGGCCGCACCTGGAGTATGCCGTCCAGTTCTGGGCACCAGTCCTCAGGAAGGATGTACTGGAAATGGAGCGACTACAAAGAAGGGCAACAAAGCTAATAAAGGGTCTGGAGGATCTTAGTTATGAGGAAAGGTTGTGAGCTCTGAACTTATTCTCTCTGGAGAAGAGACGCTTGAGAGGGGATATGATTTCATTGTATAAATACCGGACTGGTGACCCCACAATATATAAATACCGGACTGGTGACCCCACAATATATAAATACCGGACTGGTGACCCCACAATATATAAATACCGGACTGGTGACCCCACAATATATAAATACCGGACTGGTGACCCCACAATATATAAATACCGGACTGGTGACCCCACAATATATAAATACCGGACTGGTGACCCCACAATATACAAATACTGGACTGGTGACCCCACATTATACAAATACCGGACTGGTGACCCCACAATATATAAAATACCAGACTGGTGACCCCACAATATATAAAATACCGGACTGGTGACCCCACAATATATAAATACCGCACTGGTGACCCCAAAATATATAAATACCGCACTGGTGACCCCACAATATATAAATACCGCACTGGTGACCCCACAATATATAAATACTGGACTGGTGACCCCACAATATATAAATACCGGACTGGTGACCCCACAATATACAAATACCAGACTGGTGACCCCACAATATATAAATACCGGACTGGTGACCCCACAATATACAAATACCGGACTGGTGACCCCACAATATATAAATACTGTACTGGTGACCCCACAATATACAAATACCGGACTGGTGACCCCACAATATACAAATACCGGACTGGTGACCCCACAATATACAAATACCGGACTGGTGACCCCACAATATATAAATACCGGACTGGTGACCCCACAATATATAAATACCGGACTGGTGACCCCACAATATACAAATACTGGACTGGTGACCCCACAATATACAAATACCGGACTGGAGACCCCACAATATACAAATACCAGACTGGTGACCCCACAATATACAAATACCGGACTGGTGACCCCACAATAGGGAGAAAACTTTTTCGCAGAAGAGAGTTTAATAAGACTCGTGGCCACTCATTACAATTAGAAGAAAAGAGGTTTAACCTTAAACTATGTAGAGGGGCCCTCTAGCTGTTGCGGAACTACAAGTCTCATCATGCCTCTGCCTGTGGGAGTCATGCTTGTAACTGTCAGCCTTGCAATGCCTCATGGGACTTGTAGTTTTGCTCCAGCTGGAGGGCCACCAGGGTGAGACCCCCCTGCACGAGAGGGATCACCAGGAGGAAGAAGGAGGTCCTGATTTCTGCATTATTCACAATGCATATTCAATGCACCTATTTATTTTATCATAGGCGGCTCACACCTGTGCATAGTGGTCTCCTCGGTGCATTGGCATGCATCACTCTTAGCTTCCCATGCACTAATGTGATTGGGCCCCTAATGGGTACCAGTAGCGGCCCGTGCATTAAGGGCGCACGGGCGCCGCCCCTCTCTCCTGCCACCCCTCTATCACCAATAGATAGATTTGTGCATTGCATGAATCTATCTATGGCCGCCGCTGCGACGCCGGGTGCCTGAATTACGGCGGTGGGGGGTGTTTTTGAAGCACCTGATTAGAGCCATAGGCTCTAAGATGCATCAAAAAAGGTGACGCATGGCGCTCGCAGGTTACTCAGCTGTGTTAGAAAGGCCGATGACTATTCACTTTCCTAACACTAAACCGCCTCTCCGCCAATCAGGTGCTCGGATCTGTTACCTGTCACCTGATTGGCTGAAACGACAGGCGCCGCTATTGGACGCCCAGCTTGAGGAGAGGACGGAAGATGAGGATGGCAGGAGACGCACAAAGGACCCCGCTCGTTGCCGTCACCCGCTGCCCCACCAAGACAAGGGAAGTGCAGGGCAAACGGCGAGGTTCACACTGAGGGCATTCAAGGGCACACGGGCAGCATTTGATGGCACAGAGGCAGCGTTTGATGGGCACAGTGGCTGCGTTTGGCACAGTGGCTGTGTTTGATGGGCACAGTGGCTGCGTTTGATGGGCACAGTGGCTGCGTTTGGCATAGTGGCTCCATTTGATGGCACAGTGGCAGCATTTGACGGGCACACTGGCAGCATATGATGGGCAAACTTGCAGCATTTGATGGGCACACTGGCAGAATTTGATGGCACAGTGGCAGTGTTTGATGGGCACAGTGGCTGCGTTTGGCACAGTGGCTGTGTTTGATGGGCACAGTGGCTGCGTTTGATGGGCACCGTGGCTGCGTTTGGCACAGTGGCTCCATTTGATGGCACAGTGGCAGCATATGATGGGCAAACTTGCAGCATTTGATGGGCACACTGGCAGCATTTGATGGCAAAGTGGCAGTGTTTGATGGGGCACAGTGGGAAGGTTTGATGGGCACAGTGGCTGCATTTGGCACAGTGGCAGCATTTGATGGGCACACTGGCAGCATTTGATGGGCACACTGGCAGCATATGATGGGCACACTGGCAGCATTTGATGGCACAGTGGCAGTGTTTGATGGGGCACAGTGGGAAGGTTTGATGGGCACAGTGGCTGCGTTTGATGGGCACAGTGGCTGCAATTGATGATTTTTTTTCAACAATTTTTTGCGCCCCCAAAAATTTTTGAGCACCAGCCGCCAGTGGCGGGTACTCTCCAGCAACCTGGACATTCTTAGAGGGACAGCAGACAGAAGCCTCCTGAGATCATCTCTACACGGACCAATCAGGAGCTCCCCCCGGATCCTGCAGATGAGGTCATCAGTCCTAAAAGCCGATCTCAAAATGTAAACAGCTCTACCACACAGTACAGTCAGGTTGGTGACTTTTCTCCACAGCCGTTAAGCCGTGCAGCTAGGTCACCTTCCCGCCCCCAGCCTGTGATTGGACAGTGAAAATGCAGGTGCAGCACACTGATAGGTCCACTTCATCATCTCCTTCTTATCATACTTAATAAACAAGTTGCCTTCAAAACAAACTCTTTTTTTTTTTTTATTTTAAGCTGAACTGCAGGCGGATATCCGCTTCCCGACCGCCTCACGCTGATATACTGCGGCAGAAGGGCGCATACAGTAGGGTGACCACATTTCCAAACTGCCATTCAGGGACACCCCCCCTCCCCCCCTTCCTAAAAAAATGTGATTTTTGATACCTTTTTTTGTGCCCCCATAAATTTCACGGGTTCATCCTGGGACCTGTAGTTCTTCACTGGTTGAGGGGGCTGGGGGAGGTCACATCTTCAGCTCTGTGGGGTTCATTGTGGGACCTGTAGTCCTTCACTTTTGGGGGTTGTTAACTCCCCAAAGTGAAAGACTACAAGTCCCAGCATGAACCCCTGATATCTAAACATGTGATCCCATAGATTTCACACGTTTATGTTGGGACCTGTAGTTCTTCACTATTTGGGGGGCGAGGGGTGTCACATCTTCAGCTCTAAGGGGTTCATACTGGGACCTGTAATCCTTCACTTTGGGTGAGTTAACATCCCCCAAAAGTAAAGGACTACCAGTCCCAGCATGAACCCTTGAGATCTAAGGGTGTGACCTCATAGATTTCACGGTTTCATGCTGGGACCTGTAGTTCTTCACTAGTTGGGAGGGTGGGGGGTGTCACATCTAAAGCTCTGAGAGGTTCATGCTGGGACCTGTGTCAGTTTCATTCCGGGACACTGTATTGTGAAGGTGTCCGGGACAGACCCGCAGAATGCAGGACTGTCCTGGGCAATCTGGGACACATGGTCACCCTACAGGCAGAATCACGTACCTGTACGTGGCCCTTTAAGAGGCGACTTGTGGGCGTGCGCCCGCCGGGAGCTTCGTGTGATCGTGGGTCCTGCGGACTCAATGTCCGCGGAGATGCCCTCGATCGTCTCACAGAGGGGAAGAACGGGGAAATGCTGATGTAAACAAGCATCTTCCCGTTCTGCCTAGTGACAGGACACTGATCTCTGCTCTCTGTAATCGGGAGCTATGATCAGTGATGTGTCACATGTAGCCCCTCCCCCCACAGTTAGAATCACTCCCTAGGACACACTCAACCCCTACAGCGCCACCTAGTGGTTAACCCCTTCACTGCCTCCTCCTGGTTAACCCCTTCACTGCCAGTCACATTTACACAGTAATCAATGCATTTTTAATCGCAACGATCGCTGTATAAATGCTAATGGTCCCAAAATAGCGCCAAAAGTGTCCGATGTGTCAGCCATATTGTCGCAGTCATGATAAAAATTGCTGATCGCCGCCATTACTAATAAAAAAAAAAAAATATTAATAAAAATGCCATAAAACTATCCCCTATTTTGTAAACGCTATAACTTTTGCACAAACCAATCAATAAACGCTTATTGCGATTTTTTTTTTTAACCAAAAATATGTAGAAGAATTCGGATCGGCCTAAACTGAGGGGAAAAAATGTTTTTTTTTATATATTTTTGGGGGATATTTATTATAGCTAAAAGTAAAAAATAATGCGTTTTTTTCACAATTGTCGCTCTTTTCTTGTTAATGACGCAAAAATAAAAAACCCGCAGAGGTGATCAAATCCCACCAAAATAAAGTTTTATCTGTGGGGGAAAAAAGGACGTCAATTTTGTTTGGGAGCCGCGTCACACGACCGCGCAATTGTCAGTTAAAGCAATGCGGTGGCGGATCGCAAAAAGTGCTCCGGTCTTTGGCCAGCCGAATGGTCTGGGGCTGAAGTGGATACAAATGACACAAATTAACGCTGATTGGTAATCATTAATTCATTATAAAAGCCGTGTTTGTAAATGCAAGCAGTGTAAGTACCGCCATTTCACCCGGTACAGCAGAGCTCAGAGTGGGGGAAGAAGAAGCAGCACAAGGGGCCAATCAGTTGTGCTGCTGTGCTCATGTGCTATTAGGGAAATGCTGATAGGAGGAGAGAGCAAAGTGAGAGAGAGAGATGATCGCGTTAGCCTGGTGCTCCTCCTTTCGATGTCCAATCACAGGCAGAACTGCAGTAGAGTAAAAAAAATGGTCTCCTGCTCTGCCAGACGAGGTTGTGCTGTGCGGCAGAGCTGTGTAAATCTCAGGACTGGATAGACAAAAATAGAAATGATTTGGTCCATATATGCATTATCTGTATATACCGTATACTGCTGGATTGTATCCCCATCACTAATCGATCAATTCACCCCAAACTGTCCACATACACTTCTCACTACCCCATAATGGCCCCACCCCTTCTCACTACCCCATAATGGTCCCACCCCTTCTCACTACCCCATAATGGCCCCACCCCTTCTCACTACCCCATAATCGCCCCACCCCTTTCCACTACCCCATAATGGCCCCACCCCTTCTCACTACCCCATAATCGCCCCACCCCTTCTCACTACCCCATAATGGCCCCACCCCTTTCCACTACCCCATAATCGCCCTACCCCTTCTCACTACCCCATAATGGCCCCACCCCTTCTCACTACCCCATAATGGCCCCACCCCTTTCCACTACCCCATAATCGCCCTACCCCTTCTCACTACCCCATAATGGTCCCACCCCTTTCCACTACCCCATAATCGCCCCACCCCTTCTCACTACCCCATAATGGCCCCACCCCTTCTCACTACCCCATAATGGCCCCACCCCTTCTCACTACCCCATAATGGCCCCACCTCTTGTCACTACCCCATAATCGCCCTACCCCTTCTCACTACCCCATAATGGCCCCACCCCTTCTCACTACCCCATAATGGCCCCACCCCTTCTCACTACCCCATAATGACCCCACCCCTTTCCACTACCCCATAATGGCCCCACCCCTTCTCACTACCCCATAATGGCCCCACCCCTTTCCACTACCCCATAATGGCCCCACCCCTTCTCACTACCCCATAATGGCCCCACCCCTTCTCACTACCCTATAATGGCCCCACCCCTTTCCACTACCCCATAATGGCCCCACCCCTTCTCACTACCCCATAATCGCCCCACCCCTTCTCACTACCCCATAATCGCCCCACCCCTTCTCACTACCCCATAATGGCCCCACCCCTTCTCACTACCCCATAATGGCCCCACCCCTTCTCACTACCCCATAATGGCCCCACCCCTTTCCACTACCCCATAATGGCCCCACCCCTTCTCACTACCCCATAATGGCCCCACCCCTTCTCACTACCCCATAATGGCCCCACCCCTTCTCACTACCCCATAATGGCCCCACCCCTTTCCACTACCCCATAAGAGGGAGAAAACAATTGTGGGTTGTGGCACAGTGGAGTGGATAGCATGGGGTAGTAAAAAAGGGGTCGGCTCTTTTCACCCCCCCCCCATGCTATCCACTCCACTTTGTCACAACCCCCAATTGTTTTCTCCCTTTTTTTGCCTTACCCAGTATTGGCTCCTCCCACTTTCATTTTACGCCATTCTTCCCACTCAGGATGGAGAAGAAGAAAGGAGTAAATTCTGACACCTTATCTATAGAATGAACACAAATACACCGAGTCCTGCTACAGCGATCAATAATAAAAATAATGCAACATTTCTGTATCAAATATCCCGATATATAGTGGTCTGTGGGGTAAGTATATAATGTAGAGAAGAAACCCTGAAGGAAACATGTCTGCCATTGCCGGATTATGCTGTGAAATGCCGGGCCCCTGGCTGCTGTTTCAATGGCTTCACTATCTTCTCAGCCACTGACTTCACTTATAGAGGCCAGAGACAGCCAGGCAATGAACATTTCTAGATCAGGAGCCTTCATATTCCTCAGTTCAGATTTCTTTACCAGAGCAGCACTCGCTGGCACCCCCTTGTGGCTGGGATGTGAACTACAAGGATCCCTCCACACAGATTGTTACATTGTATCCCGGAGAGAGAATTATTACCGATAATACAATCTGTGCAATGTGGGGCCCCACATGTATTCCGTCATTCACAACAGTTATGTGACAATCACAGGAGGCACCAAATTCTACCACTTGTTCTCACAGATGTATATACAGTGTATATCTATATATATATACCGGTGTATATAAAGTAGAACATATATTATGTATAATACGTATATGATATCATTAGTAAGTCATTTGTCATTTGGCCTAGGGGAATAAATGTTTTGTGTTGTGTTGCGGTGGTGCCAATCATTCTTAGTGGCACAACAACGCATCATTGCCCCATATTGGCCCCATAATGGCCCCTACCCCTTTCCACTACCCCATAATCACCCCTACCCCTTTCCCCTACCCCATAATGACCCCTAACCCTTTCCACTACCCCACAATGATCCCTAACCCTTTCCACTACCCCATAATGACCCCTAACCCTTTCCACTACCCCATAATGACCCCTAACCCCTTTCCACTACCCCATAATGACCCCTAACCCTTTCCACTACCCCATAATGACCCCTAACCCTTTCCACTACCCCATAATGACCCCTAACCCTTTCTACTACCCCATAATGACCCCTAACCCTTTCCCCTACCCCATAATGACCCCTAACCCTTTCCACTACCCCACAATGATCCCTAACCCTTTCCACTACCCCATAATGACCCCTAACCCTTTCCACTACCCCATAATGACCCCTAACCCCTTTCCACTACCCCATAATGACCCCTAACCCTTTCCACTACCCCATAATGACCCCTAACCCTTTCCACTACCCCATAATGACCCCTAACCCTTTCTACTACCCCATAATGACCCCTAACCCTTTCCACTACCCCATAATGGCCCCTGCCCCTTTCCCATACCCCATTATGACCCTTACACCTTTCCATTACCCCATAATGGCCCCTACCCCTTTTCACTACCCCATATTATCCCCTAACCCTTTCTTCTACCCCATAATGACCCCTACCCCTTTCCCCTACCCCATAATGACCCCTAACCCTTTCCACTACCCCATATTATCCCCTACCCCTTTCCACTACCCCATAATGACCCCTAACCATTTCCACTACTCCACAATTACCCCTAACGCTTTCCACTACTCCACAATCACCCCTACACTTTTCCACTACCCCATAATGACCCTTTCCACTACCCCATATTATCCCCTACCCCTTTCCACTACCCCATAATGACCCCTAACCCTTTCCGCTACCCCACAATGACCCCTACACATTTCCACTACCCCATAATGACCCCTAACCCTTTCCACTACTTCATAATGACCCCTACACTTTTCCACTACCCCATAATGACCCTTTCCACTACCCCATATTATCCCCTACCCCTTTCCACTACCCCATAATGACCCCTAACCCTTTCCACTACCCCACAATGACCCCAAACCCTTTCCACTACCCCATAATGACCCCTACTCATTTCCACTACCCCATAATGACCCCTACACCTTTCCACTACCCCATAATGACCCCTAACCCTTTCTACTACCCCATAATGACCCCTACACCTTTCCACTACCCCATAATGACCCCTAACTCTTTCCACTACCCCATAATGACCCCTAACCCTTTCAACTACCCCATAATGAACACTAACCCTTTCCGCTACCCCATAATGACCCCTAACTCTTTCCACTACCCCATAATGACCCCTACACCTTTCCACTACCCCATAATGACCCCTAACTCTTTCCACTACCCCATAATGACCCCTAACCCTTTCAACTACCCCATAATGAACACTAACCCTTTCCGCTACCCCATAATGACCCCTAACTCTTTCCACTACCCCATAATGACCCCTAACCCTTTCCACTACCCCGCAATGAGCTCTAACCCTTTCCACCACCCCATAATGACCCCTACGCATTTCCACTACCCCATAATGACCCCTACACTTTTCCACTACCCCATACTGAACCCTAACCCTTTCCAAAACCCCATATTGGCCCCTACCCCTTTCCACTACCCCATAATGACCCCTACACCTTTCCACTACCCCATAATAAACCCTAACCCTTTCCACTACCCCATAATGACCCCCAACCCTTTCCACTACCCCATATTATCCCTACCCCTGTCCACCACCCAATAATGTATTATTGTATTATTAATAATAATTCTCCCTTTTAAATGTAAGCTCTACAAGCCGGGCCCTCCTGTACCTTTTTTATTGAACTGTAATTGTGTTGTCTCCCCTATACATTGTAAAGTGCTGTGTAAACTGTTGGCGCCATATAAATCACGTATAATAATAATCATAATAATAATAATGACCCCCTAGCCCTTTCCACCATCCAATAATGACCCCTACCCCATTCCAATAACCAATATTGGCCCCTACCTCTTTCCATTACCCCATAATGTCTTTCCACTACCCCATAATGACCCTTTCCACTACCCCATAATGACCCTTTACACTACCCCATATTATCCCTACCCCTTTTCACTAAGCCATGTTATCCCCACCCCTTTCCACTACCCCATAATGACCCCTAACTCTTTCCACTACCCCAGAATGACCCCTAACCCTTTCCACTACCCCATAATGACCCCTAACCATTTCCACTACCCCATAATGACCCCTAACCCTTTCTTCTACCCCACAATGATCCCTAACCCTTTCTACTACCCCATAATAACCCCTAACCCTTTCCACTTCCCTATAATGACCCCTAACCCTTTCCACTACCCCATAATGACCCCAAACTCTTTATACTACCCTATAATGACCCATAACTCTTCCCATTACTTCATAATGACCCCTAACCATTTCCACTACTCTACAATTACCCCTAACCCTTTCCACTACCCCATAATGACCCCTAACCCTTTCCACTACCCCATAATGACCCCTACACCTTTCCACTACCCCATAATGACCCTTTCCACTCCCCATATTATTCCCTACCCCTTTCCACTACCCCATAATGACCCCTACCCCCTTTCCACTACCCCATAATGACCCCTAACCCTTTCCACTACCCCATAATGAACCCTAACCCCTTTCCACTACCCCATAATGACCCCTAACCCTTTCCACTTCCCCATAATGACCCCTAACCCTTTCCACTACCCCATAATGACCCCTACCCCCTTTCCACTACCCCATAATGACCCCTAACCCTTTCCACTACCCCATAATGAACCCTAACCCCTTTCCACTACCCCATAATGACCCCTAACCCTTTCCACTTCCCCATAATGACCCCTAACCCTTTCCACTACCCCATAATGACCCTTAACCCTTTCTTCTACCCCATAATGACCCCTAACCCTTTCCACTACCCCATAATGACCCCTAACTCTTTCCACTACCCCATAATGACCCCTAACTCTTTCCACTACCCCATAATGACCCCTAATTCTTTCCACTACCCCATAATGTCCCCTAACCCTATCCACTACCCCATAATGCCCCCTAACCCCTTTCCACTACCCCATAATGACCCCTAACCCTTTCTTCTACCCCAAAATGATCCCTAACCCTTTTTTCTACCCCATAATAACCCCTAACCCTTTCCACTACCCCATAATGACCCCTAACCCTTTCCACTACCCCATAATGATCCCTAACCCTTTCCACTACCCCATAATGACCCCTAACCCTTTCCCCTATCCCATAATGACCCCTACACCTTTCCACTACCCCATAATGACCCCTAACTCTTTCAACTACCCCATAATGAACACTAACCCTTTCCGCTACCCCATAATGACCCCTACCCCTTTCCACTACCCCATATTATCCCCTAACCCTTTCCACTACCCCACAATGACCCCTACACTTTTCCACTACCCCATACTGAACCCTAACCGTTTCCAGAACCCCATATTGGCCCCTACCCCTTTCCACTACCCTATAATAACCCTTACACATTTCCACTACCCCATAATAAACCCTAACCCTTTCCACTACCCCATAATTAACCCTACACCTTTCCACTACCCCATAATGAACCCTAACCCTTCCACTACCCCATAATGACCCCTAACCCTTTCCACTACCCCATATTATCCCCTACCCCTTTTCACTAAGCCGTATTATCCCTACCCCTTTCCACCACCCCATAATGTATTATTGTATTATTAATAATAATTCTCCATTTAGAATGTAAGCTCTATGAGCCGGGCCCTCCTGTACCTTTTTTTGTGAACTGTACTGTAATTGTGTTGTCTCCCCTATACATTGTAAAGTGCTGTGTAAACTGTTGGCGCCATATAAATCGCGTATAATAATAATCATAATAATAATAATGACCCCCTAGCCCTTTCCACCATCCAATAATGACCCCTACCCCTTTCCACTAACCAATATTGGCCCCTACCTCTTTCCATTACCCCATAATGTCTTTCCACTACCCCATAATGACCCTTTCCACTACCCCATAATGACCCTTTACACTACCCCATATTATCCCTACCCCTTTTCACTAAGCCATGTTATCCCCACCCCTTTCCACTACCCCATAATGACCCCTAACTCTTTCCACTACCCTATAATGACCCTAACCCTTTCCACTACCCCATAATGACCCCTAACTCTTTCCACTACCCCATAATGACCCCTAACCCTTTCCACTACTCCATAATGAACCCTAACCCCTTTCCACTACCCCATAATGACCCCTAACCCTTTCCCCTACCCCATAATGACCCCTAACCCTTTCTTCTATCCCATAATGATCCCTAACCCTTTCTACTACCCCATAATGACCCCTAACCCTTTCCACTACCCCATAATGACCCCTAACCCTTTCCACTACCCCATAATGACCCCTAACCATTTCCACTACCCCATAATGACCCCTAACCCTTTCCACTACCCCATAATGACCCCTAACCCCTTTCCACTACCCCATAATGACCCCTAACCCTTTCCCCTACCCCATAATGACCCCTAACCATTTCTTCTACCCCATAATGATCCCTAACCCTTTCTTCTACCCCATAATGACCCCTAACCCTTTCCACTACCCCATAATGATCCCAAACCCTTTCCACTACCCCATAATGACCCCTAACCCTTTCCCCTACCCCATAATGACCCCTAACCCCTTTCCACTACCCCATAATGACCCCTAACCCTTTCCCCCACCCCATAATGACCCCTAACCCTTTCATCTACCCCATAATGATCCCTAACCCTTTCTACTACCCCATAATAACCCCTAACCCTTTCCACTTCCCCATAATGACCCCTAACCCTTTCCACTACCCCATAATGACCCCTAACTCTTTATACTACCCTATAATGACCCCTAACCCCTTTTCACTACCCCATAATGACCCCTAACCCTTTCCCCATCCCATAATGACCCCTAACCCTTTCCACTACCCCATAATGACCCCTAACCATTTCCACTACCCCATAATGACCCCTAACCCTTTCCACTACCCCATAATGACCCCTAACCCCTTTCCACTACCCCATAATGACCCCTAACCCTTTCCCCTACCCCATAATGACCCCTAACCATTTCTTCTACCCCATAATGATCCCTAACCCTTTCTTCTACCCCATAATGACCCCTAACCCTTTCCACTACCCCATAATGATCCCAAACCCTTTCCACTACCCCATAATGACCCCTAACCCTTTCCCCTACCCCATAATGACCCCTAACCCCTTTCCACTACCCCATAATGACCCCTAACCCTTTCCCCAACCCCATAATGACCCCTAACCCTTTCATCTACCCCATAATGATCCCTAACCCTTTCTACTACCCCATAATAACCCCTAACCCTTTCCACTTCCCCATAATGACCCCTAACCCTTTCCACTACCCCATAATGACCCCTAACTCTTTATACTACCCTATAATGACCCCTAACTCTTCCCATTACTCCATAATGACCCCTAACCATTTCCACTACTCCACAATTACCCCTAACCCTTTCCACTACCCCATAATGACCCCTAACCCTTTCCACTACCCCATAATGACCCCTACACCTTTCCACTACCCCATAATGACCCTTTCCACTCCCATATTATCCCCTACACTTTTCCACTACCCCATAAAGACCCCTACCCCCTTTCCACTACCCCATAATGACCCCTAACCCTTTCCACTACCCCATAATGAACCCTAACCCCTTTCCACTACCCCATAATGACCCTTAACCCTTTCTTCTACCCCATAATGACCCCTAACCCTTTCCACTACCCCATAATGACCCCTAAACCTTTCCACTACCCCATAATGACCCCTAACTCTTTCCACTACCCCATAATTACCCCTAACTCTTTCCACTACCCCATAATGACCCCTAACCCCTTTCCACTACCCCATAATGACCCCTAACCCTTTCCCCCACCCCATAATGACCCCTAACCCTTTCTTCTACCCCATAATGATCCCTAACCCTTTCTACAATCCCATAATAACCCCTAACCCTTTCCACTTCCCCATAATGACCCCTAATCCTTTCCACTACCCCATAATGAACCCTAACTCTTTATACTACCCTATAATGACCCCTAACTCTTCCCATTACTCAATAATGACCCCTAACCATTTCCACTACTCCAAAATTACCCCTAACCCTTTCCACTACCCCATAATGACCCCTACACCTTTCCACTACCCCATAATGACCCTTTCCACTCCCCATATTATCCCCTACCCTTTTCCACTACCCCATAAAGACCCCTACCCCCTTTCCACTACCCCATAATGATCCCTAACCCTTTCTTCTACCCCATAATGACCCCTAACCCTTTCCACTACCCCATAATGACCCTTAACCCTTTCCACTACCCCATAATGACCCCTAACCCTTTCCACTACCCCATAATGACCCCTAAACCTTTCCACTACCCCATAATGACCCCTAACTCTTTCCACTACCCCATAATTACCCCTAACTCTTTCCACTACCCCATAATGACCCCTAACCCTTTCCACTACCCCATAATGACCCCTAACCCTTTCCACTACCCCATAATGACCCCTAACCCCTTTCCACTACCCCATAATGACCCCTAACCCTTTCCCCTACCCCATAATGATCCCTAACCCTTTCTTCTACCCCATAATAACCCCTAACCCTTTCCACTACCCCATAATGACCCCTAACCCTTTCCACTACCCCATAATGATCCCTAACCCTTTCCACTACCCCATAATGACCCCTAACCCTTTCCCCTATCCCATAATGACCCCTAACCCCTTTCCACTACCCCATAATGACCCCTAACCCTTTTCCCCATCCCATAATGACCCATAACCCTTTCTTCTACCCCATAATGATCCCTAACCCTTTCCACTACCCCATAATGACCCCTAACCCCTTTCAACTACCCCATAATGACCCCTAACCCTTTCCCCTACCCCATAATGACCCCTAACCCTTTCTTCTACCCCATAATGATCCCTAACCCTTTCTTCTACCCCATAATAACCCCTAACTATTTCCACTACCCCATAATGACCCCTAACCCTTTCCAGTACCCCATAATGATCCCTAACCCTTTCCACTACCCCATAATGACCCCTAACCCTTTCCCCTATCTCATAATGACCCCTAACCCCTTTTCACTACCCCATAATGACCCCTAACCCTTTCCCCCATCCCATAATGACCCATAACCCTTTCTTCTACCCCATAATGATCCCTAACCCTTTCTACTACCCAATAATGACCCCTAACCCTTTCCACTACCCCATAATGACCCCTAACTCTTTATACTACCCTATAATGACCCCTTTTTCTTCCCATTACTCCATAATGACCCCTAACCATTTCTACTACTCCACAATTACCCCTAACCCTTTCCACTACCCCATAATGACCCCTAACTCTTTATACTACCCTATAATAACCCCTAACTCTTCCCATTACTCCATAATGACCCCTAACCATTTCCACTACTCCACAATTACCCCTAGCCCTTTCCACTAACCCTTTCCACTACCCCATAATGACCCTTTCCACGGCCCCATAATGACCCTTTACACTACCCCATATTATCCCTACCCCTTTTCACTATCCCATAATGACCCCTAACTCTTTCCACTACCCCATAATGACCCCTAACCCTTTCCACTACCCCATAATGACCCCTACACCTTTCCACTACCCCATAATGACCCTTTCCACTACCCCATATTATCCCCTACCCCTTTCCACTACCCCATAATGATCCCTACCCCCTTTGCACTACCCCATAATGACCCCTAACCCTTTC
Organism: Lithobates clamitans; assembly: GCA_037952925.1. Taxonomy (NCBI): domain Eukaryota; kingdom Metazoa; phylum Chordata; class Amphibia; order Anura; family Ranidae; genus Lithobates; species Lithobates clamitans. The sequence goes on along the minus strand of JBBGZY010002743.1, from coordinate 236,703 downwards.
CACTACCCCATAATGAACCCTAACCCCTTTCCTGTACCCCATAATGATCCCTAACCCTTTCTTCTACCCCATAATGACCCCTAACCCTTTCCACTACCCCATAATGACCCCTAACCCCTTTCCACTACCCCATAATGACCCCTAACCCTTTCCCCTACCCCATAATGACCCCTAACCCTTTCTTCTACCCCATTAATGATCCCTAACCCTTTCTTCTACCCCATAATAACCCCTAACCCTTTCCACTACCCCATAATGACCCCTAACCCTTTCCACTACCCCATAATGATCCCTAACCCTTTCCACTACCCCATAATGACCCCTAACCCTTTCCCCTATCCCATAATGACCCCTAACCCCTTTCCACTACCCCATAATGACCCCTAACCCTTTTCCCCATCCCATAATGACCCATAACCCTTTCTTCTACCCCATAATGATCCCTAACCCTTTCCACTACCCCATAATGACCCCTAACCCTTTCCCCTACCCCATAATGACCCCTAACCCTTTCTTCTACCCCATAATGATCCCTAACCCTTTCTTCTACCCCATAATAACCCCTAACTATTTCCACTACCCCATAATGACCCCTAACCCTTTCCAGTACCCCATAATGATCCCTAACCCTTTCCACTACCCCATAATGACCCCTAACCCTTTCCCCTATCTCATAATGACCCCTAACCCCTTTTCACTACCCCATAATGACCCCTAACCCTTTCCCCCATCCCATAATGACCCATAACCCTTTCTTCTACCCCATAATGATCCCTAACCCTTTCTACTACCCAATAATGACCCCTAACCCTTTCCACTACCCCATAATGACCCCTAACTCTTTATACTACCCTATAATGACCCCTTTTTCTTCCCATTACTCCATAATGACCCCTAACCATTTCTACTACTCCACAATTACCCCTAACCCTTTCCACTACCCCATAATGACCCCTAACTCTTTATACTACCCTATAATGACCCCTTTTTCTTCCCATTACTCCATAATGACCCCTAACCATTTCCACTACTCCACAATTACCCCTAGCCCTTTCCACTAACCCTTTCCACTACCCCATAATGACCCTTTCCACGGCCCCATAATGACCCTTTACACTACCCCATATTATCCCTACCCCTTTTCACTACCCCATAATGACCCCTAACTCTTTCCACTACCCCATAATGACCCCTAACCCTTTCCACTACCCCATAATGACCCCTACACCTTTCCACTACCCCATAATGACCCTTTCCACTACCCCATATTATCCCCTACCCCTTTCCACTACCCCATAATGACCCCTACCCCCTTTGCACTACCCCATAATGACCCCTACCCCTTTCCACTACCCCATAATGACCCCTACACCTTTCCACTACCCCATAATAAACCCTAACTCTTTCCACTACCCCATAATGACCCCCAACCCTTTCCACTACCCCATATTATCCCTACCCCTGTCCACCACCCAATAATGTATTATTGTATTATTAATAATAATTCTCCCTTTTAAATGTAAGCTCTACAAGCCGGGCCCTCCTGTACCTTTTTTATTGAACTGTACTGTAATTGTGTTGTCTCCCCTATACATTGTAAAGTGCTGTGTAAACTGTTGGCGCCATATAAATCACGTATAATAATAATCATAATAATAATAATGACCCCCTAGCCCTTTCCACCATCCAATAATGACCCCTACCCATTCCAATAACCAATATTGGCCCCTACCTCTTTCCATTACCCCATAATGTCTTTCCACTACCCCATAATGACCCTTTCCACTACCCCATAATGACCCTTTCCACGGCCCCATAATGACCCTTTACACTACCCCATATTATCCCTACCCCTTTTCACTAAGCCATGTTATCCCCACCCCTTTCCACTACCCCATAATGACCCCTAACTCTTTCCACTACCCCAGAATGACCCCTAACCCTTTCCACTACCCCATAATGACCCCTAACCCTTTCCACTACCCCATAATGAACCCTAACCCCTTTCCACTACCCCATAATGACCCCTAACCATTTCCACTACCCCATAATGACCCCTAACCAATTCTTCTACCCCATAATGACCCCTAACCCTTTCTTCTACCCCACAATGATCCCTAACCCTTTCTACTACCCCATAATAACCCCTAACCCTTTCCACTTCCCTATAATGACCCCTAACCCTTTCCACTACCCCATAATGACCCCAAACTCTTTATACTACCCTATAATGACCCCTAACTCTTCCCATTACTTCATAATGACCCCTAACCATTTCCACTACTCTACAATTACCCCTAACCCTTTCCACTACCCCATAATGACCCCTAACCCTTTCCACTACCCCATAATGACCCCTACACCTTTCCACTACCCCATAATGACCCTTTCCACTCCCCATATTATTCCCTACCCCTTTCCACTACCCCATAATGACCCCTACCCCCTTTCCACTACCCCATAATGACCCCTAACCCTTTCCACTACCCCATAATGAACCCTAACCCCTTTCCACTACCCCATAATGACCCCTAACCCTTTCCACTTCCCCATAATGACCCCTAACCCTTTCCACTACCCCATAATGACCCCTACCCCCTTTCCACTACCCCATAATGACCCCTAACCCTTTCCACTACCCCATAATGAACCCTAACCCCTTTCCACTACCCCATAATGACCCCTAACCCTTTCCACTTCCCCATAATGACCCCTAACCCTTTCCACTACCCCATAATGACCCTTAACCCTTTCTTCTACCCCATAATGACCCCTAACCCTTTCCACTACCCCATAATGACCCCTAACTCTTTCCACTACCCCATAATGACCCCTAACTCTTTCCACTACCCCATAATGACCCCTAATTCTTTCCACTACCCCATAATGTCCCCTAACCCTATCCACTACCCCATAATGCCCCCTAACCCCTTTCCACTACCCCATAATGACCCCTAACCCTTTCTTGTACCCCAAAATGATCCCTAACCCTTTTTTCTACCCCATAATAACCCCTAACCCTTTCCACTACCCCATAATGACCCCTAACCCTTTCCACTACCCCATAATGATCCCTAACCCTTTCCACTACCCCATAATGACCCCTAACCCTTTCCCCTATCCCATAATGACCCCTACACCTTTCCACTACCCCATAATGACCCCTAACTCTTTCAACTACCCCATAATGAACACTAACCCTTTCCGCTACCCCATAATGACCCCTACCCCTTTCCACTACCCCATATTATCCCCTAACCCTTTCCACTACCCCACAATGACCCCTACACTTTTCCACTACCCCATACTGAACCCTAACCGTTTCCAGAACCCCATATTGGCCCCTACCCCTTTCCACTACCCTATAATGACCCTTACACATTTCCACTACCCCATAATAAACCCTAACCCTTTCCACTACCCCATAATTAACCCTACACCTTTCCACTACCCCATAATGAACCCTAACCCTTCCACTACCCCATAATGACCCCTAACCCTTTCCACTACCCCATATTATCCCCTACCCCTTTTCACTAAGCCGTATTATCCCTACCCCTTTCCACCACCCCATAATGTATTATTGTATTATTAATAATAATTCTCCATTTAGAATGTAAGCTCTATGAGCCGGGCCCTCCTGTACCTTTTTTTGTGAACTGTACTGTAATTGTGTTGTCTCCCCTATACATTGTAAAGTGCTGTGTAAACTGTTGGCGCCATATAAATCGCGTATAATAATAATCATAATAATAATAATGACCCCCTAGCCCTTTCCACCATCCAATAATGACCCCTACCCCTTTCCACTAACCAATATTGGCCCCTACCTCTTTCCATTACCCCATAATGTCTTTCCACTACCCCATAATGACCCTTTCCACTACCCCATAATGACCCTTTACACTACCCCATATTATCCCTACCCCTTTTCACTAAGCCATGTTATCCCCACCCCTTTCCACTACCCCATAATGACCCCTAACTCTTTCCACTACCCCATAATGACCCCTAACCCTTTCCACTACCCCATAATGAACCCTAACCCCTTTCCCCTACCCCATAATGACCCCTAACCCTTTCTTCTATCCCATAATGATCCCTAACCCTTTCTACTACCCCATAATGACCCCTAACCCTTTCCACTACCCCATAATGACCCCTAACCCTTTCCACTACCCCATAATGACCCCTAACCATTTCCACTACCCCATAATGACCCCTAACCCTTTCCACTACCCCATAATGACCCCTAACCCCTTTCCACTACCCCATAATGACCCCTAACCCTTTCCCCTACCCCATAATGACCCCTAACCATTTCTTCTACCCCATAATGATCCCTAACCCTTTCTTCTACCCCATAATGACCCCTAACCCTTTCCACTACCCCATAATGATCCCAAACCCTTTCCACTACCCCATAATGACCCCTAACCCTTTCCCCTACCCCATAATGACCCCTAACCCCTTTCCACTACCCCATAATGACCCCTAACCCTTTCCCCCACCCCATAATGACCCCTAACCCTTTCATCTACCCCATAATGATCCCTAACCCTTTCTACTACCCCATAATAACCCCTAACCCTTTCCACTTCCCCATAATGACCCCTAACCCTTTCCACTACCCCATAATGACCCCTAACTCTTTATACTACCCTATAATGACCCCTAACCCCTTTTCACTACCCCATAATGACCCCTAACCCTTTCCCCATCCCATAATGACCCCTAACCCTTTCCACTACCCCATAATGACCCCTAACCATTTCCACTACCCCATAATGACCCCTAACCCTTTCCACTACCCCATAATGACCCCTAACCCCTTTCCACTACCCCATAATAACCCCTAACCCTTTCCACTTCCCCATAATGACCCCTAACCCTTTCCACTACCCCATAATGACCCCTAACTCTTTATACTACCCTATAATGACCCCTAACCCCTTTTCACTACCCCATAATGACCCCTAACCCTTTCCCCATCCCATAATGACCCCTAACCCTTTCCACTACCCCATAATGACCCCTAACCATTTCCACTACCCCATAATGACCCCTAACCCTTTCCACTACCCCATAATGACCCCTAACCCCTTTCCACTACCCCATAATGACCCCTAACCCTTTCCCCTACCCCATAATGACCCCTAACCATTTCTTCTACCCCATAATGATCCCTAACCCTTTCTTCTACCCCATAATGACCCCTAACCCTTTCCACTACCCCATAATGATCCCAAACCCTTTCCACTACCCCATAATGACCCCTAACCCTTTCCCCTACCCCATAATGACCCCTAACCCCTTTCCACTACCCCATAATGACCCCTAACCCTTTCCCCCACCCCATAATGACCCCTAACCCTTTCATCTACCCCATAATGATCCCTAACCCTTTCTACTACCCCATAATAACCCCTAACCCTTTCCACTTCCCCATAATGACCCCTAACCCTTTCCACTACCCCATAATGACCCCTAACTCTTTATACTACCCTATAATGACCCCTAACTCTTCCCATTACTCCATAATGACCCCTAACCATTTCCACTACTCCACAATTACCCCTAACCCTTTCCACTACCCCATAATGACCCCTAACCCTTTCCACTACCCCATAATGACCCCTACACCTTTCCACTACCCCATAATGACCCTTTCCACTCCCATATTATCCCCTACCCTTTTCCACTACCCCATAAAGACCCCTACCCCCTTTCCACTACCCCATAATGACCCCTAACCCTTTCCACTACCCCATAATGAATCCTAACCCCTTTCCACTACCCCATAATGACCCTTAACCCTTTCTTCTACCCCATAATGACCCCTAACCCTTTCCACTACCCCATAATGACCCCTAAACCTTTCCACTACCCCATAATGACCCCTAACTCTTTCCACTACCCCATAATTACCCCTAACTCTTTCCACTACCCCATAATGACCCCTAACCCCTTTCCACTACCCCATAATGACCCCTAACCCTTTCCCCCACCCCATAATGACCCCTAACCCTTTCTTCTACCCCATAATGATCCCTAACCCTTTCTACAATCCCATAATAACCCCTAACCCTTTCCACTTCCCCATAATGACCCCTAATCCTTTCCACTACCCCATAATGAACCCTAACTCTTTATACTACCCTATAATGACCCCTAACTCTTCCCATTACTCCATAATGACCCCTAACCATTTCCACTACTCCACAATTACCCCTAACCCTTTCCACTACCCCATAATGACCCCTACACCTTTCCACTACCCCATAATGACCCTTTCCACTCCCCATATTATCCCCTACCCTTTTCCACTACCCCATAATGATCCCTAACCCTTTCTTCTACCCCATAATGACCCCTAACCCTTTCCACTACCCCATAATGACCCTTAACCCTTTCCACTACCCCATAATGACCCCTAACCCTTTCCACTACCCCATAATGACCCCTAAACCTCTCCACTACCCCATAATGACCCCTAACTCTTTCCACTACCCCATAATTACCCCTAACTCTTTCCACTACCCCATAATGACCCCTAACCCTTTCCACTACCCCATAATGACCCCTAACCCTTTCCACTACCCCATAATGACCCCTAACCCCTTTCCACTACCCCATAATGTCCCCTAACCCTTTCCCCTACCCCATAATGATCCCTAACCCTTTCTTCTACCCCATAATAACCCCTAACCCTTTCCACTACCCCATAATGACCCCTAACCCTTTCCACTACCCCATAATGATCCCTAACCCTTTCCACTACCCCATAATGACCCCTAACCCTTTCCCCTATCCCATAATGACCCCTAACCCCTTTCCACTACCCCATAATGACCCCTAACCCTTTTCCCCATCCCATAATGACCCATAACCCTTTCTTCTACCCCATAATGATCCCTAACCCTTTCCACTACCCCATAATGACCCCTAACCCCTTTCAACTACCCCATAATGACCCCTAACCCTTTCCCCTACCCCATAATGACCCCTAACCCTTTCTTCTACCCCATAATAACCCCTAACTATTTCCACTACCCCATAATGACCCCTAACCCTTTCCAGTACCCCATAATGATCCCTAACCCTTTCCACTACCCCATAATGACCCCTAACCCTTTCCACTACCCCATAATGACCCCTAACCCTTTCCCCTATCTCATAATGACCCCTAACCCCTTTTCACTACCCCATAATGACCCCTAACCCTTTCCCCCATCCCATAATGACCCATAACCCTTTCTTCTACCCCATAATGATCCCTAACCCTTTCTACTACCCAATAATGACCCCTAACCCTTTCCACTACCCCATAATGACCCCTAACTCTTTATACTACCCTATAATGACCCCTTTTTCTTCCCATTACTCCATAATGACCCCTAACCATTTCTACTACTCCACAATTACCCCTAACCCTTTCCACTACCCCATAATGACCCCTAACTCTTTATACTACCCTATAATAACCCCTAACTCTTCCCATTACTCCATAATGACCCCTAACCATTTCCACTACTCCACAATTACCCCTAGCCCTTTCCACTAACCCTTTCCACTACCCCATAATGACCCTTTCCACGGCCCCATAATGACCCTTTACACTACCCCATATTATCCCTACCCCTTTTCACTACCCCATAATGACCCCTAACTCTTTCCACTACCCCATAATGACCCCTAACCCTTTCCACTACCCCATAATGACCCCTACACCTTTCCACTACCCCATAATGACCCTTTCCACTACCCCATATTATCCCCTACCCCTTTCCACTACCCCATAATGACCCCTACCCCCTTTGCACTACCCCATAATGACCCCTAACCCTTTCCACTACCCCATAATGAACCCTAACCCCTTTCCTGTACCCCATAATGATCCCTAACCCTTTCTTCTACCCCATAATGACCCCTAACCCTTTCCACTACCCCATAATGACCCCTAACCCCTTTCCACTACCCCATAATGACCCCTAACCCTTTCCCCTACCCCATAATGACCCCTAACCCTTTCTTCCACCCTATTAATGATCCCTAACCCTTTCTTCTACCCCATAATAACCCCTAACCCTTTCCACTACCCCATAATGACCCCTAACCCTTTCCACTACCCCATAATGATCCCTAACCCTTTCCACTACCCCATAATGACCCCTAACCCTTTCCCCTATCCCATAATGACCCCTAACCCCTTTCCACTACCCCATAATGACCCCTAACCCTTTTCCCCATCCCATAATGACCCATAACCCTTTCTTCTACCCCATAATGATCCCTAACCCTTTCCACTACCCCATAATGACCCCTAACCCTTTCCCCTACCCCATAATGACCCCTAACCCTTTCTTCTACCCCATAATGATCCCTAACCCTTTCTTCTACCCCATAATAACCCCTAACTATTTCCACTACCCCATAATGACCCCTAACCCTTTCCAGTACCCCATAATGATCCCTAACCCTTTCCACTACCCCATAATGACCCCTAACCCTTTCCCCTATCTCATAATGACCCCTAACCCCTTTTCACTACCCCATAATGACCCCTAACCCTTTCCCCCATCCCATAATGACCCATAACCCTTTCTTCTACCCCATAATGATCCCTAACCCTTTCTACTACCCAATAATGACCCCTAACCCTTTCCACTACCCCATAATGACCCCTAACTCTTTATACTACCCTATAATGACCCCTTTTTCTTCCCATTACTCCATAATGACCCCTAACCATTTCTACTACTCCACAATTACCCCTAACCCTTTCCACTACCCCATAATGACCCCTAACTCTTTATACTACCCTATAATGACCCCTTTTTCTTCCCATTACTCCATAATGACCCCTAACCATTTCCACTACTCCACAATTACCCCTAGCCCTTTCCACTAACCCTTTCCACTACCCCATAATGACCCTTTCCACGGCCCCATAATGACCCTTTACACTACCCCATATTATCCCTACCCCTTTTCACTACCCCATAATGACCCCTAACTCTTTCCACTACCCCATAGTGACCCCTAACCCTTTCCACTACCCCATAATGACCCCTACACCTTTCCACTACCCCATAATGACCCTTTCCACTACCCCATATTATCCCCTACCCCTTTCCACTACCCCATAATGACCCCTACCCCCTTTGCACTACCCCATAATGACCCCTAACCCTTTCCACTACCCCATAATGAACCCTAACCCCTTTCCTGTACCCCATAATGATCCCTAACCCTTTCTTCTACCCCATAATGACCCCTAACCCTTTCCACTACCCCATAATGACCCCTAATCCTTTCCACTACCCCATAATGACCCTTAACCCTTTCCACTACCCCATAATGACCCCTACACCTTTCCACTACCCCATAATGACCCCTAACCCTTTCCACTACCCGATAATAATACCTACCCTTTCCACTAACCCATAATGACCCCTAACCCTTTCCACTACCCCATAATGACCCCTACCCATTTCCACTACCCCATAATGACCCCTACACCTTTCCACTACCCCATAATGACCCCTAACTCTTTCAACTACCCCATATTGAACACTAACCCTTTCCGATACCCCATAATGACCCCTACCCCTTTCCACTACCCCATATTATCCCCTACCCTTTCCACTACCCTACAATGACCTCTAACCCTTTCCACTACCCCATAATGACCCCTACGCATTTCCACTACCCAATAATGACCCCTACACTTTTCCACTACCCCATACTGAACCCTAACCCTTTCCACAACCCCATATAGACCCCTACCCCTTTCCACTACCCCATAATGACCCCTACACCTTTCCACTACCCCATAATAAACCCTAACCCTTTCCACTACCCCATAATGAACCCTAACCCTTTCCATTATCCCATAATGACCCCTACCCCTTTCACTACCCCATAATGACCCCTACACCTTTCCCCTATCCCATAATGAACCCTAACCCTTCCACTACCCCATAATGACCCCTAACTCTTTCAACTACCCCATAATGAACCCTAACCCTTTCCACCACCCCATATTATCCCCTATCCCTTTTCACAAAGCCATATTATCGCTACCCCTTTCCACCACCCAATAATGTATTATTGTATTATTAATAATAATTCTCCCTTTAGAATGTAAGCTCTACGAGCCGGGCCCTCCTGTACCTTTTTGTATTGAACTGTACAGTAATTGTGTTGTCTCCCCTATACATTGTAAAGTGCTGTGTAAACTGTTGGCGCCATATAAATCGCGTATAATAATAATCATAATAATAATAATAATGACCCCCTAGCCCTTTCCACCATCCAATAATGACCCCTACCCCATTCCAATAACCAATATTGGCCCCTACCTCTTTCCATTACCCCATAATGACCCTTTCCACTACCCCATAATGACCCTTTACACTACCCCATATTATCCCTACCCCTTTTCACTAAGCCATATTATCCCTACCCCTTTCCACCACCCCATAATGACCCCTAACTCTTTCCACTACCCCATAATGACCCTAACCCTTTCCACTAACCAATATTGGCCCCTATCCCTTTCCACGACTCCATAATGACCCCTAACTCTGTCCACTACCCCATAATGACCCCTAATCCTTTCCACTACCCCATAATGACCCCTAATCCTTTCCACTACCCCATAATGACCCCTAATCCTTTCCACTACCCCATAATGACCCCTAACCCTTTCCACTACCCCATAATGACCCCTAACCCTTTCCACAATTTCCACTTTTTATAAATTTTCACGGAGCGCTTAAGTGTGACTGCTGCCATATCTGTGAATTGTTTGGTGCTCTCTGTAGAGGAAATCTCTGCATTATATAAATAGGAAAAAAATACAAAACAAAGAAAAAAGTTGAAATTGATTACATCTTTCCTTCAGAAGTCCCTTAAGGCAGTACAGCTGGCCCTCCTGTACCGGGTCAGTCCCCCCCCCCCCCAGCTGCTGCGGGCACACAGGGGGGATGTTTCAGGATGGAGGGAACGGGGGAGGGGAGGTGGTTGTAAATATGTCATATTTACCGGCCCCTGCCTTTTTTTGGTGCTGATCGTGTCCTGTTTCCATTCCACACCGAAGCATAGTGAACTGTGATTACTATGCTTCGGTTTATGAATGAATATGTAGGTTGTACGAGGAGCTGTGATTTCTACCGGCAGCCCTGATCTGCATTTTACATTTTCCGCTTCAGCATGGAGGGGCCCCATCATATATACAGAATAGGGCCCGTTGCACACCGCTCGGCTCTGACAGGCATGTTTAGCATGTTGCAGAGCAGACGCTCATTGTGTCCGGATTGTCAAACATCCAGCACCCCCCCTCCGCCATCGTCTTTCACCTGGAGGGGAATAATCCACTATATACTGATTGACAGCTCCAGGGACAAGGCCTCAAAATGTCAAACTATCAACCCCCACCACCTCTATGTGAAATGCTGACAGCACAGACAGGACAGATCACTGAGTCTGAGATCCGGAGATCATTTCCAGGGACACAGACAGGACAGATCTCTGAGTCTGAGATCCGCTGATCATTTCCAGGGACACAGACAGGACAGATCACTGAGTCTGAGATCCAGAGATCATTTCCAGGGACACAGACAGGACAGATCACTGAGTCTGAGATCCGGAGATCATTTCCAGGGACACAGACAGGACAGATCACTGAGTCTGAGATCCAGAGATCATTTCCAGGGACACAGACAGGACAGATCACTGAGTCTGAGATCCGGAGATCATTTCCAGGGACACAGACAGGACAGATCACTGAGTCTGAGATCCAGAGATCATTTCCAGGGACACAGACAGGACAGATCACTGAGTCTGAGATCCTCTGATCATTTCCAGGGACACAGACAGGACAGATCACTGAGTCTGAGATCCGCTGATCATTTCCAGGGACACAGACAGGACAGATCACTGAGTCTGAGATCCGGAGATCATTTCCAGGGACACAGACAGGACAGATCACTGAGTCTGAGATCTGGAGATCATTTCCAGGGACACAGACAGGACAGATCACTGAGTCTGAGATCCAGAGATCATTTCCAGGGACACAGACAGGAGAGATCACTGAGTCTGAGATCCGGAGATCATTTCCAGGGACACAGACAGGACAGATCACTGAGTCTGAGATCCGGAGATCATTTCCAGGGACACAGACAGGACAGATCACTGAGTCTGAGATCCGGAGATCTTTTCCAGGGACACAGACAGGACAGATCACTGAGTCTGAGATCCGGAGATCATTTCCAGGGACACAGACAGGACAGATCACTGAGTCTGAGATCCACTGATCATTTCCAGGGACACAGACAGGACAGATCACTGAGTCTGAGATCTGAAGATCATTTCCAGGGACACAGACAGGACAGATCACTGAGTCTGAGATCCGGAGATCATTTCCAGGGACACAGACAGGACAGATCACTGAGTCTGAGATCCGGAGATCATTTCCAGGGACACAGACAGGACAGATCGCTGAGTCTGAGATCCGGAGATCATTTCCAGGGACACAGACAGGACAGATCGCTGAGTCTGAGATCCGGAGATCATTTCCAGGGACACAGACAGGACAGATCACTGAGTCTGAGATCCGGAGATCATTTCCAGGGACACAGACAGGACAGATCACTGAGTCTGAGATCCGGAGATCATTTCCAGGGACACAGACAGGACAGATCGCTGAGTCTGAGATCTGCTGATCATTTCCAGGGACACAGACAGGACAGATCACTGAGTCTGAGATCCGGAGATCATTTCCAGGGACACAGACAGGACAGATCACTGAGTCTGAGATCCAGAGATCATTTCCAGGGACACAGACAGGACAGATCACTGAGTCTGAGATCCAGGGATCATTTCCAGGGACACAGACAGGGCAGATCACTGAGTCTGAGATCCAGAGATCATTTCCAGGGACACAGACAGGACAGATCACTGAGTCTGAGATCCGGAGATCATTTCCAGGGACACAGACAGGACAGATAACTGAGTCTGAGATCCGGAGATCATTTCCAGGGACACAGACAGGACAGATCACTGAGTCTGAGATCTGGAGATCATTTCCAGGGACACAGACAGGACAGATCACTGAGTCTGAGATCCCCTGATCATTTCCAGGGACACAGACAGGACAGATCACTGAGTCTGAGATCCGGAGATCATTTCCAGGGACACAGACAGGACAGATCACTGAGTCTGAGATCCGGGGATCATTTCCAGGGACACAGACAGGACAGATCACTGAGTCTGAGATCCCCTGATCATTTCCAGGGACACAGACAGGACAGATCGCTGAGTCTGAGATCCGGAGATCATTTCCAGGGACACAGACAGGACAGATCACTGAGTCTGAGATCCACTGATCATTTCCAGGGACACAGACAGGACAGATCACTGAGTCTGAGATCCGGAGATCATTTCCAGTGACACAGACAGGACAGATCACTGAGTCTGAGATCCGGAGATCATTTCCAGGGACACAGACAGGACAGATCACTGAGTCTGAGATCCGGAGATCTTTTCCAGGGACACAGACAGGACAGATCACTGAGTCTGAGATCCGCTGATCATTTCCAGGGACACAGACAGGACAGATCACTGAGTCTGAGATCCGGAGATCATTTCCAGGGACACAGACAGGACAGATCGCTGAGTCTGAGATCCGGAGATCATTTCCAGGGACACAGACAGGACAGATCACTGAGTCTGAGATCCGGAGATCATTTCCAGGGACACAGACAGGACAGATCACTGAGTCTGAGATCCGGAGATCATTTCCAGGGACACAGACAGGACAAATCACTGAGTCTGAGATCTGCTGATCATTTCCAGGGACACAGACAGGACAGATCACTGAGTCTGAGATCCGGAGATCATTTCCAGGGACACAGACAGGACAGATCGCTGAGTCTGAGATCTGCTGATCATTTCCAGGGACACAGACAGGACAGATCACTGAGTCTGAGATCCGGAGATCATTTCCAGGGACACAGACAGGACAGATCACTGAGTCTGAGATCCAGAGATCATTTCCAGGGACACAGACAGGACAGATCACTGAGTCTGAGATCCGGAGATCATTTCCAGGGACACAGACAGGACAGATCACTGAGTCTGAGATCCGGAGATCATTTCCAGGGACACAGACAGGACAGATCACTGAGTCTGAGATCCAGAGATCATTTCCAGGGACACAGACAGGACAGATCACTGAGTCTGAGATCCGGAGATCATTTCCAGGGACACAGACAGGACAGATAACTGAGTCTGAGATCCGGAGATCATTTCCAGGGACACAGACAGGACAGATCACTGAGTCTGAGATCCGGAGATCATTTCCAGGGACACAGACAGGACAGATCACTGAGTCTGAGATCTGCTGATCATTTCCAGGGACACAGACAGGACAGATCACTGAGTCTGAGATCCGCTGATCATTTCCAGGGACACAGACAGGACAGATCACTGAGTCTTAGATCCTCTGATCATTTCCAGGGACACAGACAGGACAGATCACTGAGTCTGAGATCCGCTGATCATTTCCAGGGACACAGACAGGACAGATCACTGAGTCTGAGATCCAGAGATCATTTCCAGGGACACAGACAGGACAGATCACTGAGTCTGAGATCCAGAGATCATTTCCAGGGACACAGACAGGACAGATCACTGAGTCTGAGATCTGCTGATCATTTCCAGGGACACAGACAGGACAGATCACTGAGTCTGAGATCCTCTGATCATTTCCAGGGACACAGACAGGACAGATCACTGAGTCTGAGATCCGCTGATCATTTCCAGGGACACAGACAGGACAGATCACTGAGTCTGAGATCCGCTGATCATTTCCAGGGACACAGACAGGACAGATCACTGAGTCTGAGATCCCCTGATCATTTCCAGGGACACAGACAGGACAGATCACTGAGTCTGAGATCCGCTGATCATTTCCAGGGACACAGACAGGACAGATCACTGAGTCTGAGATCCGGAGATCATTTCCAGGGACACAGACAGGACAGATCACTGAGTCTGAGATCCGGAGATCATTTCCAGGGACACAGACAGGACATATCACTGAGTCTGAGATCCGGAGATCATTTCCAGGGACACAGACAGGACAGATCACTGAGTCTGAGATCCGGAGATCATTTCCAGGGACACAGACAGGACAGATCACTGAGTCTGAGATCCGCTGATCATTTCCAGGGACACAGACAGGACAGATCACTGAGTCTGAGATCCGGAGATCATTTCCAGGGACACAGACAGGACAGATCACTGAGTCTGAGATCCTCTGATCATTTCCAAGGACACAGACAGGACAGATCACTGAGTCTGAGATCCAGAGATCATTTCCAGGGACACAGACAGGACAGATCACTGAGTCTGAGATCCAGAGATCATTTCCAGGGACACAGACAGGAGAGATCACTGAGTCTGAGATCTGGAGATCATTTCCAGGGACACAGACAGGACAGATCACTGAGTCTGAGATCTGGAGATCATTTCCAGGGACACAGACAGGACCGATCACTGAGTCTGAGATCCAGAGATCATTTCCAGGGACACAGACAGGACAGATCACTGAGTCTGAGATCCGGAGATCATTTCCAGGGACACAGACAGGACAGATCACTGAGTCTGAGATCCGCTGATCATTTCCAGGGACACAGACAGGACAGATCACTGAGTCTGAGATCCGGAGATCATTTCCAGGGACACAGACAGGACAGATCACTGAGTCTGAGATCCGGAGATCATTTCCAGGGACACAGACAGGACAGATCACTGAGTCTGAGATCCGGAGATCATTTCCAGGGACACAGACAGGACAGATCACTAAGTCTGAGATCCGCTGATCATTTCCAGGGACACAGACAGGACAGATCACTGAGTCTGAGATCCGGAGATCATTTCCAGGGACACAGACAGGACAGATCACTGAGTCTGAGATCCACTGATCATTTCCAGGGACACAGACAGGACAGATCACTGAGTCTGAGATCCGCTGATCATTTCCAGGGACACAGACAGGACAGATCACTGAGTCTGAGATCCGCTGATCATTTCCAGGGACACAGACAGGACAGATCACTGAGTCTGAGATCCGCTGATCATTTCCAGGGACACAGACAGGACAGATCACTGAGTCTGAGATCCAGAGATCATTTCCAGGGACACAGACAGGACAGATCACTGAGTCTGAGATCCGGAGATCATTTCCAGGGACACAGACAGGACAGACCGCTGAGTCTGAGATCCGGAGATCATTTCCAGGGACACAGACAGGACAGATCACTGAGTCTGAGATCCGGAGATCATTTCCAGGGACACAGACAGGACAGATCACTGAGTCTGAGATCCGCTGATCATTTCCAGGGACACAGACAGGACAGATCACTGAGTCTGAGATCCGGAGATCATTTCCAGGGACACAGACAGGACAGATCACTGAGTCTGAGATCCTCTGATCATTTCCAGGGACACAGACAGGACAGATCACTGAGTCTGAGATCCGGGGATCATTTCCAGGGACACAGACAGGACAGATCACTGAGTCTGAGATCCTCTGATCATTTCCAGGGACACAGACAGGACAGATCACTGAGTCTGAGATCCGGAGATCATTTCCAGGGACACAGACAGGACAGATCACTGAGTCTGAGACCCTGAGATCATTTCCAGGGACACAGACAGGACAGATCACTGAGTCTGAGATCCGGAGATCATTTCCAGGGACACAGACAAGACAGATCACTGAGTCTGAGATCCACTGATCATTTCCAGGGACACAGACAGGACAGATCACTGAGTCTGAGATCCGGAGATCATTTCCAGGGACACAGACAGGACAGATCACTGAGTCTGAGATCCGCTGATCATTTCCAGGGACACAGACAGGACAGATCACTGAGTCTGAGATCCGGAGATCATTTCCAGGGACACAGACAGGACAGATCACTGAGTCTGAGATCTGCTGATCATTTCCAGGGACACAGACAGGACAGATCACTGAGTCTGAGATCCGGAGATCATTTCCAGGGACACAGACAGGACAGATCACTGAGTCTGAGATCCGGGGATCATTTCCAGGGACACAGACAGGACAGATCACTGAGTCTGAGATCTGGAGATCATTTCCAGGGACACAGACAGGACAGATCACTGAGTCTGAGATCTGGAGATCATTTCCAGGGACACAGACAGGACAGATCACTGAGTCTGAGATCTGCTGATCATTTCCAGGGACACAGACAGGACAGATCACTGAGTCTGAGATCCACTGATCATTTCCAGGGACACAGACAGGACAAATCACTGAGTCTGAGATCCACTGATCATTTCCAGGGACACAGACAGGACAAATCACTGAGTCTGAGACCCTGAGATCATTTCCAGGGACACAGACAGGACAGATCACTGAGTCTGAGATCCGGGGATCATTTCCAGGGACACAGACAGGACAGATCACTGAGTCTGAGATCCAGAGATCATTTCCAGGGACACAGACAGGACAGATCACTGAGTCTGAGATCCGGAGATCATTTCCAGGGACACAGACAGGACAGATCACTGAGTCTGAGATCCGGAGATCATTTCCAGGGACACAGACAGGACAGATCACTGATTCTGAGATCCGGAGATCATTTCCAGGGACACAGACAGGACAGATCACTGATTCTGAGATCCGGAGATCATTTCCAGGGACACAGACAGGACAGATCACTGAGTCTGAGATCCGGAGATCATTTCCAGGGACACAGACAGGACAGATCACTGAGTCTGAGATCCAGAGATCATTTCCAGGGACACAGACAGGACAGATCACTGAGTCTGAGATCCGGAGATCATTTCCAGGGACACAGACAGGACAGATCACTGATTCTGAGATCCGGAGATCATTTCCAGGGACACAGACAGGACAGATCACTGAGTCTGAGATCCGGAGATCATTTCCAGGGACACAGACAGGACAGATCACTGAGTCTGAGATCCAGAGATCATTTCCAGGGACACAGACAGGACAGATCACTGAGTCTGAGATCTGGAGATCATTTCCAGGGACACAGACAGGACAGATCACTGAGTCTGAGATCCACTGATCATTTCCAGGGACACAGACAGGACAGATCACTGAGTCTGAGATCCGCTGATCATTTCCAGGGACACAGACAGGACAGATCACTGAGTCTGAGATCCGGGGATCATTTCCAGGGACACAGACAGGACAGATCACTGAGTCTGAGATCCGGGGATCATTTCCAGGGACACAGACAGGACAGATCACTGAGTCTGAGATCCGGGGATCATTTCCAGGGACACAGACAGGACAGATCACTGAGTCTGAGATCCACTGATCATTTCCAGGGACACAGACAGGACAGATCACTGAGTCTGAGATCCGGAGATCATTTCCAGGGACACAGACAGGACAGATCTCTGAGTCTGAGATCCGGGGATCATTTCCAGGGACACAGACAGGACAGATCACTGAGTCTGAGATCTGGAGACCATTTCCAGGGACACAGACAGGACAGATCACTGAGTCTGAGATCGGGAGATCATTTCCAGGGACACAGACAGGACAGATCACTGAGTCTGAGATCTGGAGATCATTTCCAGGGACACAGACAGGACAGATCACTGAGTCTGAGATCCAGAGATCATTTCCAGGGACACAGACAGGACAGATCACTGAGTCTGAGATCCGGAGATCATTTCCAGGGACACAGACAGGACAGATCACTGAGTCTGAGATCCAGAGATCATTTCCAGGGACACAGACAGGACAGATCACTGAGTCTGAGATCCAGAGATCATTTCCAGGGACACAGACAGGACAGATCACTGAGTCTGAGATCTGGAGATCATTTCCAGGGACACAGACAGGACAGATCACTGAGTCTGAGATCCACTGATCATTTCCAGGGACACAGACAGGACAGATCACTGAGTCTGAGATCCGGAGATCATTTCCAGGGACACAGACAGGACAGATCACTGAGTCTGAGATCCTCTGATCATTTCCAGGGACACAGACAGGACAGATCACTGAGTCTGAGATCTGGAGATCATTTCCAGGGACACAGACAGGACAGATCACTGAGTCTGAGATCCGGAGATCATTTCCAGGGACACAGACAGGACAGATCACTGAGTCTGAGATCCGGAGATCATTTCCAGGGACACAGACAGGACAGATCACTGAGTCTGAGATCTGCTGATCATTTCCAGGGACACAGACAGGACAGATCACTGAGTCTGAGATCCACTGATCATTTCCAGGGACACAGACAGGGCAGATCACTGAGTCTGAGATCCACTGATCATTTCCAGGGACACAGACAGGACAGATCACTGAGTCTGAGATCCACTGATCATTTCCAGGGACACAGACAGGACAGATCACTGAGTCTGAGATCCGGAGATCATTTCCAGGGACACAGACAGAACAGATCACTGAGTCTGAGATCCACTGATCATTTCCAGGGACACAGACAGGACAGATCACTGAGTCTGAGATCCACTGATCATTTCCAGGGACACAGACAGGACAGATCACTGAGTCTGAGATCCGGAGATCATTTCCAGGGACACAGACAGAACAGATCACTGAGTCTGAGATCCACTGATCATTTCCAGGGACACAGACAGGACAGATCACTGAGTCTGAGATCCACTGATCATTTCCAGGGACACAGACAGGACAGATCACTGAGTCTGAGATCTGCTGATCATTTCCAGGGACACAGACAGGACAGATCACTGAGTCTGAGATCCAGAGATCATTTCCAGGGACACAGACAGGACAGATCACTGAGTCTGAGATCCAGAGATCATTTCCAGGGACACAGACAGGACAGATCACTGAGTCTGAGATCCGGAGATCATTTCCAGGGACACAGACAGGACAGATCACTGAGTCTGAGATCCTCTGATCATTTCCAGGGACACAGACAGGACAGATCACTGAGTCTGAGATCTGGAGATCATTTCCAGGGACACAGACAGGACAGATCACTGAGTCTGAGATCCGGAGATCATTTCCAGGGACACAGACAGGACAGATCACTGAGTCTGAGATCTGGAGATCATTTCCAGGGACACAGACAGGACAGATCACTGAGTCTGAGATCCACTGATCATTTCCAGGGACACAGACAGGACAGATCACTGAGTCTGAGATCCGGAGATCATTTCCAGGGACACAGACAGGACAGATCACTGAGTCTGAGATCCGGAGATCATTTCCAGGGACACAGACAGGACAGATCACTGAGTCTGAGATCCGCTGATCATTTCCAGGGACACAGACAGGACAGATCACTGAGTCTGAGATCCGGAGATCATTTCCAGGGACACAGACAGGACAGATCCCTGAGTCTGAGATCCGGAGATCATTTCCAGGGACACAGACAGGACAGATCACTGAGTCTGAGATCCGCTGATCATTTCCAGGGACACAGACAGGACAGATCACTGAGTCTGAGATCTGCTGATCATTTCCAGGGACACAGACAGGACAGATCACTGAGTCTGAGATCCGGGGATCATTTCCAGGGACACAGACAGGACAGATCACTGAGTCTGAGATCCGCTGATCATTTCCAGGGACACAGACAGGACAGATCACTGAGTCTGAGATCAGGAGATCATTTCCAGGGACACAGACAGGACAGATCACTGAGTCTGAGATCCGGAGATCATTTCCAGGGACACAGACAGGACAGATCACTGAGTCTGAGATCCGGAGATCATTTCCAGGGACACAGACAGGACAGATCACTGAGTCTGAGATCCGGAGATCATTTCCAGGGACACAGACAGGACAGATCACTGAGTCTGAGATCCGCTGATCATTTCCAGGGACACAGACAGGACAGATCACTGAGTCTGAGATCAGGAGATCATTTCCAGGGACACAGACAGGACAGATCACTGAGTCTGAGATCCGGAGATCATTTCCAGGGACACAGACAGGACAGATCACTAAGTCTGAGATCCGGAGATCATTTCCAGGGACACAGACAGGACAGATCACTGAGTCTGAGATCCGCTGATCATTTCCAGGGACACAGACAGGACAGATCACTGAGTCTGAGATCTGGAGATCATTTCCAGGGACACAGACAGGACAGATCACTGAGTCTGAGATCCGGAGATCATTTCCAGGGACACAGACAGGACAGATCACTGAGTCTGAGATCCTCTGATCATTTCCAGGGACACAGACAGGACAGATCACTAAGTCTGAGATCCGGAGATCATTTCCAGGGACACAGACAGGACAGATCACTGAGTCTGAGATCCGGAGATCATTTCCAGGGACACAGACAGGACAGATCACTGAGTCTGAGATCTGGAGATCATTTCCAGGGACACAGACAGGACAGATCACTGAGTCTGAGATCCGCTGAACATTTCCAGGGACACAGACAGGACAGATCACTGAGTCTGAGATCTGGAGATCATTTCCAGGGACACAGACAGGACAGATCACTGAGTCTGAGATCCGCTGATCATTTCCAGGGACACAGACAGGACAGATCACTGAGTCTGAGATCCGCTGATCATTTCCAGGGACACAGACAGGACAGATCACTGAGTCTGAGATCCGGAGATCATTTCCAGGGACACAGACAGGACAGATCACTGAGTCTGAGATCCGGAGATCATTTCCAGGGACACAGACAGGACAGATCACTGAGTCTGAGATCCGCTGATCATTTCCAGGGACACAGACAGGACAGATCACTGAGTCTGAGATCCGGAGATCATTTCCAGGGACACAAACAGGACAGATCACTAAGTCTGAGATCCGGAGATCATTTCCAGGGACACAGACAGGACAGATCACTGAGTCTGAGATCCACTGATCATTTCCAGGGACACAGACAGGACAGATCACTGAGTCTGAGATCCGGAGATCATTTCCAGGGACACAGACAGGACAGATCACTGAGTCTGAGATCCTCTGATCATTTCCAGGGACACAGACAGGACAGATCACTGAGTCTGAGATCTGCTGATCATTTCCAGGGACACAGACAGGACAGATCACTGAGTCTGAGATCCGGAGATCATTTCCAGGGACACAGACAGGACAGATCACTGAGTCTGAGATCCAGAGATCATTTCCAGGGACACAGACAGGACAGATCACTGAGTCTGAGATCCGGAGATCATTTCCAGGGACACAGACAGGACAGATCACTGAGTCTGAGATCCGGAGATCATTTCCAGGGACACAGACAGGACAGATCACTGAGTCTGAGATCCGGAGATCATTTCCAGGGACACAGACAGGACAGATCACTGAGTCTGAGATCCAGAGATCATTTCCAGGGACACAGACAGGACAGATCACTGAGTCTGAGATCTGGAGATCATTTCCAGTGACACAGACAGGACAGATCACTGAGTCTGAGATCCGGAGATCATTTCCAGGGACACAGACAGGACAGATCACTGAGTCTGAGATCCGGAGATCATTTCCAGGGACACAGACAGGACAGATCACTGATTCTGAGATCCGGAGATCATTTCCAGGGACACAGACAGGACAAATCACTGAGTCTGAGATCCAGAGATCATTTCCAGGGACACAGACAGGACAGATCACTGAGTCTGAGATCCACTGATCATTTCCAGGGACACAGACAGGACAGATCACTGAGTCTGAGATCCGGAGATCATTTCCAGGGACACAGACAGGACAGATCACTGAGTCTGAGATCCGGAGATCATTTCCAGGGACACAGACAGGACAGATCACTGAGTCTGAGATCCACTGATCATTTCCAGGGACACAGACAGGACAGATCACTGAGTCTGAGATCCAGAGATCATTTCCAGGGACACAGACAGGACAGATCACTGAGTCTGAGATCCGGAGATCATTTCCAGGGACACAGACAGGACAGATCGCTGAGTCTGAGATCTGGAGATCATTTCCAGGGACACAGACAGGACAGATCACTGAGTCTGAGATCCGCTGATCATTTCCAGGGACACAGACAGGACAGATCACTGAGTCTGAGATCCAGAGATCATTTCCAGGGACACAGACAGGACAGATCACTGAGTCTGAGATCCGGAGATCATTTCCAGGGACACAGACAGGACAGATCACTGAGTCTGAGATCCGGAGATCATTTCCAGGGACACAGACAGGACAGATCACTGAGTCTGAGATCCGCTGATCATTTCCAGGGACACAGACAGGACAGATCACTGAGTCTGAGATCCGGAGATCATTTCCAGGGACACAGACAGGACAGATCACTGAGTCTGAGATCCACTGATCATTTCCAGGGACACAGACAGGACAGATCACTGAGTCTGAGATCCAGAGATCATTTCCAGGGACACAGACAGGACAGATCACTGAGTCTGAGATCCGGAGATCATTTCCAGGGACACAGACAGGACAGATCGCTGAGTCTGAGATCTGGAGATCATTTCCAGGGACACAGACAGGACAGATCACTGAGTCTGAGATCCGCTGATCATTTCCAGGGACACAGACAGGACAGATCACTGAGTCTGAGATCCAGAGATCATTTCCAGGGACACAGACAGGACAGATCACTGAGTCTGAGATCCGGAGATCATTTCCAGGGACACAGACAGGACAGATCACTGAGTCTGAGATCCGGAGATCATTTCCAGGGACACAGACAGGACAGATCACTGAGTCTGAGATCCGCTGATCATTTCCAGGGACACAGACAGGACAGATCACTGAGTCTGAGATCCGGAGATCATTTCCAGGGACACAGACAGGACAGATCACTGAGTCTGAGATCCTCTGATCATTTCCAGGGACACAGACAGGAGAGATCACTGAGTCTGAGATCCTCTGATCATTTCCAGGGACACAGACAGGACAGATCACTGAGTCTGAGATCCGGAGATCATTTCCAGGGACACAGACAGGACAGATCACTGAGTCTGAGATCTGGAGATCATTTCCAGGGACACAGACAGGACAGATCACTGAGTCTGAGATCCACTGATCATTTCCAGGGACACAGACAGGACAGATCACTGAGTCTGAGATCCGGAGATCATTTCCAGGGACACAGACAGGACAGATCACTGAGTCTGAGATCCGGGGATCATTTCCAGGGACACAGACAGGACAGATCACTGAGTCTGAGATCTGGAGATCATTTCCAGGGACACAGACAGGACAGATTACTGAGTCTGAGATCCGGGGATCATTTCCAGGGACACAGACAGGACAGATCACTGAGTCTGAGATCCGGAGATCATTTCCAGGGACACAGACAGGACAGATCACTGAGTCTGAGATCCGGAGATCATTTCCAGGGACACAGACAGCCAGAAAACCTTCACAGAGGGTCTTTCCTTTTCTTTCTCCACCCAAAAGGAATTAAAAAAAGTTGCTTTTCTATACACTGCGACTTATTCCTATCGGCACAACGTATATATGGAGACGGCTTTTCCTCTGTATATGCGGCAAGGTCAGGAGTGCGATCGCACGCCCCCAGCTTGGGTGTAGTAATCATAGGCTTGCGCAGGGGGTGTGCCGGGTGTGCCTGGGCACACCCTAATCACCCTGTCTGGCGCAGATTCCCCAAAGCCCCATAACAGGGCTCCTAAAAAAATTTTTTTTAAATATTAAAAAAATTCAAATAAAAACCTACTGACACCATCCACTGTTCTACTAGCACTGTCCATGTTTTAATACATTTGGGGTGCACACCCTAATGCAATAGGCTGCGCACACAACAGGTAGCAATGATGATAATTCTTAATTCAGAGGCAATGTTGGGGGTAGTAGTGATAATAATTCCTATTTCAGGGGTAATGTTGGGGGTAGTAGTGATGATTATAATTCTTCTTATTTCAGGGGCAGCATTGGGGGTAGTAGTGATGATAATTCTTATTTTAGAGGCAATGTTGGGGGTAGTAGTGATGATAATTCTTATTTCAGGGGCAGTGTTGGGGGTAGTAGTGATAATAATACTTCTTTTTTCAGGGGCAATGTTGGGGGTAGTAGTGGTGATGATAACATTTTCTATTCCAGGGGCAGTGTTGGGGGTAGTAGTGATGGTAAAACTGATCTCAGGGGCAATGTTGGGGGTAGTAGTAATTATAATTCTTCTTATTTCAGGGGCAGTATTGGGGGTAGTAGTGATAATTCTTCTTATCTCAGGGGCAGTATTGGGGGTAGTAGTTATGATGGTGTACGTTTCTTGTCCCTGAAGCATGTACAGATGAACATGGATGCTTGCTCCTCTGGAGGAGTGAAGGGGGCGCTCTGGAGCCAACCACTCTTGGGGAAAACAACAGCAATCAGCTGAGAAAAATCCTTCCCAGCCAATTGGCATTGTATCAGAAAAGTCTTCATTGGGAGCTGTGTGTTGTCTTCTCTCCTGCAAACCTTCCCTGCCTGACTGTAAGTCACGGAAATGGGTGAACATTCTCTGACCAGGTCCTGTGCAGTACACTAAGTAACGTGTCAGCGAGTTCCTTCCAGGTATTATTGCCTCTCACAGAGATCACAGTAAACCCACCCCCAACAATGCCTTCATCTTTTCTTTTTTTTCTCCAGAAGGGCGGCACCATCTTTGTTTGGGGATCATCTTGGGTCACGATCTACCAAGTTTGAATGGGGGGGGGGACTGAGGAAATGTTTCCTCCTGCCTGCAGCAGACTTATTTTTTATTAGGTTTTATAAAACTTCAAAAACTCCTGTGAGTAAAATATTGTATGAGTAAAATTTCTTTTTTTTAAAGTGTGACCAATAAAACTGTAGATCCTTCTTATTCTTCTTCATCACAGCTCACCGGAGCCTGGTATCGCCTACACAATATGGGGACCTCTGCCGGAATACGTAGGGTTGATAATAAATACATTAAAACCTATTCCTAATATTAATAATAGTAATGAACTTGAAGTTTGGAGGAAGTTATTCGGACATCGCGGGCTCCTCTGGTAACAGTATCGCCTCTCTCTCTCTTTCTCTGGTGTCCAGACGGGTCATCTATTGAGAAGCGGCTTCTATTATGTGAAGCGGGCAGGGGGATTTGTGACTATGGTCCCCCATTATTCCTCTCACTATGGAAACCCAGATCATGGCCAGAAGTATGTGAGAGTGGATAATAGGAATCAACAGAGAGAGCACCACATCTGTTCCACTCCGAGAGCAAGAGTGACAGCACAGAACTAGAGAGCCTTCCACATATAACCCAACCAGAGCAAGAGACCCCTCCTCACATTATCCAACATAATGCAACCTCCTTCCTAAAGACACCTCCTCACATTACCCAACATAATCCAACCTCCATCCTAGAGACACCTCCTCACATTACCCAACATAATCCAACTTCCATCCTAGAGACACCTCCCCACATTACCCAGCATAATCCAACTTCCATCCTAGAGACACCTCCTCACATTACCCAGCATAATTCAACCTCCATCCTAGAGACACCTCCTCACATTACCCAACATAATTCAACCTCCATCGTAGAGACACCTGCACTGCTTACATTATCCAACATAATCCAACCTCCATTTTAGAGACACCTCCTTACATTATCCAACATAATCCAACCTCCATCCCTGAGACACCTCCTTACATCATCCAACATATTCCAACCTCTGTCCTAGAGACTCCTTCCTCATATTATCCAGCCTCCATCCTAGAGACCCCTCCTTACATTATCCAACCTCCATCCTTGAGACCCCACCTCACATTACCCAACATTATCCAACCTCCATCCTAGAGACACTTCCTCACATTACCCAACATAATCCAACCTCCATCCTAGAGACACCTCCTCACATTACCCAACATATTCCAACCTCCATCCTAGAACCACCTCCTCATATTACCCAACATAATCCATGCTCCATCCTAGAGACACCTGTAGTGCTTACCTTATCCAACATGATCCAACCTCCATCCTAGAGACACCTGCTCACATTACCCAACATAATCCAACCTCCATCCTAGAGACACCTCCTCACATTACCCAACATATTCCAACCTCCATCCTAGAACCACCTCTTCATATTGCCCAACATAATCCATGCTCCATCCTAGAGACACCTGTAGGGCTTACCTTATCCAACATGATCCAACCTCCATCCTAGAGACACCTGCTCACATTACCCAACATAATCCAACCTCCATCCTAGAGACACCTCCTCACATTACCCAACATATTCCAACCTCCATCCTAGAACCACCTCCTCATATTACCCAACATAATCCAAGCTCAATCCTAGAGACACCTGCAGTACTTACCTTATCCAACATGATCCAACCTCCATTTCAGAGACACCTTCTTACATTATCCAACATAATCTAACCTCCATCCTAGAGACACCTCCTCACATTACCCAACATAATCCAACCTCCATCCTAGAGACACTTCCTCACATTACCCAACATAATCCAACCTACATCCTAGAGACACCTCCTCACATTACCCAACATAGGTCCAACCTTCATCCTTGAGACCCCTCCTTACATCATCCAACATATTCTAACCTCTGTCCTAGAGACCCCTCCTCATATTATCCAGCCTCCATCCTACAGACTCCTCCTCATATCATCCAACCTCCATCCCAGAGACCCCACCTCACATTATCCAACATAATCAAACCTCCATCCTAGAGAGCCTTCCTCACATTATTTAATCTCCATCCTAGAGACAACTCCTCACATTATTCAACCTCCATCACAGAGACCCCTTCTCACATTATCCAACCTCCGTCCTAGAGACACCACCTCATATTATCCAACATAATCAAACCTCCATCCTAGAGACACCTCCTCACATTTTCCAACATAATCAAACCTTCATTCTAGAGACACCTGCTCACATTACCCAACATAATCCAACCTTCATCCTAGAGACACCTCCTCACATTTTGCAACATAATCCAACCTTCATCCTAGAGACACCTCCTCATATTATCCAACCTTCATCCTAAGGACCCCTGCTCACATTATCCAAAATAATCCAACCTCCATCCTAGAGACACTTCCTCACATTATCTAACATAATCCAACAGTCCTAGAGACACCTCCTCACATTATCTAACTTAATATAAATTCCATCTTAGAGACACTTCCTCACATTATCCAGCATAATCCAACCTCCATCCTAGAGACACCTCTTTGCATTATCCAACCTCCATTCTAGAGACCTCTCCTCGCTCTATCCACCCTCATCCTAGAGACACCTAATCAAAGAATCCAACCTCCACCCTAGAGATCCCTCCCTGTATTATCCAACCTCCAGTCTTCTCACATCATCCAACCTCTATCCTAGAGACCCCTCCTCACATTATCCAACATAATTAAACCTCTATCCTAGAGACACCTGCTCACATTATCCAACATAGTCCAACCTTCATCCTAGAGACACCTCCTGACGTTATCCAACATAATACAAACTCCATCCTGGAGACACCTCCTCACATTATCCAACCTCCATCCTAGAGACACCTCCTCACATTATCCAACCTCCATCCTAGAGATCTCCAACACATTATCCAACCTTTATCCTAGAGACCTCCAACACATGATCCAACCTCCACCCTAGAGACCCCTCCCTACATTATCCAACCTTCATCCTAGAGACCCCTCATCACATTTTCCAACCTTTATCCTAGAGATCTCCAACACATGATCCATCCTCCATCCTAGAGACCCCTCCCTACATTATCCAATCTTCATCCTAGAGACCCCTCATCACATTTTCCAACCTTTATCCTAGAAATCTCCAACACATTATCCATCCTCCATCCTAGAGACCCCTCCTTACATTCTCCAACTTTGTCCGTAGAGATACATCTTCACATTATCCAGCCTCTGTTCTAGAGACCCCCACCTTAAATTATCCAACCTATGTCTTAGAGATCGCTCCTCACATTATCCAACCTCCATCCCATAGACCCATCCTCACATTAGTCAACCTCCAACCTATAGAGACCTCTTCACATGACCTTTCCTCACATTATATAACCTCAGTTCTACAGACCACTGCTCACATTATCCAACCTCCATCATAGAGACCCCTCTTCAAATTATCCAGCCTCCATCCTAGAGACCCCCTCCTCAAATTATCCAACCACTATCCAAAAGACCTCCCCTTACAGTATCCAACCTCTATTTTAGAGAAACCGCCTCACATTATCTAACTTCCATCCTAGATATCCCCCCCCCCCACAACATCCAACCTCCATCGTTCAACATCGTCCTCTGCTAATTTAATTTTAATTCATTCCTTGTGACACCTCATGATATTATCCAACCCCCATTCTAGAGACCCCTGCCAATATTATCTAGACTTCATCCTAGAGACACCTCCTTTTACAATGTATTATCAAACTTCTGTCCTATGGACGCCACCTCTTATATCCAGCCTTAAACCCCTCCTAATATTATCCAGCTGCATCCTAATGACCCCTCCCAATATTATCCAACCTTATCCTAGAGACCCCCTCTCTTTGTCCTACAGACCCCTCATATACCCAACCCCATCTTGGAAGACCCCTCCTTCTACAACCCAGTCTGAACTAGAGACCCCATCTCATATTGGCCATCCCCATCCTGAAGACCCCTGATCCTAAGACAAATATATGGACCCCTTCTCATATTACCCAGCACAGAAATGAAGACCCATTATCCTATTGCCTAGCCAGATATAGAGACCCCTCCTCATATAACACAGAATAGAAGCCCTTCTCAAACATTACCTAGGACAGAACTACAGACCCCTCTTCATATTACCCAGCCAGACATACAGACCCTTTCTCATTATACCATCATAGGCCTACAGACCCATTACAGAGGAACAGACCCCTCTTCATATTACCCAGCAAGATGAACAGACCCCTCCACATATCACACCACCAGATAATCAGACCCCTCCACATATCACACCACCAGATATACAGACCCCTCCACATATCACACCACCAGATATTCAGACCCCTCCACATATCACACCACCAGATATACAGACCCCTCCACATATCACACCACCAGATATACAGATCCCTCCACATATCACACCACCAGATATACAGACCCCTCCACATATTACCTATTACAGATATACAGACCCCTCCACATATTACCTATTACAGATATACAGACCCCCCTCCCCCATATTACCTATTACAGATACACAGACCCCTCCTCATATCACACCACCAGATATACAGACCCCTCCACATATCACACCACCAGATATACAGACCCCTCCACATATCACACCACCAGATATACAGACCCCTCCACATATCACACCACCAGATATACAGACCCCTCCACATATTACCTATTACAGATATACAGACCCCTCCACATATTACCTATTACAGATATACAGACCCCCCTCCCCCATATTACCTATTACAGATACACAGACCCCTCCTCATATCACACCACCAGATATACAGACCCCCCCCCCCCCCCATATCACCTACTGCTAGGGTTTCCACCTGTCCAGGATTCACCTACAGATTTACAGACCCCCCCTTCATATTACCTATTATAAACCCCCCTTCTTATTACCTATTACAGATACACCGACCCCCCCCCCCCCCCCGTCTATTACCTGTAATAGTTATACAGACCCCTTCTCATATCACCTATTACAGATATAGAACCCCCCTCCTTTTACTTATAACAGATATACACACACGCCTATATCACCTATTACAGATATACAGACCCCTCCACCCCCTAATATCACCTATTACAGATATATAGACCCCTCCTTATATTACCTATTACAGATACAGTGCCTTGAAAAAGTATTCACACCCCTTGAAATGTTCCACATTTTGTCATGTTATAACCAAAAATGTAAATGTATTTTATTGGGATTTTATGTGATAGACCAACACAAAGTGTCAAATAATTGTGAAGTGGAAGGAAAATGATACAAATAAATATGTGAAAAGTGTGGGGGGGGGGGGGCATTTGTATTCAGCCCCTTTACTCTGATACCCCTAACTAAAATCTAGTGGAACCAATTGCCTTCAGAAGTCACCTAATTAGTGAATAGAGTCCACCTGTGTGTCATTTAATCTCAGTATAAATACAGCCGTTCTGTGAGGCCCTCAGAGGTTTGTTAGAGAATCTTAGTGAACAAACAGCATCATGAAGGCCAAGGAACACACCAGACAGGTCAGGGATGAAGTTGT
Organism: Lithobates clamitans; assembly: GCA_037952925.1. NCBI lineage: Eukaryota > Metazoa > Chordata > Amphibia > Anura > Ranidae > Lithobates > Lithobates clamitans. Next base: position 205,467 of record JBBGZY010002743.1, on the reverse strand, counting down.
GGAGAAGTATAAAGCAGGGTTAGGTTAACCTAAACTGACCGGCCGGGCAAGGAGAACATTCATCAGAGAAGAGCCAAGAGGTCCATGGTAACTCTGGAGGAGCTGCAGAGATCCACAGCTCAGGTGGGAGAATCTGTCCACAGGACAACTATTAGTCGTGTTCTCCACAAATCTGCCCTTTATGGAAGAGTGACAAGAAGAAAGACATTGGTGAAAGAAAGTCATAAGAAGTCCTGTTTGTAGTCTGTGAGAAGCCATGTGGAGGACACAGCAAACATGTGGAAGAAGGTGATCTGGTCACATGAGACCAAAATTCAACTTTATGGCCTTAAAAGCAAAACGCTATGTGTGGGGAAAACTAACACTCCACATCACCCTGAACACACCATCCCCACCGTGAAACATGGTGGTGGCAGCATCATGTGGTGGGGATGCTTTTCTTCAGCAGGGACAGGGAAGCTGGTCAGAGTTGATGGGAAGATGGATGGAGACAAATACAGGACAATCTAATGCCGCGTACACACGCCTGGACTTGCCAACGGGCTAAACTCCGTCGGCATTTCCGACGGAAAGATTTAGAACATGTTCTATATCTGAGTCCATCGGAAATGCCGACAGAAAAAGTCCGATGGGGCATACACACAGTTGGAATGTCCGACCGAAAGCTCCCATCAGACTTTTTCTGTCAGAAGTCCGGCCGTGTGTACGCGGCATTAGAAGAAAACCTGTTAGAGTCTACAAAAGACTTGAGACTGGGGCGGAGGTTCACCTTCCAGCAGGACAACGACCCGAAACATCCAGCCAGAGCTACAATGGAATGGTTTAGATCAAAGCATATTCATGTGTTAGAATGGCCCAGTCACAGTCCAGACCTAAATCCCATTGAGAATCTGTGGCAAGACTTGAAAATTGCTGATCACAGACGCTCTCCATCCAACCTGACAGAGCTTGAGATATTTTACAAAGAAGAATGGGCAGAAATGTCCCTCTCTAGATGTGCAAAGCTGGTAGAGACATCCCCAAAAAGACTTGAAGAGAAAGGGGGTTCTACAAAGTATTGACTCCGGGGGGCGCCATACAAATGCCCTCCCCCCACACTTTTCACATATTTATTTGTATCATTTATCATTTTCCTTCCACTTCACAATTATGAGACACTTTGTGTTGGTCTATCACATAAAATCCCAATAAAATACATTTACGTTTTTGGTTGTAACATCACAAAATGTGGGAAATTTCATGGGGTATGAATACTTTTTCAAGGCAATGTATATAGACCTCTCCTCATATCATCTATTACAGATCTACACCTTCATATATTCATATATTCTGGTGGAAGGGAAGGGACTGCTAATGGTCTATACAGGTTAGGGGGTGCAATCATTCCCTTGCCCGGGTGCTGGTTACCCACATTACGCCACTGGAAGTAAGTGTCCCCATATATTGTCCAGGGCTCCCAACCACAAAGTGAATGAATTCTGGAGCTACCCTGTAGAACTAACTGAGCCTGGGATATGATTGTGGTGGGGGGGATTGGATCATACATGAAAAGAAACATTTGTAGCCATACTCGAAGAAACATTTGTAGCCATACTCAAAGAAACATTTGTAGCCATACTCGAAGAGTTACATTGTTACATAGGATCAGAAAAAGACACAGGTCCATCAAGTTCAGCCTCTGAGTGTGAATTGTATGTGTCGTGGTGGTTTTATCTTTGGGGTGTACACCTTTTTCTATATAAAACAGCCTTTCTCAACCATTTTATGCCAGGGAAACCCTTAAAGTAATTTTCAGGTTTCGGGGATCCCCTGATAAAACCCATTAATTTGGGGTCAGTGGGAACAATGCCCCCTGTTTTGGTGGTCAGTGAGAAGAATGCCCTTTTTTTACCGTGGTGGTAAGAATGGCCCCCTTACAGAGAGCTATAAATATCATTGGTGTCGTACCGCTGGCTCCTCCAGGTGGCATTGGCTCAAAACTATGTAGGCACCATCAAATAGGTGGTAAACCAGCCACAGCTCAAGGAACCCCTAGTCACCTCTGGAGGAACCCTATGGTTCCATGGAACTCTGGTTGAGAATGGCTGATATAGAAGAACCTATATACAGTACATATACATAAAAAGTTTTCTGGTAAATAAAAGGTGGATGGGCGCCTCCAAAACCCCCAAAAAGACTGCGAGAAGAGTTGACTGACCTCCTACCACCGAGAGGAATTTTCTGGAAAACTTTGTTCATTTCTCAAACATCTTCTGATGGTGGAAGGGAGTGGAGAGAGCGACGGCTACAACCAGAAAAGTCCTGATTTACACTGCAAGGGGGAAACAGGGAAACCTCAAGGTGACTAAAAAAACAATTCTCAAAAAATGTCTGGAAAGTAGCAAAAAAAAAAACAAGCGAGAGGAAAGCTCACCGGGAACCGAGTCCCATCAATTCAAGAAATACAATCTGAGTTCAGTTTAAGACATTGGGGGGGGCTAAAAAAAAAAGGGGAGGGCCCCCCCCCCCCAAAAAAAAGCACGGGCCTTAAAAAACAAAGTATCAATAGCAAATACGGGAGAGAGATAACGACATCCGCAATTCAGCTAAAGCAAAGTCAACCAATCAACTCAATAGAGGAAGATGATGGCAGCAGCAACTGTAATGATTTATAACAGAAGAGATGGGCTGGATTTACTAAGGCAAAGAGACTGTTGATTGTGCAGGGGAAGTTGCACTTTTTTAGGGGGCATTTTCCCCCCAGCGCTTAGAAAAGGAGGTAAACCTCATCTGACTTCCATCATCCAATCATGTGCAAGCAAAGTGCAACGTGACATTTCCCCCACACTCACTAAGCTCTGGGGGAGAGAACTCCCTTGCAGAAGTGCACAGCCTATTTACCTTTAGTAAATCAAGCCCTACACCCAGGGCGAGGGGCGAGAGGTGGGCAGGAGAGGGGGCGGCTGCCCTGGGCACTAAAGTATTATGTGAGGTGGGGAGGGGCACCACAACAAGGGAGGGGGAGAGGTGAATTGTGTTGAGAAGGGAAATGTGGGGGGTGACAGGGGGACTGAAATTTGGGGGGTGACAGGGGGACTGAAATTTGGGGGGTGACAGGGGGACTGAAATTTTGGGGGTGACAGGGGGACTGAAATTTTGGGGGTGACAGGGGGACTGAAAATGTGGGGGGTGACAGGGGGACTGAAAATGTGGGGGGTGACAGGGGGACTGAAAATGTGGGGGGTGACAGGGGGACTGAAAATGTGGGGCGGTGTGCTAGGAATAGTGATTTGGAGGGATTTGTGTTGGGGGTGGGGGGGATTTGGGGGTGTTTATGCTATAAAAGTAAAATGATAGAGGGGAAGTATTTTCTTATTTAGAGAAGGGACTTGTGCTAGTAAGGATGACTGGGGGGCATTTGTGCTAGGATGGGGAATTTGTGGTGGGGGGGGGGGGGATTATTCCTAGGTTGGGGGATTGGGGCAGGGGAATTTGTACTGGAAATATTGGAAAGGGGGGGTGTTTGTATTCAAGGGGAGAGGATTTGTGCTAGGAGGGGTCATTTTTTTGGGGGGGGCTTTAGGGATTTTTGCTAGGGGCATATGGGGAGAGAGGATTTTAGATTGGGGGGGCAAAGATTTGTGCTGGGAGGGGTGATTTCAGTAGGGGGGGTGGATTGGTATTGGGAGAAGGGGGAATTTTTCTTAGGGGGCGAGCATGCAGATTGGTGCTTGATTCTTCTTTTTTTGGGGGGGGAGGGTGGGGGGGGGGGGATTTCGCTAACACATAACGCTCATACATCTTAGGGGAGGTGCATTTTGGCATGTTCGCCCCTGGGCTCTAGATGACCTTGTCCCAGCACTGCCTATCAGCTGATGAGAAAACCACGTTGCTATAGGTTACGGTACGTGTTCTCATTTCCCTTTGTACGGCGCTACTGAATGAGGCAGAATGAATGAAACTGCAAAACGCGGAATAAATAAAACAGATTATGAAATGAATGGACCCTGGAGGGCTGGGAGGTCACAGGGCGGTAAAGTATTGCGGCGTCTCTTCCCTCCCCCCGTCACAGCAGTCCTACACCCAGCTGTACAAGGATGGGGTCACCGGGGTGGGGTCACACCGCCAGGATGGTGATATTGTGGGAACGGACAGCGGCACTGCGCACACAGCAGGGTGGAGGGGTCACTAACACCTCTGCAGGGTATTAAACTGGGATTAATCTCGCGTTTAATCCGAGGAGCAACAAACACAGCGAGGGGACCACTAATGACACAAAGCAGCATTGTGTGCAACTGTTCATGCAGCGCACAGACCACTGCGTGCGACCGATTGTACAACACTAACACTAGCATGTGCGGCCGATTGTGCAACGCCAACTATATTGTGTGCTACGGATTTTACAAGACCAAAACTATCGTATGCAACCGATTGTACAACGCCAACACTATTTTGTGCGTCTGACTGTACAACACTAATGCCCCGTACACACGATCGGACATTCCGACAACAAAATCCATCTGATTTTTTTCCGACGGATGTTGGCTCAAACTCGTCTTGCATACACACGGTCGCACAAAGTTGGTCGTAAATTCCCATCGTCAAGAACGCGGTGACGTACAGGACGTACGACGAGCCGAGAAAGATGAAGTTCAATAGCCAGTGCGGCTCCTTCTGCTTGATTCCGAGCATGTGTGGAACTTTGTGCGTCGGAATTGTGTACACACGATCGGAATTTACGAGAACAGATTTCGTTGTCGGAAAATTTTAGATCCAGCTCTCCAACTTTGTGCGTCGGAAATTCCGATGGTAAAAGTCCGATGGAGCCTACACATGGTCGGAATTTCTGACAACAAGCTCCGTTCGCACATTTTCCGTCGGAAAGTCCGTAATATCCTGTTATGGGGGTGGTAATATCCTGGTATGGGGGGTAATATCCTGTTATGGGGGGCAGTAATATCCTGGAATGGGGGTGGTAATATCCTGGTATGGGGGTCAGTAATCATCTGGTATGGGGGTGGTAATATCCTGTTATGGGGGTGGTAATATCCTGGTATGGGGGGTGGTAATATCCTGTTATGGGGGTAGTAATGTCCTCGTATGGGGGGTGGTAATATCCTGTTATGGGGGTGGTAACATCCTGTTATGGGGGTGGGGATATCCTGGTATGGGGGGTGGTAATATCCTGTTATGGGGGTGGTAACATCCTGTTATGGGGGTGGTGATATCCTGGTATGGGGGGTGTTTCTCTATAGCAGGGACTGGAGCATTTGTCAGGATAGAAGAAAAAATGGGCGGGGCAAAATACCATCAATTCTTGAGGAAAATCTGCTGCCCTCTGCTGGCAGAAAGTTGTCAATGGGGAGAAGTTTTCCCTTCCAACATAACAATGAGCCAAAGCACACAGCAACAATGAGCACACAGTGGTTGGAGGAGAAGGCAGGGAATGTCCACCAATGAGCAAACAGTGGTTGGAGGAGAAGGCGGGGAATGTCCACCAATGAGCACACAGTGGTTGGAGGAGAAGGCGGGGAATGTCCACCAATGAGCACACAGTGGTTGTAGGAGAAGGCGGGGAATGTCCACCAATGAGCACTCAGTGGTTGGAGATGAAGGCGGGGAATGTCCACCAATGAGCACACAGTGGTTGTAGGAGAAGGCGGGGAATGTCCACCAATGAGCACTCAGTGGTTGGAGATGAAGGCGGGGAATGTCCACCAATGAGCACACAGTGGTTGTAGGAGAAGGCGGGGAATGTCCACCAATGAGCACACAGTGGTTGTAGGAGAAGGCGGGGAATGTCCACCAATGAGCACTCAGTGGTTGGAGGAGAAGGCGGGGAATGTCCACCAATGAGCACACAGTGGTTGGAAGAGAAGGCGGGGAATGTCCACCAATGGGCACACAGTGGTTGGAGGAGAAGGCGGGGAATGTCAACTAATGAGCACACAGTGGTTGGAGGAGAAGGCGGGGAATGTCCACCAATGAGCACACAGTGGTTGGAGGAGAAGGCGGGGAATGTCCACCAATGGGCACACAGTGGTTGGAGGAGAAGGCGGGGAATGTCCACTAATGAGCACACAGTGGTTGGAGGAGAAGGCGGGGAATGTCCACCAATGAGCACACAGTGGTTGTAGGAGAAGGCGGGGAATGTCCACCAATGGGCACACAGTGGTTGGAGGAGAAGGCGGGGAATGTCCACTAATGAGCACACAGTGGTTGGAGGAGAAGGCGGGGAATGTCCACCAATGGGCACACAGTGGTTGGAGGAGAAGGCGGGGAATGTCCACTAATGAGCACACAGTGGTTGGAGGAGAAGGCGGGGAATGTCCACTAATGAGCACACAGTGGTTGGAGGAGAAGGCGGGGAATGTCCACCATTGAGCACACAGTGGTTGTAGGAGAAGGCGGGGAATGTCCACCAATGAGCACACAGTGGTTGGAGGAGAAGGCGGGGAATGTCCACCAATGAGCACACAGTGGTTGGAGGAGAAGGCGGGGAATGTCCACCAATGAGCACACAGTGGTTGGAGAAGAAGGCGGGGAATGTCCACCAATGAGCACACAGTAGTTGGAGGAGAAGGTGGGGAATTTCCACCAATGAGCACACAGTAGTTGGAGGAGAAGGCGGGGAATGTCCACCAATGAGCACACCCTGGTTTTGGGTGAAGATGGGGAATGTTCTTTTCAGAGCCCAGACTTAAACTCCATTGAAAATCTGTGGAATGATTGAAGACTGCAGTCCACAAACTGCAGGGGGTATTCTGCTGCACACACTATAACACTATAGAATAAATCCAGCGGGGAAGAAGAGGTGACAGTGGGGGGGGGGATATAGGGGCTGCGGAGGGGGGGGGCAGTCACCACAACAATCCTATTACCCCCTCATACCACGGGGAAATCACTGGAAGGTTTATACAAAGACACACAATCTCTATTACTGCTCCAGCAATCACCTCTAACACTCCCACTCAACACACACAAAGTGATGAACGGATACAACCTCCATCACACACACAACCAAAGGCGCCATTCTCCTGGGCATTTTTCGCTTTGTCCCCATTGTTCTAAATGTTCACACCTGAGCGCTCAAGCGCCCGTCGCTCGAAAAAGTACAGCAGCTTCTTCAGACAGATTTGGGCATTTTTGTGAAGCCCCATGGCCTTCAACGGGAGCAACTGAAAAAAATAGGGCGAAATATTCACGTTACATGCGTTTTTCAGGCAACTACCATAATAAAAGTCTATGGAGCCCCCCAAAAAAAGCTCCTGAATGGCACATTATTCCTAATTTCCTAAAACATGGGGGGAAAAATGTCCAAAATAAGCACCAAAAAAAAAAAAAAAAGGCCTTTAAAATCACCTGAATATACGCTCTGCTCAATATCCAAACACCAATCACAGCACACCATACCAGCGCACACAACCGGCTTCATCCATCGCAGAATTCAGGAATTCTCGCTTCGTGATGACGTACGCCGGCGTGAATTTTAGGAACGTTGCATTACGTTGCACGATCATTTTTTTTGACTGGATCAGATCAACTCACATGAATGCAGCACGAGGGACAATTCCCGACACACTGCAATGCAATGCGCTCTTCCCGTCTGTGAGTTTGGATGGTTTAAAGGCTTAAAAATTAAACTGAAAAGCAGGTAAACGTGCCCGGGGTGAGCCAGACCTAATTATAATCATCATGCCTGGAGGCCCTCAATGCTGTTTAATAATCAACTGCAAACAGTGTGGCCTGGCAATGGGGAAAGTGAACAGAACTCTGGGGGCCATCACTAGAGGGGTCACCAGCAGGAGGAAGGAGGTCCTGATTCCTCTATATAGATCTTTATATCACTAGAGGGGTCACCAGCAGGAGGAAGGAGGTCCTGATTCCTCTATATAGATCTTTATATCACTAGAGGGGTCACCAGCAGGAGGAAGGAGGTCCTGATTCCTCTATATAGATAGATCTTTATATCACTAGAGGGGTCACCAGCAGGAAGAAGGAGGTCCTGATTCCTCTATATAGATCTTTATATCACTAGAGGGGTCACCAGCAGGAAGAAGGAGGTCCTGATTCCTCTATATAGATCTTTATATCACTAGAGGGGTCACCAGCAGGAGGAAGGAGGTCCTGATTCCTCTATATAGATCTTTATATCACTAGAGGGGTCACCAGCAGGAGGAAGGAGGTTCCGATTCCTCTATATAGATCTTTATATCACTAGAGGGGTCACCAGCAGGAGGAAGGAGGTCCTGATTCCTCTATATAGATCTTTATATCACTAGAGGGATCACCAGCAGGAGGAAGGAGGTCCTGATTCTTCTGTGTAGATCTTTATATCACTAGAGGGATCACCAGCAGGAGGAAGGAGGTCCTGATTCCTCTATATAGATCTTTATATCACTAGAGGGGTCACCAGCAGGAGGAAGGAGCTCCTGATTCTTCTATATAGATCTTTATATCACTAGAGGGATCACCAGCAGGAGGAAGGAGGTTCCGATTCCTCTATATAGATCTTTATATCACTAGAGGGGTCACCAGCAGGAGGAAGGAGGTCCTGATTCCTCTATATAGATCTTTATATCACTAGAGGGATCACCAGCAGGAGGAAGGAGGTCCTGATTCTTCTGTGTAGATCTTTATATCACTAGAGGGGTCACCAGCAGGAGGAAGGAGGTCCTGATTCCTCTATATAGATCTTTATATCACTAGAGGGATCACCAGCAGGAGGAAGGAGGTCCTGATTCCTCTATATAGATCTTTATATCACTAGAGGGGTCACCAGCAGGAGGAAGGAGCTCCTGATTCTTCTATATAGATCTTTATATCACTAGAGGGATCACCAGCAGGAGGAAGGAGGTCCTGATTCCTCTATATAGATCTTTATATCACTAGAGGGGTCACCAGCAGGAGGAAGGAGGTCCTGATTCCTCTATATAGATCTTTATATGACTAGAGGGGTCACCGGCAGGAGGAAGGAGGTCCTGATTCCTCTATATAGATCTTTGTATCACTAGAGGGGTCACCAGCAGGAGGAAGGAGGTCCTGATTCCTCTATATAGATCTTTATATCACTAGAGGGATCACCGGCAGGAGGAAGGAGGTCCTGATTCCTCTATATAGGTCTTTAGTTATACCTCAATGAAAATATTGTGTCTAATTCTGGAGATCTCAAAGATGTTGATAAGATGATAGAACATATCGGGAGAGACTACAGGAACTTATAATGTACAGAGTGGAAAGGGGAGACATAATTAAAACTCTTTAATACATGAAGGGTGTGAATACGGTTCAGGAGGGCAGGATTTTCAATCTGAAGCAGAGATGAAGAAGACGGGGAGGTGACCTCAAACTAGCAAAAGGAAAGTTCAGAACTAATCTTTGAAAGAATTATTGTACCGAAAAAAGTAATTGATACTTGGAACAGACTTCCAGCAGAGGTGAGTCAGTCAACAGTAAGTGGATTTGGGACAAGCAAAGATCAATACTCAGACAAAAAGAGTAAAAAAAAAATCAAAGAAAGAAACCAAACCACGGGGCAGAGATGGTCCACTCGGTCCTTTTCTGCCGTCACTCTTCTATGTTTATACCGTACAACAAATTGCGTCATTCACAGAGTCAGGAAGGACCGCGATCGACTGACACAGGAAATACAGAATGAAATCAATATCCAATAATCTGGAAAATTTTGGGGGAAAAAATTTTGCACCTCCAATTTTACAGCTTGTGGCTGAAAAATGTTGGTCATTCTCCCTCCTCACAAGGGGGGGTGGGGGGGGGTGGGGATTTCCTAAAACTGGAGCACTCAGAATCCAGTGTATGTGGGAGCCAATCGGCTTCTGACTTCAGCTTGTTCAATGAAGCTTTGACAATAAAACCTGGAAGCTGATTGGCTTCTTTGCAGAGCTGCACCAGATTTTACACTCTCCAGATTTAGTAAATCTCCCCACACCCCCCCACCCCCCCCAGAGGTGACAATCGAACATGAAAGTTTTCAAAGGGAAGCCTACCGCTCCCAGAAATCTGCTGGAATCTATCGTCTTATTTTATCGATCGCCTACAATCGTTCCAGTGCTGTAAACCTATACCGTTCTTTTGTGGAGAGCCCGCTCTAATGCTGGTCAGGTGCCTTTCCCAGCATTTTTTACACTGATCATCTTTTTTATTATAAACGATCGTTCTTTTTTTTTGTTGTTGTTCTGTGATCCTGCCACACACACATTCAGTTCGTTCTAATCGTTTTTAAGGCGGCGATAACCAGGAAATGACCTCACACGCTACGTTGGTTAATAATACATGCGCGTCAACGCTGCGAAAACCAGACCGCGCCATACACATTAAAATTCAGTCAGATCAATATGAATATTTCCACACGTTCCCATTAATATTCCAGCTGGTTTGGTCAGAAGTTCTTATTACATCTGATGGAACCCCCCCCCCCCTCCCCTCCCCCCTTCTCATTAAAATGAGCCGACAACTGGATTTAAACAACCGATTGATTGAAACCGGAACACAATATTACACATCATAGAAGGGCTGATCTACTAATGGAGGGGAGGCTGTTCACTGAGGATAGTAAATATGGTGAAGCAGTGTTCATTACAATTCTATGGGGGGGGGGGGGGGGGGGTTGTCCTTTGCACAATTGGTCGTTCAAATGAACTCAGCTTCACCGTATTCACTAAGATCAGTGAACCTTCACATTGTAAAGTGAGAACTCTCTGCTCCTTTAGTACATCAGCCCCACATCAGCCTACAGTGACAAATATATTACACACCTGCTGATCACTTAAACAGCACTATATACCATATAAACTATATATATATATATATATATATACCATATATACCATATATACCATGTACACCATATATATACCATATACACCATATATATATATATATATATATATATATATATATATATATATACACCATACATACCATATATACCATATACACCATATATATATATATATATATATATATATATATATATATATATATATATATATACCATATATACCATATATATACCATATATATACCATATATATATATATATATATATATATATATATATATATATATATATATATATATATATATATATATATATATATATATATATACCATATACGCCATATATATATACACCATATACACAGTATACAGCCTGACACTTGTCAGCTACCACAACCACCAAACACACAACAGATGTTCTACTACAGAAAGCCACTAATGTACAAAACTGTATATAATGCAAATACACATATTTTGTATACAATTATACACATTTTTACACAATAGACTTCTCTGTATACAATTCAATCACACAAATTACTACACAATATACAGCCTTCTCTGCTTCCCTCTATACAATGCAACTACACAAACTGTTATATAATACACTTCTCTGTATACAATGCTGCCAAGTTGTTACACAATATACAGCCTTCTACAATACCTTATATACAATGTATATACACATATTTTTGTACAATTACACAAAATGTTACACAATATACTCCTCTGTATACAATTCAACCACACAAACTACTACACAATATACAGCCTTCTCCGCTTCCCTCTATACAATGCAACTACACAAACTGTTACACAGAATACAATTCCACCACACAAATAATTAAACACTATACAACCTTCCACAAAACTCTGTATCTAATGTAAATACACAAATTTGTATCCAATTACATAAATTGCTACACAATAGACTTCTCTGTATACAATGCAGCCAATTTGTTATACAATCTTCTACAATCCTTTGTATACAATGCAGCCACACAACTTGTTACACAATAGACTTCTCTGTATTTAATGCAGTCAAATTGTTACACAATATACAACCTTCTACAATAGTTTATATAAACAATGTATATACACATATGTTTGTACAATTACACAAAATACTTCTCTGTATGCAATGCAGCCAATTTGTTACACAATATACAATCTTCTACAATTCTCTCTATACAATGCAATCACACAACTAGTTACACAGTGTGCCACCTTCTACAAATCATACCAATGACATGGTTCTGCTTTACACAACTACACAAACTCATACACAGTATACACATGTCTACACTTCAATTCATATAATGCAAGTTCCCAACTAGTTTTATATATATATATATAACAATCTACTCTTTAATCTACAAGTTATAAAATGCAGACACACAAGCTGTAACACAATAAATAACCCTTTACACTGATACTGTATACAATGTACATACACATATTTTTAATACTATATATAACCTTCTACAATTCTCTATATACAATGCTGCTACAAAATTAGTTACACAGTATATGCCACCTTCTACAAATCATACCACTAGCATGATTCTGCTTCACACAACTAGATACAGAATGCACACACCTACACTTACATTCAGATGGGAGTACACAACTAGTTATACAATATATAACAATCTACCTTTTAAGTTACAAGTTATAATTTGCAGTTACACAAGCTGCAACACAATGTACAACCTTCTACACTTCAATGTATACAGTGTACATACACAGATTTTATTACAATATACAACCTTCTACACTTCTCTGTATACAGTGCAGTTACACAAACTGTTAGATAATGTGCAATATTTTACAATACTCTGTATACAGCGCAACTACACAAATTGTTGGAATTGGACTGGTTTCTATGGGTTACCATGCCATGGGTGTACCATGGTTCACAATATACTTCTTTCTCTGTATACAGTGCAGTTACACAAACTGTTAGATAATGTGCAATATTTTACAGTTCTCTGTATACAGCGCAACTACACAAAATGTTACACAATATACTTCTCTGTATACAATGCAGCCACACAAAATGTTACACAATATACTTCTCTGTATACAATGCAGCCACACAAATTGTTACACAATATACAACCTTCTAACATACTCTGTATACAATGTATATACACATATTTTTATACAACGACATAAACTATTACACAGTATACACACATCTACATAATGCAAGTATACAACAAGATATACAATATATAACAATCTAAGTTATAAAATGCAGATACCCAAATGAAACACAATATACTACCTTCTATACTTCTCTGTATACAATGTACATATTCAAATTAATATACAATATGCAACAATCTACACTTCTCTATACACAATGTAAATAAACAATTTTAACACAATATACCACCTTATACAAATTTTTTGTATGCAATGCAACTATACAACTATTGCTACACAGTGTGCAGCCACCTAACAAATCACACACCCAGCATGTCTGTGCTTTATACAACTATACAAATTGTTACACAGTATACACTGGGGTATTACAATGGGATTCTGCAACCAGTTATACAATATATAGCAATTACCTATTTAAACTACAAGCTATAAAATGCAGATACACAAAACTGTAATACAATATTATACAATATACAACCTTCTACAATACTTTGTATACATTGTACCTTTACCTATTTATATATATATATATATACAACATTCTACAACCCTCTCTATAGAACGTGAATACACAATTTCTATGCAATATACCACCATTTACATTAAAGGTTAATTAATATATTCTTATACAATAGGCAACCTTACACCTCTCTCTATACAATGTACATATATATATATTTCCAGATTGTAAGCTCTACGGATCAGGGCCCTCTGATCCCTCCCGTATTGAATTGTATTGTAACTGTACTGTCTGCCCCCATGTTGTAAAGCGCTGCGCAAACTGTTGGCGCTATATAAATCCTGTATAATAATAATTATTATTTATATTATTATACAATATACAACCTTCTACAATATTTTAATACTTTGTATTCATTTACATATTTTATATGATATATATATATATAACATTGTACACTCATCTGCACATACTGTATATACAATATATACATCTATATATATAGATATATATATATATATCTATATATAGATATATAGATAGATAGATAGATAGATAGATAGATAGATAGATAGATAGATAGATAGTAGATAGATAGATAGATAGATAGATAGATAGATAGATAGATAGATAGATAGATAGATAGATACCTTCTGCATTCCTCTGCACACTATATATATATAATACTGTTTATACAATGGAAATGTACATATTTTATTTTTATTTTATATGATATATAACCTCTTACACTCCTCTGCACATACTATATATATATATATATCTTTCTACAATACTAATGTAAATACACATATTTTATACAACATATATCAATATATAACCTTCTATGATACTCTGTATACAATGTATATATACACATATTTTATACAACATATATCAATATATAACCTTCTACACTCTTCTGTATACAATGTATATACACATATTTTATATAACCTTCTACACTCTTCTGTATACAATGTATATACACATATTTTATATAACCTTCTACACTCTTCTGTATACAATGTATATACACATATTTTATATAACCTTCTACACTCTTCTGTATACAATGTATATACACATATTTTATATAACCTTCTACACTCTTCTGTATACAATGTATATACACATATTTTTTTACCATATATAACCTTCTACACTCCTCTTTTTTTCATATATACATATATATACATATATACACAGTGCACACAACAACTACACAACTACTCCCCCATCTGACATTTTCTATACAACCTGCAACTGCACAAAGCCCCCCCCCCCCCCTCCCCAGCGCAGAGCTGAGTGAAGAACAGACAAGGCAGCCCCCCACATATTGCAGGGTGACCCCCCAACACTCTTCTTAATAAATCTTCTAATCTCTCAGTCACTGTACACAGTGCGACACTTCACCCACGACAACACCCCCCCCCCCCCCCCCATACTCACAATTAAAGTGATACAAATGATAACAAAGTGACCATTTCCAGGCAGAATTGGTCGCAGGGAATATAAAGAAATCCGGGGTTTGGGGCAGGTAGTTACCTCCAGAGCCGGTCCCAGGCATGCAGTGAGTGTGTCCGGGGCCCGGATCAGATATGGGGGGGGGGGTGGATTGTGGCCCCTCGGAGCCCCCTGTGAGCTGCTCACAGTCTGGGAATTAATGAGCCCGGCGCTCTATGCTCGCTTCTTTTATTCCACTAAACAGATGAAAATGTATGCTAATTTAAATCAAGCTTAACCTGGGAGCACAGCAATATATTTCATGGAATTTCCAAACCAATAAGAGCTCTGGCGCTTCTTCTATAAGTGCGAATAGAATTAGTCGCCGGGCTCGCCTTCCGTTCTGCAGCAGAAGGTCACTTTGTCAGCCGAGGAATCGGCGACACATCCAGCCAAGCGCGGAGGGGCTGCGACAAACCGCCGCTTAGGTCGGGCAGATTCGCCTATTTTCGGTGTTTTTTTTCCCGCTGCCTGGAGGATGGGGAACCTCTGCGACACAAATGAGGAAGAAAATGGGGGGGGGGGGAGAGGGGGGGATAAACCCAGGTGATACAAAAACAATGCAATATTTTAACTGCGAAATTAAAGCAAAAGATACATTGTAACAAACACATTGATTTTATGATTAACGGCAATCTGCCCCAATCTGGGGGGGGGGGGACAAGCCCCTCATTACAGGGTGTGAAGAGAGCGATGGGACCCTTAGGAAGTCCTAGGATGGGACAGGAGGACTGAATACTGCTGGAGGGCTCAGAGCTGGGGGTGGGATGGGATTGGATGGGGGGGGGGGTAAATATTTTAGAAGGAGGATTAATGTGCCAGTATGAACTGAGGATGAAGAGGTGAATGTTTAGGGTGGATAGGGTGAAACATTTGAATGAAGGGGTGAATATTAAGGATAGGGTGAATATTTAGGATTGGGGTTATAGGGGGACTATTTAGGATGAAGGGTGTTCATGTTTAGGATAGAGGGTGAATATTAAGGATAGGGTGAAACATTTGGATGAAGGGGTGAATATTAAGGATTGGGGTTATAAGGGAACTATTGGAGGGTGTTCATGTTTAGGATGGAGGGTGAATATTAAGAAAGAGGGGTGATGTGTAGTAAGGCGGTGGTGAATATTTAGGATGAAGGGGTGAATATCTAAGCTGGAGGGGTAGATTTTTAGGATGGTGAATATGTATTAGGGGGGTGAATATTTAGGAAGGGGCATTTAGGAAGGGGTGCAATTAAGATTAAAGGGGTAGAATGGAGGGGGTGAATAGTTAGGAAGGATGTTTTGGTTGGATGGTATATTTAATAAGAGGGTGACAATTTTTGAAAGGGGGTGGTAATGTTTTTAAAGGGGGGGGGGGGGGTGAATGAGGTAGTAAATGAAGGGGTGAATAGCTAGGAGGGTTTTTTTTTTTTTAAAGATGAGTATTCAGGATGGAAGGGGAGGGTGTTTAAAATGGAAGGGTGAATATTTAGGAAGGGTGCTTAGAATGGAAGGGTAAATAATTGTTTTAAAGGGTGAATATTTAGGGGGAGGGGGTATTTAGGAAAGGCAGCATTTAAGGTGGATGGGGTGAATGTTTAGGATAGAGGGGTGAATATTTAGGAAGGAATGAATATCTGGAGGGGGGAGTATGTAGCATGGACGGGTGAGAATGTTTTGAATGGGTGAATATTTAGGAAGTGAGGGGACATATAGGAGGGGATTGAACATTAGAAATTGATGAATATTTAGGCACGTGTGAATAAGAGGTGGAAATTTAGCAAGGGGGTGGACATTTATAAGGGGGGTGAATATTTAGGAATGGGTGAATATTTAGGAAATGGGTGAACATTTAGGAAGGGGGTTAATATTTAGGAAGGGGGTGAGCATTTAGGAAGGGGATGAATATTTAGGAAGAAGTGAACATTTAGGAAGGGGGTGAATATTTAGGAAGCGTGAACGTTTAGGAAGGGGGTGAACGTTTAGGAAGGGGGTGAATATTTGGGAAGGGGCCGCTTTTAGCATGGACGGGTGTGAATGTTTAGAATGAATGGGTGAATTAATATTTAGGGAAGGGAAGAATATTTAGGAAAAGGAGTATTTGACATTGACAGGGAAGAATATTTAGGCAAGTGGGTAAATATTTAGGGAACTAGGTAAATATATAAGGGAAGAATATTTAGGGAAGGGGATGAATATTTTGGGAAGGGAAGAATATTTAGGGAAGGGGGTGAATATTTAGGGAAGGGAAGAATATTTAGTGAAGGGGGTGACTATTTAGGGAACCAGGTAAATATATAAGGGAAGAATATTTAGGGAAGGGGAGTGAATATTTAGGGAAGGGGGTGAATATTTAGGGAAGGGAAGAATATTTAGGGAAGGGGGTGAATATTTAGGGAAGGGAAGAATATTTAGGGGAGGGGATGAATATTTTGGGAAGGGAAGAATATTTAGGGAAGGGGGTGAATATTTTGGGAAGGGAAGAATATTTAGGGAAGGGGGTGAATATTTAGGGAAGGGAAGAATATTTAGGAAAGGAGGTGAATATTTTGGGAAGGGGTGAATTTTCAGGCAGGCAGTGGAGAATATTTCCAGATTCCTTGCTCTCCCCTGCAGGCAGGGAAGGGTTAATCCCCGGGACTCTCAGGAGCCAATGAAGACTTCCTCCTCAGCAGCAGTTAACCCCTGCCAGTGCCAGGCTGCTGTGCAGGCAGAGTCCCTCCCCCCGGCGGTCCCCATTGGCTGGGGGTGCTGTCACTGATCAGGCTCCCCTTACCTTGTAGATGTCAGAGGCTGGAGCCTGTGCCACACTCTGACTGGCAGGGGAGCCGAAATGGCCACAGCTGCCTCCAATCCCTACAGCATTCTGAGCAGCCCATCCCTGGTCCATGCAGATCCTGGTAGCATGCAGCAGGGAAGCCCCTTCAGGAACCCCCAGAAGCTGCTGCAGACCGACTACCTGCAGGGGATGCCCAGCAATGGCCACCCTCTGGGGCACCATTGGATGAGCAGCCTGTCCGATGCCAACCCTTGGGCAAGCAGCGTCCTGGAGCAGCAGGACATCAAGCCTGGCAGAGAGGACCTCCAGCTAGGGGCCATCATCCACCACAGGTCGCCCCATACCAACCACCCGAACGCCTGGGGGGGCAGCCCCGTCCACAACAACCCCTCTCTGACCTCCAGCGCCCAGGCCCTCTACTCCCAGTCTGGCTTCAGTGTAAGTGGCATGCTAGACCATGGTGCCCTCACCCCACCACCACCCCAGACTGTCAGCACCCAGAGCCTACACCCGGTGCTCAGAGATGCCAACGAGCATGGGGAGCTGAGCAGCCACCACTGCCAGGACCATTCCGACGAGGAGACCCCCACCTCCGACGAGCTGGAGCAGTTTGCCAAGCAGTTTAAACAAAGGAGGATCAAGTTGGGCTTCACCCAGGCTGACGTGGGCTTGGCACTGGGCACCCTCTATGGGAATGTCTTCTCCCAGACCACCATCTGCAGGTTCGAAGCCCTCCAGCTCAGCTTCAAGAACATGTGCAAGCTGAAGCCCCTTCTGAACAAGTGGCTGGAGGAGGCTGACTCCTCCACTGGGAGCCCCACCAGCATAGACAAGATCGCAGCTCAGGGCAGGAAAAGGAAGAAGAGGACCTCCATAGAGGTGAGTGTCAAGGGGGTGCTGGAGACCCACTTTCTCAAATGCCCCAAACCTGCAGCCCAGGAGATCTCTTCCCTGGCAGACAGCCTGCAGCTGGAGAAGGAGGTGGTCCGGGTCTGGTTCTGTAACAGGAGACAGAAAGAGAAAAGGATGACCCCACCAGGAGACCCCCAACAACTCGAAGTTTTCTCCCATAGCGTCAAATCAGACTCATCCTGCCATGATCTCTGACCAGAGGACACCTGGACAACATGGTCTGTGGATTTTTCCTAAAAAAATAAAAGAGCTTTTTCTTAACTTATATTCTCTTCTGGAGGAAGAAGAAAAAAAAAAGAGACTTTATACAAAATAAAATTCAGTAGAAGACTCCAGGAGCTTGGAGCTCCAGACATGGCAATACCATAATGACCTATTTTAGCCAAGCTGTTTACTGGACACTTCTTGTCTTGTCCTCTCCCAGAGACTTGTGTGCCTCTCTGCCTTCCAGCGCCTTGACCACAGCAGAATCTTATCAGGTGACCTTCCTTTTATTAGAGAGAAAAAAAAAAAAGAAAACGAGAAATTAGTTTTATTTTTTATTTTATTTTTTTCGGTTGCCATTGTTTTATGGAGAACCTCAAAGTCTGGGAATTGGATTTTCTTGTTGTCTGGAGGTGCCTTTTACTATCCCAAGATCTGAGATGGTCCAAGATCTGAGATGGAAACCATCCACCTTCTTCTTCTGCAACAATTTCTTTTTTCTTATTTTTTTTTCTTTTTCTTTTTTCCTTTTAAAGAGTTTCCAGGCTTAAAAAAAACCCACAAGTGTATCTTCTGTATGTCCTAGCATTATGTATAATCTAAGGCTGTCTATGGGGCATTGCTGCATGTCATGTATTCACTATCACATATCATTATGCATCTTATATATTTTTATTTTGTAGCTTTTTGTTGTATATGGAAGAGGTTCGGTGTGACAGAGGGGTCTCTGTAGGTCTGGGGAGGGGAGGGAGGGGGGGGGTGTTCTCAGACCTCTCCCCACTCCCCCCCCTTTCTCTCTCTCTTTGGGTTTTGTTCTCTTGCTGCAATCAAAATTCACAGATGTCACTGGTCCCAGCGGTGTCTATGGAATGTTCTGCCAGTGGTGGCAGAATACTGGGGACAAAAAAATGTGCCCTTGCACACCTTACCCCACTGATCAATAATTATTATTTTTTTATTTCTTATTTATAATATCCATGTGGTCAGACACATGCAATAATTGTGAGCATTAGCTAAAAGAAAAAAATATTTCATCTTAATTTTTTATCTTTAATATTTGTTCTTTTTTCTATTTTTTTTTTGCTCCCAAAATTTGGTCTGTATTTATAACAAGAGTGTTAAATTTAATGTTAATTTTTTCCTTTTTCCATTTTTTTTGCTCCCAAAATTTTTCTATTTTTTTATTTTATTTTTATTTTTTTTGTTCCCAAAATTTGGTCTGTATTTAACCCAGGAGTGTTAAATTTACTGTTAACGTTCCCAGTATACCTGCTGAGAGTACACTCCCTGACTGTACTACTACTTCTGTAAACCATTATTCTGCGTTTCTCCTATTCGTATTATTTCTGTAAAATCATTTTAAGAACAACCCCCCTCACTTTTTTCTTTCAGGATTTGTTTTTGTAATGACTCATTCTGTAACCTCTCTCTGTTGTCTCCTCCCATTCATTCAAATACTTTTTGAAAAAAAAAATCGTTTTGTAAAATAATTCTTAATAACACCCCTCCCCTTTCCTTTTCTCTTGTCATATATGCAGATTTTTTTTTTTTAAATAGTTAATATTCTCTATCTCCTCTCTCTCTCTCTCTCTCTCTCTCTCTCTCTCTCTCTCTCTCTCTCTCTCTCTCTCTCTCTCTCTCTCTCTCTCTCTCTCTCTCTCTCTCCTTCCTGCTATTCAATCAACATTTTTTTACATGTTACTATGTTACTATTTCTGTAAAAACAAAAAAAAAATTCTCTGCTTTTCCTCCTTTTTTATTTATTTATCTCTGCATTCAATCATTTTGAAAACATGTAACATTTTATTTATTATGCTATTATTTTTTATTATTATCATTACTGATAGTAAAACAAAATAATAGCATTGCCATAATAGCACCAACATGAATGGAAACATTAGTAAAAAAAAAAAAAAATGATGGGAGCAATAAAAATAAGTAGGAGTAATACCAACTATGATAGTAAATAAAATAAAAAAATCTTCTCTTTTCTTTCTTTCTTTTTCTTGTTTTTTTTAATTTTTTATTTTTTCCTATCATAGAAAAAAAAATCTTCTTTTTTTTCTATTTTTTTTTATAGCAGAGCACTTACTTTAATTGTTGTTCAGTCTACATATCTTCATTGCACTTAAGCCTGGCTCAGTGTTTTCCTGGTGTTTTTAATCCTCCACACATAATGCTACAATTGCCTTATTTGTATCCAGAAACACAAAAGCTGCCCTGGTTGAAAGTTCCCTCTTTGCCCCTGTTATCCACAATCTTTTGTGGCCCTTGTTTTGCGGTCACTGGAGAAAAAGACACCGCTGGTTTCATCCTCACTACAATTCATTGTGGCATTTTCACGCCTTCTCTCTAAGGAGCTAAATTTCAGCCCCCCCCTCCTCCCCCCCTAAAAAAAAAAATAGAAAACAATCAACAAAAATAATTTCTGCCAACTTTATAAGTGTACAGTTTTGTATATTAAAACTTTTTTTGAAGTTAATTTAAAAAAAAAAAAAAAGTTAAAAAAATAAAAAAGATCATTTACTTTATTCATTTAGTATCTGATGTATAATAAACACTATTTTCATTAAAGGTTGCTTTTTTCAACAATTTTATTCAAATTGCCTATTACAGTTGCCAATTATTTATTTTCAATAAATTCTGCAGTCTGTTTAAAGAAAAAAAAAAAAAAGTTGTCTGAAAATTAAATACATGTCAACACAAAATATTGTTAATGTTTCTTTGTTGAACAAGTTTAGTTTAGAATTTATATGGGAGCAATATTTTATTTGTTGTATTAAAAAAGAAAAAAAAAGAAGAAAAAAAAAACAAAACAAAGAAAATAAACACTTTTTCAAAATGGGGCGTAATTGCTTTGTGTGTAGAAGGTGCCGGCGCGCAATATTTATAAAGGTGAAAAAAAAAAAAAGATATTTTAATTTTTAAGATTTTGTTTATAAGCTTATTTATTTGCTTCCTGACTGTTAAAACCATTTTAACAGTCAGTTAGGAAGTATTATTATTATTATTATTATTATTATTATTAGACAAGGAATGACATTAACTATCAGAATGTAACTTTTTTTTTTTTTTTTGCCTATTAACAAATCACTTAATAAAAAAAAAAAATACTGACATTTGGCCTTAATTTAAAATGAAAAAAAAAAAGAATACTAAAGCTATTTGTGAGTTGTCGATGGTGTTGATTACAGAAACATATTTTATAGCTAATGATTGATATTAATTTCATGCAACTTTTTTTTTATTTTGTGCCTTACACCTGACGGGATACTTTTTTTACATAAATATGTTGTGAAATTTTCTCAGGTGTTATTAATGTATTTCAACTCTGCAAAGATGATGGGTTAAATAATAACAGGTTGAATCTTGTCATTTTTTTAAATTTTTTTATTTTTTTAACATGTGATTATTTATTTGTTTTTAATAAGTTCTGGCTAGACAGTACATCTGATTTTTTTTTTTTTTTGGTGCTGAGATGTGAAGTAAGAAATAGATAGATAGATAGATAGATAGATAGATAGATTTTTAATTGTTTATTTATGTGTAAAATATCCAAATAATTGATCTGGGCAGGGGAAGCTGATGCCCAGTTTTATGTTGTTTTGTCTATTTGGTTGTCTTGTAAGCTGTTTAGGTTTTGTTTTGTAGGATGCTGCATACATTCCTCGGAAATGTGATGTAACAATGTAACGCTCTTTCTAATTCTGGTCTAACAATCAGAAAGAAAGGCGTGAATTTTCCATCACGCGTCTGAGGTCGCTCAGCGAGGACTTGGGCCTTGTGTTTTGAATTGCACCCCTCTCACAGTTCACTCCTTATTAGAATAAATCCCAGACAGAGTAATAACTAATTACATCTAATTGCATAAGGAAGAACTTTTTGAAACTGAATACTGGAAAGAACAAATCAGACACTGTTTTTATTTTATTTTTTTTTATTCTTTTTTTTATTTTATTTTATTTTTTTTTCAATCACGCTTGATTTTTTTTTTTTTTTTATTTGGCTTTCAAGCATTCTTGTAAAAATGTTAATTCCCAGAATATCTATAAAGTGTTTCTTTTTTTGTTTTTGTTTTTTTAATATTGTTTATACGTTTACATGTCAGAAGACAAATATTCCAATTTTCCAAGGCACGCACACGGCAAGCTAAATTCAGCGGCGCCCATACGTTTTTTTTTTTTTTTGCGATTTTAAAATAACGCTACTTAAGAAAAGACATGTTGTATTTAAATTTTTAAACATGTATTTATTGGGGAAAAAAGAGCCTTTAAGTTCATCGTCATTTCATTATGAATGCCCAGGATTTCCAACTACCCGTAAACGCACAAAAAAAAAATAATAATAATAATATGCTGGTAATCTCTTTCTGAGGGTAATTAGATTTTCCTGTGAAGCCGTATTTGTGACTTGGAGATTTCAGATGTTGTTAAATGTAAACTGGAGCGTCTTATTCTATCGCTGTATTAAATTCCCGGACATCCATCTCCGCCAGCGCTCGGTCATCCATGTTAAATCACAAACGCTCCGTCACAGGCAGAGAAGACATCCGCTCGGAGAGCAGTCACCAGTGACGCTTCCCATAAATTCTGATATTTCTGAGTCTTTTTTTTTTTTTTGTCAGCCCTCTACCAGCTAAAATCCATAATTCAGTGTCTTTCCCCCTCCCGCCCAATATTCCTGTCTGCGCTCCAGCCTTTATCTGTGAGAATATTCACTGTGAATATATTAGACAATTATAAAGCATTTAAGTGGCTGTTATCAAATTGTGCGGTGTAGAACCTTCTTTTTAAAAAAAAAATACAGAGAGCTTATTAATAATTCATTTTCTTATAACATGTAGAAGATAATATAATGCGTGAAACATTTGATATATATTTAGATTATTATATGTATAAGTATACAATGTATCTATGTATGTATCTATCAAGCTTAAGCTGTCTATGTATTAGTCCCTGTAATAAATAGATACGTAGATGACAGTTACATAGATAAAACGATAGATAGATAGATAGATAGATAGATAGATAGATAGATAGATAGATAGATAGATAGATAGATAGATAGATAGATAGATAGATAGATAGATAGATAGATAGATAGATAGATAGATGTAACAATCAAGTTGAATAAGTTTTTTTGTAAATATGTATTAAATAATCTTTCAAGGAAGATACAAATCTTCTCTTCGTCATATCGACGACTTATTGTTGACTTATTCGAAATATTTTGATTACATTTTTGTTTTGTTTGGTTTTAAACGCTTTTTATTGAATTTAAGAAAAAAGAAAACATTGTTTTGGAAGATACAAAAATATTTATAATGGAAAATGGAAGAAAAAATATATATATTTATATCATATTTATATATTTTATATTATACATATATATATTTGATAAATATTTCTGTATCATTCAAAATAAAAATATAATCAAAATATTAAGAATAAGTCTATATATTATATATAAATATGTATATATATATATATATATATATATATATATATATATATATATATATATATATATTATAGATATTTCTGTATTATTCAAAATAAAAATATAATCAAAATATTAAGAATAAGTATATATATATATATATATATATATATATATATATATATATATATATATATATATATATATTTATATTATATTCATATATATTTTACGTTATATATTTTTTTATAAATATTTTTGTATCATTCAAAATACATATATAATATAAATATATATATATATATATATATATATATATATATATATATATATATATATAATATATATATAGACTTATTCTAAATATTTTGATTATATTTTTATTTTGAATGATATATATATATAATATTTCTGTATCGTTCAAAATAAAAATATAATCAAACTATTAAGAATGAGTCTATATATATATATATATATATATATATTTATATATATATATATATATATATATATATATATATATATATATATATATATATATATATATATTTATATTATATTCCTATATATTTTACGTTATATATTTTTTCATAAATATTTTTGTATCATCCAAAATGAAAATATAATCAAAATATTGAGAATAAGTCTGCAAATATAGAGAGACTTATATATATATATATATATATATATATATATATATATATATATATATATATATATATATATATACTTATTCTCAATATTTTGATTACATTTTTATATTTTTAATATACCGTATATATATATAGTGTGTATATAAAATGACTTAGTGCTTGTTTATGTATTGCATAGACAACCACATTCAGGGTTGTCTATGCCTCTGAAAGGCCGGCCCTTTGCCTTGATTTAGGGTCATTTAAAACTCGAAAAATTTGCAGCCCCCATACTATATATATATATATATATATATATATATATATATATATATATATATAAAATAAATTTGTGTTTGTTTATATATTGTATCAGTACCACATTGCCTTGATTTAAGCCGACCGCTTGCCTTGATTTAAGGTCAATTAAAACTTTAAAATCTGCCAGGCCCCAGAATACAAACTTGTCTCTTTGGTTACGTAATCGGCAAACCTAATAGTTATTTTTTAATTTTTTTTTTCTTCTTTTTTTTTTCCTGCTGGCTTCACGTTGCCCAAAGGAGTGGAGGCCCTAAAGTGGTAAACTAATAGGAGAAAAGTGATTGCAGCGAGTTATATGAGTAAGAACCTCTGATGAAGCAGCGACAGGTCCGAAAACATTGGCGCAGATGTTTGGGGTGCAGCTCCCGGCCTCGAGGGCTGCGCCCGCTGTGTCCACGTACCGGTCGTGATTTGGGACCGACGCCATTGGTAAATAAACTTTAACTAAACGGAGGGAAATCCTAACGACGTAGGAGAACCCTGGAGGGTCTCTGGGCAGGAGCTGAGCATTTGCTGCTGCTGGTAGAAGGTCTACTCCGAGAACTCAGATTTCAGTTCTTAGCTTCTATAATCCGGGGGTGGGGGGGGTGGGGGGGGGGTCATCGGGGGGCACTCGGAGCTGCTGGGTTCCCGGCCTGCGCTGCTTTCGCCAGTTCTAAAACAAAACTGGCAGGTTCTGGACGGCAACAAAAGAGGACAAAGAATGCGGCGGGTATCTGCCATAATCCAATGTTCAGTCTCGGCACAGTCAATGATCTCAGCTTGCCTAATTAAATTCTTCATCCCCCTAGAGCTGTGTTTACTATCTAGGCAGGTGCATGGGGCAGCATTGTTCAGGGGGGGGGCAGAAAAGAATTACCTTTTGATAGTTGTATTGATTGAATGCTCTTTTTTTTTCCCCCACGGTCTTTGCTGATTACCTAGCTTTTGAAGAGAAGAGTATAGCAGAAAAGGTAAGGGGTGATATGGCCCCTATGGGAATAATTTGGGGGGTCTGTCGGTGACACCATTTGTATTTGGAGGCGGTATATTGAATGATTTGGGGGTCTTGTTTTGGTTATATCTTCAAGGCGACGTCGCCATTGGTACCAGTCCATGATCAGAATTCAGTGACTATGACAATAGTAAAAGGTTCTCCACGCCTTCTCCGCCCCGTTCGCGCCGTCGCCTGGCGTATTAGGTGTTAAAACGTTTTGGAAATTGTCGAATTTAATCTCAGGGAATGCAATTATTCATATTTGATCTTTACAGAATCGTCGGCCGCTCGCAGTTTAATATTTTTTTTTTTTTTTGCTGCAGCGTTGACAGATTTGCGAGTTGCGATAACCAGGTGGGGCGTGTTCTCCCGTCTCAGAGTGACGCCCGCCGATCTCAAATGTTTTCGAATCTTGAAAACTGTTTTCAGTAAAAAGTGGGAGAAGGATTAACTATTCTTTTTTGTGAGAGTGAAATTAAAAAATTGTGTCCAAGGCAGAGAATGGGAATCGGTGAAACTAATTACGTATTTCTGTAAATCTCGCGTCCCGCACCTTCGGATTGGTGGATTCCACACAGCGCAAATTTTGTTGTGCTTCGCAATGATTTGTGGGTGGGACGTCGCCGCAAATAAAGATCTTTGTTTGCAAAACAAATAGATCAGGAAGATATCATAGAAGATAGTGAAGGAGAAGAAACTTTGAATATTTGAATACATTGTTGCAGTGTACAGTATCTGACAAAAGTAAGTACACCCCTCAGTCACATTTGTGTAAATCTTTTCTTCTATCTTTTCATGTGACAACACTGAAGAAATGACACTTGTCTACAATGTAAAGTAGTGAGTGTACAGCTTGTATAACAGTGTAAATTTGCTGTCCCCTCAAAATAACTCAACACACAGCCATTAATGTCTAAACCGCTGGCAACAAAAGTCAGTACACCCCTAAGTGAAAATGTCCAAATTGGGCCCCAAGTGTCAATATTTTGTGTGACCGCCATTATTTTCCAGCACTGCCTTAACCCTCTTGGGCATGGAGGTCACCAGAGCTTCACGGGTTGTCACTGGAGTCCTCTTCCCCTCCTCCATGATGACATCACAGAGCTGGTGGATGTTAGAGACCTTGCGCTCCTCCACCTTCCATTTGAGGATGTCCCACAGATGATCAATAGGGTTTAGGTCTGGAGACATGCTTGGCCAGTCCATCACCTTTACCCTTAGCTTCTTTAGCAAGGCAGTGGTGGTCTTGGAGGTGTGTTTGGGGTGGTTATCATGTTGGAATACTGCCCTGCGGTCCAGTCTCTGAAGGGAGGGGATCATGCTCTGCTTCAGTATGTCACAGTACATGTTGGCATTCATGGTTCCCTCAATGATCTGTAGCCCCCCAGTGCCGGCAGCACTCATGCAGCCCCAGACCATGACACTCCCACCACCATGCTTGACTGTAGACAAGACACACTTGTCTTTGTCCTCCTCACCTGGTTGCCCCCACACACGCTTGTCACCATCTGAACCAAATACGTTTATCTTGGTCTCATCAGACCACAGGACATGGTTCCAGTAATCCATGTCCTTAGTCTGCTTGTCTTCAGCAAACTGTTTGTGGACTTTCTTGTGCATCATCTTTAGAAGAGGTTTCCTTCTGGGATGACAGCCATGCAGACCAATTTGATGCAATGTGCGGCGTATGGTCTGAGCACTGACAGGCTGACCCCCCACCCCTACAACCTCTGCAGCAATGCTGGCAGCACTCATACGTCTATTTCCCAAAGACAACCTCTGGATATGACGCTGAGCACGTGACCTCAACTTCTTTGGTGGACCATGGCGAGGCCTGTTCTGAGGGGAACCTGTCCTGTTATACCGCTGTATGGTCTTGGCCACCGTGCTGCAGCTCAGTTTCAGGATCTTGGCAATCTTCTTATAGCCTAGGCCATCTTTATGTAGAGCAACAATTCTTTATTTCAGATCCTCAGAGAGTTCTTTGCCATGAGGTGTCATGTTGTACTTCCAGTGACCAGTATGAGAGAGTGAGAGCGATAACACCAAATTTAACACACCTGCTCCCCATTCACACCTGAGACCTTGTAACACTAACGAGTCACATGACACCGGGGAGGGAAAATGGCTAATTGGGCCCAATTTGGAGATTTTCACTTAGGGGTGTACTGACTTTTGTTGCCAGCGGTTTAGACATTAATGGCTGTGTGTTGAGTTATTTTGAGGGGACAGCAAATTTACACTGTTATACAAGCTGTACACTCACTACTTTACATTGTAGACAAGTGTCATTTCTTCAGTGTCGTCACATGAAAAGATAGAAGAAAAGATTTACACAAATGTGACTGAGGGGTGTACTTACTTTTGTCAGTGTTCATCCAAGCCACTGACTCTGGCGGATCTAGCAGAGATAATTATGATGACTCCTGTAGACAGGTGCTCTTATTTTAAGTAGCAACTCTAGCTGAAATATTTCCTCCACTTATAAGTATGTGAGGTATTCGGCTTTTCTCTGCATCTACTACTACTGAATGTTCTGCTTGGAATAAAAAAAGAAAACTGTAACTTTTTTTTGGGCCTAGATCAGGAAATGAAGTTTTAACATAGTAGCCATTAAACAGGCCACAATCTTAAAAATTCCTCTATGTTCAGGTGGAACGATGCCTAAAAAAAAGTTGTTAAAATGTACGAAAAATTTTATGAATAAATAAATGAAAAGGCGTACGTTCGGTCTCATAGAAAAAGACCCGATCACTCTTATGTATCCTAAATTTATAAAGATGTTCAGGGGAGTTCATGAAGAGAGTTGTAGATGCTCTTCAGGCGTCTGCGACAAATGTCAGGGAGTGCGGCTGATTCACGTGCGCGCGGGAATGATGTGTGTGAAGCTGTCGCGACTTTGACCTAGCTAACACGCCCATAAAGTGGCGAACTTTCCCAAGTTAGGGAGATATTTGGAAAAACTGGAGGAGTGCGTTTCAATTTATTTATATACATACACACACACATATATATTTATTTATTTATTAATTTATATATATATATATATATTTGGATTATACTTATTTTATTATATATATATATAAAAGTATAATCCAAAAAAAATTTAAATACATAAATATATATGTATATAATACGTATAATCTAATTAAATACATTTTAAAAAATGTATACATATATATTTATTTATTTTAATTTATTTTAATATTTTTTGGGGATTATACTTATTATATATATTTATATGTGTGTGTGTGTATGTATATAAATAAATTGAAAGCTCTCCTCCAGTTTTTACATATATGTATATAATAGGTATAATCTAAATAAATTTAAATATATATATATATTTAAATTTACTTATTTACCTATTATATACATATATGTAAAAACTGGAGGAGAGCGTTTCAATTTATTTATATACATACATACATATTTTAGTGTAATCTAATATATATATTATATATTTTATTTTTGGATTATACTTTTTTATTTTATTTAATTTATCTCTCTCTCTCTCCATATATATATATATATATATATATAAGTATAATCTAAAAAAAAGTAATTAAAATAAAAAAATAATAAATATATATATGTGTGTGAATGTATATGAATAAATTGAAACGCACTCCTCCAGTTTTTCCATATATGTTTATAATAGGTATAATCTAAGTAAATAAAAAAAAAATATATATATATATATATATGAAAAAACTGGAGGAGTGCGTTTCAATTTATTTATATACATTCACACACATATATATATTTATTATTTGTTTATTTTAATTACTTTTTTTAAAATATATATATATATATATATATATATTAGATTACACTTATTTTATATATTATATATTTGTATGCAATATTCCATAATATAGTTATAACAATATATTTGAGTGATGTCATATCATTTATTATAGTACATTGGTTAATTCCATGCAATTAACACCGACATAGAGGATGCCTCACTTCACTCTCCTTTTCTTAGATCCAATATGGCGGTAATCTGTCGCAGCGATAACGACAGACAATAACATTTTTCGGTACTATGAGCGTCCGCACCACCAGTAATGTGTCGGAAACGCTTTTATCAAATCTCCTCGATTATCGTCACCTGGGATGTCCTTATCACGGCGTTGTTAACTAATTTGAATGAGGAAATTTTTGAATGAATGAAAGTTATCCATGTCATGTTTTCATTGTTATCATTTTATGTATGAAGGTCCAGTCCCGGGTGCCTCTAGTCCCGGGTCCCTCTAGTCCCGGGTCCCTCTAGTCCCGGGTCCCTCTAGTCCCGGGTCCCTCTAGTCTCGGGTCCCTCTAGTCCCGGGTCCCTCTAGTCCCAGGTCCCTCTAGTCCCGGGTCCCTCTAGTCCCGGTCCCTCTAGTCCTGGGTCCCTCTAGTCTCGGGTCCCTCTAGTCCCGGTCCCTCTAGTCCTGGGTCCCTCTAGTCTCGGGTCCCTCTAGTCCCGGTCCCTCTAGTCCTGGGTCCCTCTAGTCTCGGGTCCCTCTAGTCCCGATCCCTCTAGTCCTGGGTCCCTCTAGTCTCGGGTCCCTCTAGTCCCGGTCCCTCTAGTCCTGGGTCCCTCTAGTCCCGGGTCCCTCTAGTCCCGGTCCCTCTAGTCCTGGGTCCCTCTAGTCTCGGGTCCCTCTAGTCCCGGTCCCTCTAGTCCCGGGTCCCTCTAGTCCCGGTCCCTCTAGTCCTGGGTCCCTCTAGTCTCGGGTCCCTCTAGTCCCGGTCCCTCTAGTCCCGGGTCCCTCTAGTCCCGGGTCCCTCTAGTCCCGGTCCCTCTAGTCCTGGGTCCCTCTAGTCTCGGGTCCCTCTAGTCCCGGTCCCTCTAGTCCTGGGTCCCTCTAGTCTCGGGTCCCTCTAGTCCCGGTCCCTCTAGTCCTGGGTCCCTCTAGTCCCGGGTCCCTCTAGTCCCGGTCCCTCTAGTCCTGGGTCCCTCTAGTCTCGGGTCCCTCTAGTCCCGGTCCCTCTAGTCCTGGGTCCCTCTAGTCTCGGGTCCCTGTAGTCCCGGGTCCCTCTAGTCCCGGTCCCTCTAGTCCTGGGTCCCTCTAGTCTCGGGTCCCTCTAGTCCCGGGTCCCTCTAGTCCCGGGTCCCTCTAGTCTCGGGTCCCTCTAGTCCCCGGTCCCTCTAGTCTCGGGTCCCTCTAGTCCCGGGTCCCTCTAGTCCCGGGTCCCTCTAGTCTCGGGTCCCTCTAGTCCCCGGTCCCTCTAGTCTCGGGTCCCTCTAGTCCCCGGTCCCTCTAGTCTCGGGTCCCTCTAGTCCCGGGTCCCTCTAGTCCCGGGTCCCTCTAGTTTCTGGGGGGAGACGAAGGAGGAGATAAAAATAACATCTAATGAGATTAAAAATGGAAAATTGGATCAAATACTTACCGTAATTTTCCTTTCCAGGTGCCAATCCATGGCAGTGCACTACCACATGTATGCTGCCATGTTGGCGCAAGGTCCAGGGAAATGCAGCCCTTCAATACTTACAGTTAGGCTGCATTCACATCTCTGCGTAGCGGGGAAACTCGCGCTCCCAATTGCGTTTGTTTTTGCATGTTTTTCACGAGTTAATGCAGGTTGCACATAGGGAACCCAATCACTTGAATAGGCTGTCCCACTCACGACAAACACCACCGGTACTTTTGTGGAGAAGACCGTGGGGTGCTTTTTTTTTACCGCGCTTTTTGGTGCATTTACAGCGCGCTTTGTCGTGCGACAAAACAAGCGACAAATGGGTGCCCACTCCCCGCGCTTGGGGTGCCATTAACATTTAATGGCGACACAAGTGGCATGCGTGTTTGCAGCTTGATTGCGGACACGTTTTCTGAGCGATTTGCCACCCGTACAGAAAATATAATATTTTTTTTATTATTATTTATCTATTTTTTTTTTATTTATTATTTTAGATTATAGTTATTTTATGTGTATATATATATATATGTATTATCATTTATTCTTTTTTTTGCTTTTGTTTTTTTTAGATTATAGTTTTTTTATAAAAAATATAAAAATATATATAAATTATATATATATATATATATATATATACAATATTTATAATAAATACATACACACATATATATATATATATATATATATATATATATATATATATATATATATATATATATATATTTTTTTTTTTTTTTAGATTATAGTTATTTTATAACAGCGATCACATGGTAGCGGCAGTGGCCCGGTACACTGATCAGTCATCGGCTGCATCCAGTGACAGATTGCGCTGGAGCACGACCTGTGGGGGCGCGCACAAGGTGCATTCTGGGAGGACGTCCACCCGCAATGACGAATGTGGATATGTCATCTGTCTGCTACAGGCAGGAGGAGGCATTTCCTCAGTCTCTCCTCTCCCAGTGATCAGACTGTACATTGTAACTTTGTAGAAGGAGGAGGAGTCATTTTCCCAGTCTCACCTCCCCCAGTGATCAGACTGTACATTATAACTTTGTAGAAGGAGGAGGAAGCATTTCCTCAGTCTCCCCTCCCCCGGTGATCAGACTGTACATTGTAACATTGTAGAAGGAGGAGGAGTCATTTCCTCAGTCTCCCCTCCCCCAGTGATCAGACTGTACATTGTAACTTTGTAGAAGGAGGAGGAGTCATTTCCTCAGTCTCCCCTCCCCCAGTGATCAGACTGTACATTGTAACTTTGTAGAAGGAGGAGGAAGCATTTCCTCAGTCTCCCCTCCCCCACAAATCAGACTGTACATTGTAACTTTGTAGAAGGAGGAGGAGTCATTTCCTCAGTCTCCCCTCCCCCAGTGATCAGATCAGGCGCATGGGGCCAGGGATGCATCATTGGTTGCTAGGGTGCTGGCATACTCAATCAACACTGTCAATGAGAACACCCACCCTCTTTGTTTACATCCAGCTCCTGGCTGAGGAATCTTTCGGTTGGCAGCTACATGGGGTTGGGGACATGTCATTGGTTGCTAGGGGGCTGGCGTACTTGATCAATACTGTCAATCAGCAACCCCCCCCTTTCTCTACATTCAGCTGCCAGCTGGGGAATCTTCTGATCGTCAGTTACATGGGGCCGGCGATGCGTCATTGGTTTCTAGCGGGGCTCAGCTGGTTGCATTGAAAACATGGACCCGCCCTCCACCTGTATAAAACATGGATCCGCCCTCCACCTGAAACCGCACTCCACCTGTATCAAACATAGACCCGCCCTCCACCTGAAACCGCCCTCCACCTGTATAAGACATGGACCCGCCCTCCACCTGTATAAAACATGGACCCGCCCTCCACCTGTATAAAACATGGACCTGCCCTCCACCTGTATCAAACATGGACCCGCCCTCCACCTGTATCAAACATGGACCCGCCCTCCACCTGTATAAAACATGGACCCGCCCTCCACCTGTATCAAACATGGACCCGCCCTCCACCTCAAACCACCCTCCACCTGTATCAAACATGGACCCGCCCTCCACCTCAAACCACCCTCCACCTGTATAAAACATGGACCCGCCCTCCACCTGTATAAAACATGGACCCGCCCTCCACCTGAAACCGCCCTCCACCTGTATAAAACATGGACCCGCCCTCCACCTGAAACCGCACTCCACCTGTATCAAACATGGACCCGCCCTCCACCTGAAACCGCCCTCCACCTGTATAAAACATGGACCCACCCTTCACCTGTAACTGCCCTCCACCTGTATAAGACATAGACCCGCCCTCCACCTGTATAAAACATGGACCCGCCCTCCACCTGAAACCGCACTCCACCTGTATCAAACATGGACCCGCCCTCCACCTGTAACTGCCCTCCACCTGTATAAGACATAGACCCGCCCTCCACCTGTATAAAACATGGACCCGCCCTCCACCTGAAACCGCACTCCACCTGTATCAAACATGGACCCGCCCTCCACCTGAAACCGCCCTCCACCTGTATCAAACATGGACCCACCCTTCACCTGTAACTGCCCTCCACCTGTATAAGACATAGACCCGCCCTCCACCTGTATAAAACATGGACCCGCCCTCCACCTGAAACCGCACTCCACCTGTATCAAACATGGACCCGCCCTCCACCTGAAACCGCCCTCCACCTGTATAAGACATAGACCCGCCCTCCACCTGTATCAAACATAGACCCGCCCTCCACCTGAAACCGCCCTCCACCTGTATAAGACATGGACCCGCCCTCCACCTGTATAAGACATGGACCCGCCCTCCACCTCAAACCACCCTCCACCTGTATAAAACATGGACCCGCCCTCCACCTGTATAAGACATGGACCCGCCCTCCACCTCAAACCACCCTCCACCTGTATAAAACATGGACCCGCCCTCTGCCTGTATAAAACATGGACCCGCCCTCTGCCTGTATAAAACATGGACCTGCCCTCCACCTGAAACCGCCCTCCACCTGTATAAAACATGGACCTGCCCTCCACCTGAAACCGCCCTCCACCTGTATAAAACATGGACCTGCCCTCCACCTGAAACCGCCCTCCACCTGTATAAAACATGGACCCGCCCTCCACCTGAAACCGCCCTCCACCTGTATAAAACATGGATCCGCCCTCCACCTGTATAAAACATGGACCCGCCCTCCACCTGAAACCGCCCTCCACCTGTAGAAACATGAACCCCCCCTCCGCCTGTATAAAACATGGACCTGCCCTCCACCTGAAACCGCCCTCCACCTGTAGAAACATGAACCCCCCCTCCGCCTGTATAAAACATGGACCCGCCCTCCACCTCAAACCACCCTCCACCTGTATCAAACATGGACCTGCCCTCCACCTCAAACCACCCTCCACCTGTATAAAACATGGACCCGCCCTCCACCTGTATAAAACATGGACCCGCCCTCCACCTGAAACCGCACTCCACCTGTATCAAACATAGACCCGCCCTCCACCTCAAACCACCCTCCACCTGTATAAAACATGGACCCGCCCTCTGCCTGTATAAAACATGGACCTGCCCTCCACCTGAAACCGCCCTCCACCTGTATAAAACATGGACCTGCCCTCCACCTGAAACCGCCCTCCACCTGTATCAAACATGGACCCGCCCTCCACCTGAAACCGCCCTCCACCTGTATAAAACATGGACCCGCCCTCCACCTGAAACCGCCCTCCACCTGTATCAAACATGGACCCGCCCTCCACCTGAAACCGCCCTCCACCTGTATAAAACATGGACCTGCCCTCCACCTGAAACCGCCCTCCACCTGTATCAAACATGGACCCGCCCTCCACCTGAAACCGCCCTCCACCTGTATAAAACATGGACCTGCCCTCCACCTGAAACCGCCCTCCACCTGTATAAGACATGGATCAGCCCTCCACCTGAAACCGCACTCCACCTGTATAAAACATGGACCCACACTTCACCTGTAACTGCCCTCCACCTGTATAAGACATGGACCCGCCCTCCACCTGTATAAGACATGGACCCGCCCTCCACCTGTATAAAACATGGACCTGCCCTCCACCTGAAACCGCACTCCACCTGTATAAAACATGGACCCACACTTCACCTGTAACTGCCCTCCACCTGTATAAGACATGGACCCGCCCTCCACCTGTATAAGACATGGACCCGCCCTCCACCTGTATAAAACATGGACCCGCCCTCCGCCTGTATAAAACATGGACCCGCCCTCCGCCTGTATAAAACATGGACCCGCCCTCCACCTGTATAAAACATGGACCTGCCCTCCACCTGAAACTGCCCTCCACCTGTATAAGACATGGACCCGCCCTCCACCTGTATAAAACATGGATCCGCCCTCCACCTGAAACCGCCCTCCGCCTGTATAAAACATGGATCCGCCCTCCACCTGAAACCGCCCTCCGCCTGTATAAAACATGGACCCGCCCTCCACCTGAAACCGCCCTCCACCTGTATAAGACATGGACCCGCCCTCCACCTGTATAAAACATGGACCCGCCCTCCACCTGTATAAAACATGGACCCGCCCTCCACCTGAAACCGCCCTCCACCTGTATAAAACATGGACCCGCCCTCCACCTGTATAAAACATGGACCCGCCCTCCACCTGTATAAAACATGGACCCGCCCTCCACCTGAAACCGCCCTCCACCTGTATAAAACATGGACCCGCCCTCCACCTGAAACCGCCCTCCACCTGTATAAAACATGGACCCGCCCTCCACCTGTATAAAACATGGACCCGCCCTCCACCTGAAACCGCCCTCCGCCTGTATAAAACATGGACCCGCCCTCCACCTGAAACCGCCCTCCACCTGTATAAAACATGGACCCGCCCATCTAACCAAAACCTTACCTCTAGGCGCTCTGACCGTTCTTCTGTGTTTCTATTGGTGAAGGGCGGCTGTACAATTCTACACCCCCCGGGCACAGAGGACAGACACCACAAACTACCAGCTTGTGCGTCCTCCTGTATAAAACATGGACCCGCCCTCTGCCTGTATAAAACATGGACCCGCCCTCTGCCTGTATAAAACATGGACCTGCCCTCCACCTGAAACCACCCTCCACCTGTATAAAACATGGACCTGCCCTCCACCTAAAACCGCCCTCCACCTGTATAAAACATGGACCCGCCCTCCACCTGAAACCGCCCTCCACCTGTATAAAACATGGACCCGCTCTCCACCTGTATAAAACATGGACCCGCCCTCCACCTGAAACCGCCCTCCACCTGTATAAAACATGGACCCGCCCTCCGCCTGTATAAAACATGGACCTGCCCTCCACCTGAAACCGCCCTCCACCTGTATAAGACATGGATCAGCCCTCCACCTGAAACCGCACTCCACCTGTATAAAACATGGACCCACACTTCACCTGTAACTGCCCTCCACCTGTATAAGACATGGACCCGCCCTCCACCTGTATAAGACATGGACCCGCCCTCCACCTGTATAAAACATGGACCCGCCCTCCACCTGTATAAAACATGGACCTGCCCTCCACCTGAAACCACCCTCCACCTGTATAAAACATGGACCTGCCCTCCACCTGAAACTGCCCTCCACCTGTATAAAACATGGACCCGCCCTCCACCTGTATAAAACATGGATCCGCCCTCCACCTGAAACCGCCCTCCGCCTGTATAAAACATGGACCCGCCCTCCACCTGAAACCGCCCTCCACCTGTATAAGGCATGGACCCGCCCTCCACCTGTATAAAACATGGACCCGCCCTCCACCTGTATAAAACATGGACCCGCCCTCCACCTGAAACCGCCCTCCACCTGTATAAAACATGGACCCGCCCTCCACCTGAAACCGCCCTCCACCTGTATAAAACATGGACCCGCCCTCCACCTGAAACCGCCCTCCACCTGTATAAAACATGGACCCGCCCTCCACCTGTATAAAACATGGACCCGCCCTCCACCTGTATAAAACATGGACCCGCCCTCCACCTGAAACCGCCCTCCACCTGTATAAAACATGGACCCGCCCTCCACCTGAAACCGCCCTCCGCCTGTATAAAACATGGACCCGCCCTCCACCTGAAACCGCACTCCACCTGTATAAAACATGGACCCGCCCATCTAACCAAAACCTTACCTCTAGGCGCTCTAACCGTTCTTCTGTGTTTCTATTGGTGAAGGGCGGCTGTACAATTCTACACCCCCCGGGCACAGAGGACAGACACCACAAACTACCAGCTTGTGCGTCCTCCAGTCACGTGACGCGCGCCCTGCGCTCTTCCTTCACGGTCAGTTACTTTGTTACAAACACAAGAGAGAATCTTCCTGAGAAGCCAAATAGAACGAATTCACAATCAGCTGGATTATACATTTTTGGTGATTGATAAAATGCGTCTTGCGTTGCTTTACATTTTAAGGCGACGCAGAAATGCATTCCAAAAAAAAGTAAAAAATGCATTAATGCTTTGAGGAAAACGCACGTGCGTTGGTGTGAACGCCCCAAATTGTAATGACTTTTAATTCGAGGTGATCCATGGTTGTAGCGCACATAAAACATGACGGTGTGAATGGGGCCTTACAGTCAGTTACTTTGTTGCAAAACGCAGGAAAGAGAAAATATTTCTCTGGTGAAGCCGAATCTCATGGATTCAGAAGGAGCGGGGGGGGGGGGGGGGGATCGGCTCCATCGATTGGTTTCTGCCATTGATTAGATTTGGTTGTGTCTTCGCTCAGGAATTCTCTCTCTGATGTTTGCTGTCTCGTGTTGCATTCCAGACCGCTACAGAGAAATAGATGTCTGCAGAATAGATCCCCGGGGGCCACTAATATTTAATCTGAGCACGCCGCAACATAGCGCCCCCCGCCGCAGAGGAGATGGAAAATCCCAGCCTGTGACTTCGGCCGCACAACAACAAAACGTTTTATTGTGTTATTCTGTACAGGAAATAAAAATTATTCAATCAAATCCAATATATCTAATAATAGAACAATGGGGAGGAGAACCTAAACTCGGCACAGGAATGGTGGGAACCCCCAGTGACACCACGCTGAGTCCAGTGACACCGCGTTGAGTCCAGTGACACCACGCTGAGTTTAGTGACACCATGCTGAGTCCAGTGACATTGTGCTGAGTCCAGTGACACCAGGCTGAGTTCAGTGACACCATGTTGAGTCCAGTGACACTGCACTGAGTTCAGTAACACCATGCTGAGTCCAGTGACACCACGCTGAGTTCAGTGACACCAGGCTGAGTTCAGTGACACCATGCTGAGTCCAGTGACACTGCGCTGAGTCCAGTGACACCACGCTGAGTCCAGTGACACCACGCTGAGTTCAGTGACACCACGCTGAGCCCAGTGACACCATGCTGAGTTCAGTGACACTAGGCTGAGTTCAGTGACACCGCGCTGAGTCCAGTGACACCGCGCTGAGTCCAGTGACACCATGCTGAGCCCAGTGACACCACGCTGAGTCCAGTGACACTGTGCTGAGTCCAGTGACACCAGGCTGAGTCAAGTGACACCACGCTGAGTCCAGTGACACCACGCTGAGTCCAGTGACACCGCGCTGAGTCCAGTGACACCACGCTGAGCCCAGTGACACCACGCTGAGTCCAGTGACACTGTGCTGAGTCCAGTGACACCGCGCTGAGTCCAGTGACACTGTGCTGAGTCCAGTGACACCAGGCTGAGTTCAGTGACACCGCGCTGAGTCCAGTGACACCGTGACACCGCTCTGAGTCCAGTGACACCAGGCTGAGTTCAGTGACACCGCGCTGAGTCCAATGACACTGTGCTGAGTCCAGTGACACCAGGCTGAGTTCAGTGACACAGCTCTGAGTCCAGTGACACCAGGCTGAGTCCAGTGACACCGCGCTGAGTCCAGTGACACCGTGCTGAGTCAAGTGACACCGCTCTGAGTCCAGTGACACCGCTCTGAGTCCAGTGACACCACGCTGAGTCCAGTGACACCGCGCTGAGTCCAGTGACACCGCTCTGAGTCCAGTGACACCGCGCTGAGTCCAGTGACACCGCTCTGAGTCCAGTGACACCGCGCTGAGTCCAGTGACACCGTGCTGAGTCCAGTGACACCACGCTGAGTCCAGTGACACCATGCTGAGTCCAGTGACACCGCGCTGAGTCCAGTGACACCGTGCTGAGTCCAGTGACACCATGCCCACACAGGGGTCTCTGTACATTAGCTATGTCAGGATTGTAGGGGCTGTCATTGCTGAGCACGCTCGTTTCCTGGCTCTCCATCTGACTCTCTGGATTCACTATGTTCTGAGTCATTGATCCGGAAAAAGAGAAAGTCGGAGGGCGGTCAGAAGTCGTCCTTATCTCTAGATGTGTTCTGGAGCAGCTCTACAAAGTATGGAAGTCAGCAGAACATCATCCCATCATACATCCCATAATATACACAACACTCTGAAAAGAAAATAGTAATTACCCCAAAACAATTCCAAATATACACAAGGAACATTTATGAGGAAGTTCTTCACTAGTGATAAATGTAAACAGGAGATATAAATAGAAACATCCAGATACATTGTAATAAAGACAAATCATCAGAAATCAGATCAATGTGGCGATCGATGTTCTGCAGTCACATGAGAGTTCTACAGATTCTTGCCGGCGGTTGTGATCGGATTGTGCGATAAGTCGCAGGTGTCAGGCTAGGTTCACGCCAGTATTGTGCGACCTGCGCATGCACGGTTCTGGGGGGGTTTTCCGCGCCTCACATGTGGGGCAATTCATTCATTTCAGTGGGCTGCCCTACTCATTAGAAACACAAATGTTAACAAAAAAAATTAAAAATCTGCAACCCCTCCCCCACCACCATTATGATCAAAAATGACGTGTGGCTGGTCCTGGCACACAGAATGGTCAGAGGAGGAGGATGGGTCTGGTACATCATCAGGGGGCAGGCTGCCTGAATCTGGAAGAGGCAGCTAGTTAAAAAGGACCAAGATGGCGGTGTGGGACCCGGGCAATGGCGGCTGGCGCTAACATAAAATTCCGGGGGGCGCAAAACAAACTGAAAAATTCTCCAAAAAAAAACCCATCAAATGCAGCCACTGTGCCCATCAAATGCAACCACTGTGCCCATCAAATGCAACCACTGTGCCCATCAAATGCAGCCACTGTGCCCATCAAATGCAACCACTGTGCCCATCAAATGCAACCACTGTGCCCATCAAATGCAACCACTGTGCCCATCAAATGCAGCCACTGTGCCCATCAAATGCAGCCACTGTGCCCATCAAATGCAGCTACTGTGCCCATCAAATGCAGCCACTGTGCCCATCAAATGCAGCTACTGTGCCCATCAAATGCAGCTACTGTGCCCATCAAATGCAACCACTGTGCCCATCAAATGCAGCCACTGTGCCACCAAATGCAGCTACTGTGCCCATCAAATGCAACCAGTGTGCCCATCAAATGCAGCTACTGTGCCCATCAAATGCAGCTACTGTGCCCATCAAATGCAGCTACTGTGCCCATCAAATGCAACCACTGTGCCCATCAAATGCAGCCACTGTGCCCACCAAATGCAGCTACTGTGCCCATCAAATGCAGCCACTGTGCCCGTCAAATGCAGCTACTGTGCCCATCAAATGCAGCTACTGTGCCCATCAAATGCAACCACTGTGCCCATCAAATGCAGCCACTGTGCCCATCAAATGCAGCCACTGTGCCATCAAATGCAGCCACTGTGCCCATCAAATGCAGCCACTGTGCCCATCAAATGCAGCCACTGTGCCCATCAAATACAGCCACTGTGCCCATCAAATGCAGCCACTGTGCCACCAAATGCAACCACTGTGACCCCTGCCCACTCGCTGTCTGACCAGCACTTTCCCCATCTTGGTGGCAGCAGCTATGGCTAGGTCCATGCTATGCATGAATCTATCCATGATATATAGGGGGGTGGCGTGATAGAGGGGGTGATGCCCGTGCACCCTTAATGAATGGGTCGCCAGCAGGACAACGCTGGGTTTGCTGCACAGGTGAGTACGTGTTTTGAATATAATCCATCGGTACAGGTAAGAGGGAAAAAAAACATGGGGGAGGGAGTTAAGTTTTGCTTTAAATTGTTACTAAACCCACAACAGTAAAACATGCTTGTTATACTCACTGTGGACCTAAGGGGTTAATCCTCTGCATTGTGTAAAAAGGCTGTTTGATCCTGTCTTCTCTGATCCTCCCCTTCTTCCACAGTCCCCAATCCATCACCTGGTAGTACAGAGCCTTGGGAACATGCTCAGTTTGGTGTGTATGGCAAGAGAGTTGTTGTTTTTTCTTGGGAGAGTGCATGTGATCAGCACAGGGCCAATCAGCACTCTCCAGACAGAGGGTCAAGGGTCATGCAGCCTCATAGGACAATCACAGGAAAATGAAAACTCCTCCTACAATCTTTAACCAGACACTGATAGAAGTCACAAGAGCAGTTTATATTTACTAAAATAATTGCATTTCCATGTTCTGTGTACTGTAGGAGAGCAGATATAGTAACTGCAGAGTCCTGGGGAGACCAGATATAGTGAATGCAGAGTCCTGGGGAGAGCAGATATAGTGAATGCAGGCTCCTGGGGAGATCAGATATAGTGACTGCAGGCTCCTGGGGAGATCAGATATAGTGACTGCAGGCTCCTGGGGGGATCAGATATAGTGAATGCAGGCTCCTGGGGAGACCAGATATAGTGACTGCAGGCTCCTGGGGAGATTAGATATAGTGACTGCAGGCTCCTGGGGAGAGCAGATATAGTAACTGCAGGCTCCTGGGGAGACCAGATATAGTGAATGCAGGCTCCTGGGGAGACCAGATATAGTGAATGCAGGGTCCTGGGGAGAGCAGATATAGTGAATGCAGAGTCCTGGGGAGAGCAGATATAGTGAATGCAGAGTTCTGGGGAGATCAGATATAGTGAATGCAGAGTCCTGGGGAGATTAGATATAGTGACTGCAGGCTCCTGGGGAGAACAGATATAGTCAATGCAGGGTCCTGGGGAGAGCAGATATAGTAACTGCAGGCTCTTGGGGAGACCAGATATAGTGAATGCAGGCTCCTGGGGAGATCAGATATAGTGACCGCAGGCTCCTGGGGAGAGCAGATATAGTGAATGCAGAGTCCTGGGGAGATCAGATATAGTGAGTGCAGAGTCCTCAGATATAGTGACTGCAGGCTCCTGGGGAGACCAGATATAGTGAATGCAGAGTCCTGGGGAGATCAGATATAATGACTGCTGAGTCCTGGGGAGATCAGATATAGTGAATGCAGAGACATGGGGAGACCAGATATAGTGAATGCAGAGACATGGGGAGACCAGATATAGTGACTGCAGGCTCTTGGGGAGACC
This sequence comes from Lithobates clamitans, assembly GCA_037952925.1. Taxonomy (NCBI): domain Eukaryota; kingdom Metazoa; phylum Chordata; class Amphibia; order Anura; family Ranidae; genus Lithobates; species Lithobates clamitans. The sequence continues at coordinate 162,545 of JBBGZY010002743.1, read as the reverse complement.
AGATATAGTGAATGCAGGCTCCTGGGGAGATCAGATATAGTGAATGCAGGCTCCTGGGGAGATCAGGTATAGTGACTGCAGGCTCCAGAGGAGATCAGATATAGTGAATGCAGGCTCCTGGGGAGAGCAGATATAGTCACTGCAGAGTCCTGGGGAGATCAGATATAGTGAATTCAGAGTCCTGGGGAGATCAGATATAGTGAATGCAGAGACATGGGGAGACCAGATATAGTGAATGCAGAGACATGGGGAGAGCAGATATAGTGAATGCAGGCTCTTGGGGAGACCAGATATAGTGAATGCAGGCTCCTGGGGAGATCAGATATAGTGAATGCAGAGTCCTGGGAAGATCAGATATAATGACTGCTGAGTCCTGGGGAGATCAGATATAGTGAATGCAGAGTCCTGGGGGGAGCAGATATAGTGAGTGCAGGCTTCTGGGGAGATCAGATATAGTGAATGCAGAGTCCTGGGGAGATCAGATATAGTGAGTGCAGGCTCCTGGGGAGATCAGGTATAGTGACTGCAGGCTCCCGAGGAGATCAGATATTGTGAATGCAGGCTCCTGGGGAGATCAGATATAGTCACTGCAGAGTCCTGGGGAGATCAGATATAGTGACTGCAAAGTCCTGGGGAGATCAGATATAGTGAATGCAGAGTCCTGGGGAGACCAGATATAGTGAATGCAGAGTCCTGGGGAGACCAGATATAGTGAATGCAGAGTCCTGGGAAGATCAGATATAATGATTGCTGAGTCCTGGGGAGACCAGATATAGTGAATGCAGGCTCCCGAGGAGACCAGATATAGTGAATGCAGGCTCCTGGGGAGAGCAGATATAGTGAATGCAGAGTCCTGGGGAGACCAGATATAGTGAATGCAGAGTCTTGGGGAGACAAGATATAGTGAATGCAGAGTCTTGGGGAGACAAGATATAGTGAATGCAGGCTCCTGGGGAGATCAGATATAGTGAATGCAGAGTCCTGGGGAGACCAGATATAGTGAATGCAGAGTCTTGGGGAGACAAGATATAGTGACTGCTGAGTCCTGGGGAGATCAGATATAGTGAATGCAGAGTCCTGGGGGGAGCAGATATAGTGAATGCAGGCTCTTGGGGAGATCAGATATAGTCAGTGCAGGCTCCTGGGGAGATCAGATATAGTGAATGCAGAGTCCTGGGGGGAGCAGATATAGTGTGTGCAGGCTCCTGGGGGGAGAAGATATAGTCAGTGCAGGCTCCTGGGGAGATCACATATAGTGAGTGCAGGCTCCTGGGGGAAGCAGACATAGTGAGCGCAGGCTCCTGGGGTTAATGTCCCTGTATTGTACACAATGATGTTGAATCTCCGCCCACAGACTGGAGGTATGGGCAGAGAGGGAGAGTACTAGAGACAGTAATAGAGCCTCTTCATCTCTCCCCTCGAAATAACAGGGACGGGGGGGACTGCACAATGATGGATTCTTAAAAAATCCCAGGGGTGGGTGTCAGACTTCCACTTACCAGACTGATGAGTCCGCTTGGGCAGAGGGTAGACTCCCTTACGCATCCGACTCACGGCCCCTGGTAGAGCAGACAGGAGGCACGGGAGTGCGGAGTGGTACGAGAGCCTGCTGAAGGGATCCAAGTACTGGATGAGAGATGATCTTCAAGCAGCAGGTCAGTAGTCAGGAACTCAGGCCAACAGGTGCTGAGCAGGAGCAAGGCAGGCAGGTCAGGGCACAGGCAGGGTTCAGCAACAGGCTGGCAGCAAAGGTACAGTGGGAGCAGGCAGAAGCGGAGTCAAACAGGCCGAGGTCAGGTACGGGCAGCAAGCAGGAGAACCCAAAGGCAGTCCGGGTCTTAGGAAGATCAGGAACACAAGACAGGGAATGGGAACTATGGTACAGGGAGCTGTGGATCAGGCAGCACCGAGCAGAGTGCATGGCAAATCTAAATAGGCCGGTTGGTGCCAAACGGCGCGCACACGTGCACGCCGACACTCACAGGTGCGTGCACACACCCGCGCGCGCTTACGCACGCGCCCACACGCCAGTACACAGACCAGCTCCTGCAGGAGCGCGCACAGCAGCACTAACAGGAACGCGTGCGCCAACGCGCACCGGCGCGCACCAGGGCGGCCAGCACCACGACCAGCAAGGTGAGCTCTCTGACAGTGGGCTTCAAGTAAAATAATAAGGGTCTAATCTCGTAGTACATATACAGTGTAGCACTATTTACAGCACATGATAAATATTCCCAAACCTCACAACAGGGCGGAGCAGATTTGTGAGACGGAGCAGCAATTGCCACCAGTAATGTGGTGATGGGTTTATTCCCGTCCGACGCATTTCATCATTAGACTTCATCAGGGTCTCTGATATCACGATGACTTGTTTTTGAGAAAATGTAACTTGGATGTTTCTGTTGATATCTTGTCTCTATACTTAGCAGGACCGTGTACCAGCCAGGCATCTAGCATTTTAATAAGTTATGTCTGTTCTCTTATGAGAGACGTCCAATAGCAGAGCACATTTCTCTTCCAGCCTCCTTCTCTACCCTCGTTATCTCCCGACAGACCCAGACTCATTTCTGTGCCCCACACATCAGAAGATACAACCGTGGTTAATCGTTTCCCTACAAGTGTAAGCTCCTCTGTACAGAGACTGATGTGACTGTGGGGGAGGGGACATTAGAGTGTAAGCTCCTCTGTATAGAGACTGATGTGACTGTGGGGGAGGGGACATTAGAGTGTAAGCTCCTCTGTACAGAGACTGATGTGACTGTGGGGGGAGGGGACATTAGAGTGTAAGCTCCTCTGTATAGAGAATGATGTGACTGTGGGGGGAGGGGACATTAGAGTGTAAGCTCCTCTGTACAGAGACTGATGTGACTGTGGGGGGAGGGGACATTAGAGTGTAAGCTCCTCTGTACAGAGACTGATGTGACTGTGGGGGGGAGGGGACATTAGAGTGTAAGCTCCTCTGTACAGAGACTGATGTGACTGTGGGGGAGGGGACATTAGAGTGTAAGCTCCTCTGTACAGAGACTGATGTGACTGTGGGGGGAGGGGACATTAGAGTGTAAGCTCCTCTGTACAGAGACTGATGTGACTGTGGGGGAGGGGACATTAGAGTGTAAGCTCCTCTGTATAGAGACTGATGTGACTGTGGGGGAGGGGACATTAGAGTGTAAGCTCCTCTGTATAGAGACTGATGTGACTGTGGGGGTAGGGGACATTAGAGTGTAAGCTCCTCTGTACAGAGACTGATGTGACTGTGGGGGAGGGGACATTAGAGTGTAAGCTCCTCTGTATAGAGACTGATGTGACTGTGGGGGGAGGGGACATTAGAGTGTAAGCTCCTCTGTATAGAGACTGATGTGACTGTGGGGGGAGGGGACATTAGAGTGTGAGCTCCTCTGGTACAGAGACTGATGTGACTGTGGGGGAGGGGACATTAGAGTGCAAGCTCCTCTGGTACAGAGACTAATATGACTGTGGGGGAGAGGACATTAGAGTGTAAGCTCCTCTGGTACAGAGACTAATATGACTGTGGGGGGAGGGGATATTAGAGTGTAAGCTCCTCTGTACAGAGACTGATGTGACTGTGGGGGGAGGGGACATTAGAGTGTAAGCTCCTCTGGTACAGAGACTGATGTGACTGGCTCAGTGATCTCTGTACAGCGCTGTGGTATATGTCAGAGCTATATAAATGTAGAATTCGGTCCCTCGGATTGTAGGATCCCTCCGGCGTGGGAAGGGTGTGAACGGCGTTGGGAGGAAGCAGATGTATTGTACCGTCTCTGCGCTCTTCTAATGTCATTCACTCCCAGATAGAGACAATTAATAAGGGGATACAATATGGTGTGTGAGACGGAGGAGGGGAACCAGCGCCCCCCCTCTTTTGTGGAGCGGTGGGGAGAGGTTGCTGGGATATATTGGTTTGCAGCTCACGTGGGAGACGAAACAGAAGCAAACAGACCCTTTCACCCCCGGGGTCAGGGGATCGCGCTCGGCCACAATTAAGAGGGATTGAAAGGTTCTGTCATCTTCTAAATTCAATTCACAGAACCGCCAGCGACCGCTTCCCCGACGCTACCTGGAAATCGCACGTTTGTCAGAATAACGGATATTAAATTTCATTATTGAACTAGAAAACCAGGTCGGGGGGGGGGGAGCACGTCCGGCTGTCACGAGTCACCCCGATATACAGGGGGGGGTCATCCTCCTGAGGAGCGTAAATAGAAGACATTTCTCGTCTTCCACAGCCAGATTCAGCCCAATAGATGGGCAGATACTCCTATATACAGAATGTATCATTTCCAAGGCTCTGGGGGGGCTCTGGGGGGGGGCAACCTGCAGCCCGGGGGCCACATGGGGCCCTTTGGCCATTGTAATGCGGCCCTCAGGATCATTGCAGAAAATGTTCTATGTACTGGAGCAGTGGTGGCTGGTGACGACCCCCCCCCCCGTCACTCGATCGACCAATCATCTGCTCGATCACCTCTCATCCCAGCCAATCAGGTCTTAGGACTCCCGGCCAATCGGGTCTCCGGACCCGCTTCCTGATTTGCCAGGAGGAGAAGCAGGAAGACATTAGCAAATACCTGTATTAATTCGCTATTGTCACACAAGTGGGTGGGCTCGGGGCGCAGTGCTTTGCGCCCCGTGCCCACCCCTTTTTGAAGCCAATTAGAGCCTCAGGCTCTAATCATGTGCTTAAAAAAAAATAAAAAAATTGGAATCCATGTGTCCGGCGCCCTGCGCAGAGATTAGGAGCCGTGCGCATGGATTAGGGGGGCGATGCCCCTGGGCACCTTATGAGCGGCCCTTGTTGGTTCCCGGAACCAATAAGAGCGCCAATCACACTACAATGCACATAAGGGTCGAATCACTAAAGGCAAATAGACCGGCGCTCTGCCAGGGGAATTTGCTCCTGAGATTAGTAAATGAGACGCTTTACTTTGCGAAGAAACGCCAATCACATGCGAAAAGCAGCATCTTCGCCTGCACATGATTGGATAATACAAGTCAGCAGCGGGGCCGGGACAAGGGGTGGGGGGCAAGAGGGGCGGCTGCCCTGGACACTGTGGTGGCATGTGAGTTGGGGGGCACCTCAAGGAGATTGGGGGAGGGGGGGAATTGTGTAGAGAAGGGGAATTTGGGGAGCGGCTGGAGGGAAAATTTGTTGGTGATTTGGGAGGATTTGTGTTGAGAGGGGGGATGGGGGAAGAAGATGTATGCTAGGGGGGGGATTTGAGGGGTTTCTGGACAAGGGGGGGTGGGCAAGAGGGGCAGCTTCCATGTGAGGTGGGGGGGGGGCACCATGGGGAGATTGGAGGGGAGGGGATTTGTGTGGAGAAGGGGAATTTGGGGAAAGGCAGGGGGGTAAAAATCCTTCTAGGAGGGCAAATTTGATAGTGATTTGGGAGGATTTGTGTTGAGGGGGGGTGGGGGGAGAGGTTATATGCTAGGAGGGGGGATTTAAAGGAGTTTGTGGACAAGGGGTGGGCACGAGGGGTGGCTGCCCTGGACACTTTGGTGCCATGTGAGGTGGTGGGTGGGGGGGGGCACCATAGGGGGATTGGAGGGGAGGGGATTTGTGTGGAGAAGGGGAATTTGGGGAGCGGCTGGAGGTAAGATTTCTTCTAGGAGGGCAAATTTGGTGGTGATTTGGGAGGATTTATGTTGGGAGGGGGGGGTGGGGGGGAGAGGATGTATGCTAGGAGGGGGGAATTGAGGAGTTTTTGGACAAGGAAGGGGGGGCAAGAGGGGCGGCTGCCCTGGACACATTGGTACCATGTGAGGTGGGGGAGCACCATGAAGAGATTGGGGGGGAATAGTGTAGAGAAGGGGAATTTAGGGAGCGGCTGGAGGTAAGAATTCTTTTAGGAGGGCAAATTTGATGGTGATTTGGGGGGATTTGTGCTAAGGGGGGGTGGGGGAAGAGGATTTGTGCTAGGAGGGGGGGATTTGAAGGGTTTGTGCCATAAAAGTAATATAGTAGAGGGGAGCTATAAATATATTTTTTGGGGGGATTTGTAATAGTAGGAGGATTGGGGGTATTTGTGGGGGGGATATGTGCTAGGATGGAGGATTGTTTGATAATAATAATAATAAAAAGTTTTTATTATTATTATTGTTTTTATTTATTATTATTAATTTGTTACGTTCCATTTGTTTAGATGCGGCATTTGTTATTTCAGAAAATTCGTAATTTCGGATAAATTCGTATTCCTTACGTTCACTAACAGCCAAATTGGAAAGGAAATTCCAATACCTATAATTTAATAATTTTAGTAATAGTTAAGTTATTATTAGTAGTTATTATTATTTCAGATTTTCAGATTTTCGGGTTTTCGGATTTTCGAATTTACGAATTTTTCGAATATTCATATTTATGAATATTCTGAAAAATGTATCAAACAGGTTTTCGTTCATTTGGATATTTTCCAAATTAACAAAATTAGTTAAAAAACGAATTTGGAACGAAACAAATTGCACATGTCTAGTAACCAGCAGCAGAGGACTAGAAGGTCCTCCTGCTTCTGTTTCCCTGCAGACAGGCTGGGAGAGAGCCGGGTCATGTGACAGCTGGATATAGATTAGGGATAAGGTCCACATACAGAAATAGAAGAGAAAATTAAACAGTTTGTGTTTAGTATCACTTTAAATCAGTATGATGGAAAATCAGATCCAGCCAGCAGGTGGAGCTCTCGGCTATTTCTCACTTTTTCTCCTGACGTTTCTCACTCCTTGTTGCGAAAAATGCTGCAGCTGGCAGATTTTAGAAGCCCACTACAAATTTCCGCAGGGGAAAATGAATGCCCTGGATTGGGACCCCTCCCCCCTTTTGCCCTGGCCGCCTGCCCATCCTCTCCGCAGCCCCCCCCCTTTGCTGCTGACAAAAGAAAGTCAGCTGACAGGCTGATGGCCAACAGCGTAAAGGGGGAGGAGCTTTCTGCTGAGCAGAGACCCCATGATGAAAGAGGGATCACTAAAGGTGCGGCTGACACTGAGAGAAAGTAAGTGCCACTAATCCCATCTCCACCACCCCTGCCTGTGTCTAACCCCCCCTACCACCCCTGCCTGTGTCTAACCCCCCCTACAACCCCTGCCTGTGTCTAACCCCCCCTACCACCCCTGCCTGTGTCTAACCTCCCCTACCACCCCTGCCTGTGTCTCAACTCCCCTACCACCCCTGCCTGTGTCCAACCCCCATACCACCCCTGCCTGTATCTAACCCCCTATCACCCCTGCCTGTATCTAACCCCCTATCACCCCTGCCGGTGTCTAACCCCCCTACCACCCCTGCCTGTGTCTAACCCCCCCTACCACCACTGTCTGTGTCTAACCCCCTCCCTACCACCGCTGTCTGTCTAACCCCCCTACTACCCCTGCCTGTGTCTAACCCCCCTACCACCCCTGTCTGTGTCTAACCCCCCTACCACCCCTACCTGTGTCTAACCCCCTACCACCCCTGCCTGTGTCTAACCCCCTATCACCCCTGCCCGTGTCTAACCCCCTCCCTACCACCCCTACCTGTGTCTAACCCCCTACCACCCCTGCATGTGTCTAACCCCCTATCACCCCTGCCTGTGTCTAACCCCCCTACCACCCTTGCCTTTGTCTAACCCCCTACCACCCCTGCATGTGTCTAACCGCCTCCCTACCACCCCTGCTTGTGTCTACCCCCCCCTATCCCTGCCTGTGTCTAACCCCCTCCCCGCCACCCCTGACTGTGTCTAACCCCCTCCCCACCACCCCTGCTTGTGTCTAACCCCCTCCCTACCACCCCTGCCTGTGTCTAACCCCCCACCACCCCTGCCTGTGTCTAACCCCCCCTACCACCCCTGCATGTGTCTAACCCCCTCCCCACCACCCCTGCCTGTGTCTAACCCCCCTACCACCCCTGCCTGTGTCTAACCCCCCACCACCCCTGTCTGTGTCTAACCCCCTCCCCACCACCCCTGCCTGTGTCTAACCCCCCCTACCACCCCTGCCTGTGTCTAACCCCCTCCCCACCACCCCTGTCTGTGTCTAACCCCTCACCGCCCCTGTCTGTCTAACCCCCTCCCCACCACCCCTGTCTGTGTCTAACCCCCCTACCACCCCTGACTGTGTCTAACCCCCTATCACCCCTGCCTGTATCTAACCCCCTATCACCCCTGCCCGTGTCTAACCCCCTCCCTACCACCCCTACCTGTGTCTAACCCCCTACCACCCCTGCATGTGTCTAACCCCCTATCACCCCTGCCTGTGTCTAACCCCCCTACCACCCTTGCCTTTGTCTAACCCCCCTACCACCCCTGCATGTGTCTAACCGCCTCCCTACCACCCCTGCTTGTGTCTACCCCCCCCTATCCCTGCCTGTGTCTAACCCCCTCCCCGCCACCCCTGACTGTGTCTAACCCCCTCCCCACCACCCCTGCTTGTGTCTAACCCCCTCCCTACCACCCCTGCCTGTGTCTAACCCCCCACCACCCCTGCCTGTGTCTAACCCCCCCTACCACCCCTGCATGTGTCTAACCCCCTCCCCACCACCCCTGCCTGTGTCTAACCCCCCTACCACCCCTGCCTGTGTCTAACCCCCCACCACCCCTGTCTGTGTCTAACCCCCTCCCCACCACCCCTGCCTGTGTCTAACCCCCCCTACCACCCCTGCCTGTGTCTAACCCCCTCCCCACCACCCCTGTCTGTGTCTAACCCCTCACCGCCCCTGTCTGTCTAACCCCCTCCCCACCACCCCTGTCTGTGTCTAACCCCCCTACCACCCCTGACTGTGTCTAACCCCCTATCACCCCTGCCTGTATCTAACCCCCTATCACCCCTGCCTGTGTCTAACCCCCTCCCCACCACCCCTGCCTGTGTCTAACCCCCCTACCACCCCTGCCTGTGTCTAACCCCTCACCGCCCCTGTCTGTGTCTAACCCCCTCCCCACCACCCCTGTCTGTGTCTAACCCCTCACCGCCCCTGTCTGTGTCTAACCCCCCTACCACCCCTGACTGTGTCTAACCCCCTATCACCCCTGCCTGTATCTAACCCCCTATCACCCCTGCCGGTGTCTAACACCCCACCGCCCCTGTCTGTGTCTAACCCCCTCCCCACCACCCCTGCCTGTGTCTAACCCCCCTACCACCCCTGACTGTGTCTAACCCCCTATCACCCCTGCCTGTATCTAACCCCCATCACCCCTGCCGGTGTCTAACACCCCACCGCCCCTGTCTGTGCCTAACCTCCCCTACCATCCCTGCCTGTGTCTAACCCCCTCCCCACCACCCCTGCCTGTGTCTAACCCCCCTACCACCCCTGCCTGTGTCTAACCCCCCACCACCCCTGTCTGTGTCTAACCCCCTCCCCACCACCCCTGCCTGTGTCTAACCCCCCACCACCCCTGCCTGTGTCTAACCCCCCACCGCCCCTGTCTGTGTCTAACCCCCTTTCCCACCACCCCTGTCTGTGTCTAACCCCCTTTCCCACCACCCCTGCCTGTGTCTAACCCCCTCCCCACCACCCCTGCCTGTGTCTAACCCCCCACCGCCCCTGCCTGTGTCTAACCCCCCACCGCCCCTGCCTGTGTCTAACCCCCCACCGCCCCTGTCTGTGTCTAACCCCCTCCCCACCACCCCTGCCTGTGTCTAACCCCCCACCACCCCTGCCTGTGTCTAACCCCCCACCGCCCCTGTCTGTGTCTAACCCCCTTTCCCACCGCCCCTGCCTGTGTCTAACCCCCCACCGCCCCTGCCTGTGTCTAACCCCCCACCGCCCCTGTCTGTGTCTAACCCCCTCCCCACCACCCCTGCCTGTGTCTAACCCCCCCTACCACCCCTGCCTGTGTCTAACCCCCTCCCCACCACCCCTGCCTGTGTCTAACCCCCCACCACCCCTGTCTGTGTCTAACCCCCTCCCCACCACCCCTGCCTGTGTCTAACCCCCCCCTACCACCCCTGCCTGTGTCTAACCCCCTCCCCACCACCCCTGCCTGTGTCTAACCCCCCACCACCCCTGCCTGTGTCTAACCCCCTCCCCACCACCCCTGTCTGTGTCTAACCCCCTCCCCACCACCCCTGCCTGTGTCTAACCCCCCCCTACCACCCCTGCCTGTGTCTAACCCCCTCCCCACCACCCCTGCCTGTGTCTAACCCCCCACCACCCCTGCCTGTGTCTAACCCCCTCCCCACCGCCCCTGTCTGTGTCTAACCCCCCACCGCCCCTGTCTGTGTCTAAACCCCCTACCACCCCTGCCTGTGTCTAACCCCCCTACCACCCCTGCCTGTGTCTAACCCCCCTACCACCCCTGGCTGTGTCTAACCCCCCTACCACCCCTGCCTGTGTCTAACCCCCCCTACCATCCCTGCCTGTGTCTAACCCCCTCCTACCACCCCTGCCTGTGTCTAAGCCCCCTACCACCCCTGCCTGTGTCTAACCCCCCCTACCATCCCTGCCTGTGTCTAACCCCCTCGCCACCACCCCTGCCTGTGTCTAACCCCCCCTACCACCCCTGCCTGTGTCTAACCCCCCCTACCACCCCTGCCTGTGTCTACCCCCCCCCCCCACCACCCCTGCCTGTGTCTAACCCCCCCTACAACCCCTGCCTGTGTCTAAGCCCCCTACCATCCCTGCCTGTGTCTAAGCCCCCTACCATCCCTGTCTGTGTCTAACCCCCCCCTACCACCCCTGCCTGTGTCTAAAAACTCCCCTCACCATCACCGCCACCTCTGTCTGAACCCCACTACTGTTGCATGTAAATCTGACTTCCTAATAAAATAAATTTTGGTTTTAATTGTCATGATATAAAATAATGAATGTGGGGGCCTTTCGGTGGGTGTGATTTTTTTTTGGGGGGGGGAGGGGGCGGTGGGGAAGAGGGGGGGGCAGCATTTCGATCCTGGGCCCAGGCAGCACAATGTCTTGGACCGGCTCTGACTGTACTGTCTAACCCCCTCCCCACCACCCCTGTCTGTGTCTAACCCCTCACCGCCCCTGTCTGTGTCTAACCCCCCTACCACCCCTGACTGTGTCTAACCCCCTATCACCCCTGCCTGTATCTAACCCCCTATCACCCCTGCCGGTGTCTAACACCCCACCGCCCCTGTCTGTGTCTAACCCCCTCCCCACCACCCCTGCCTGTGTCTAACCCCCCTACCACCCCTGACTGTGTCTAACCCCCTATCACCCCTGCCTGTATCTAACCCCCATCACCCCTGCCGGTGTCTAACACCCCACCGCCCCTGTCTGTGTCTAACCCCCTCCCCACCACCCCTGCTTGTGTCTAACCCACCCTACCACCCCTGCCTGTGTCTAACCCCCCCCTACTACCCCTGCCTGTGTTTAACCCCCTCCCCACCACCCCTGTCTGTGTCTAACCCCCCACCGCCCCTGTCTGTGCCTAACCTCCCCTACCATCCCTGCCTGTGTCTAACCCCCTCCCCACCACCCCTGCCTGTGTCTAACCCCCCCTACCACCCCTGCATGTGTCTAACCCCCTCCCCACCACCCCTGCCTGTGTCTAACCCCCCTACCACCCCTGCCTGTGTCTAACCCCCCACCACCCCTGTCTGTGTCTAACCCCCTCCCCACCACCCCTGCCTGTGTCTAACCCCCCACCACCCCTGCCTGTGTCTAACCCCCCACCGCCCCTGTCTGTGTTTAACCCCCTTTCCCACCACCCCTGCCTGTGTCTAACCCCCTCCCCACCACCCCTGCCTGTGTCTAACCCCCCACCGCCCCTGCCTGTGTCTAACCCCCCACCGCCCCTGTCTGTGTCTAACCCCCTCCCCACCACCCCTGCCTGTGTCTAACCCCCCACCACCCCTGTCTGTGTCTAACCCCCTCCCCACCACCCCTGCCTGTGTCTAACCCCCCCTACCACCCCTGCCTGTGTCTAACCCCCTCCCCACCACCCCTGCCTGTGTCTAACCCCCCACCACCCCTGCCTGTGTCTAACCCCCCCTACCATCCCTGCCTGTGTCTAACCCCCCCTACCATCCCTGCCTGTGTCTAACCCCCTCGCCACCACCCCTGCCTGTGTCTAACAACCCCTACCACCCCTGCCTGTGTCTAACCCCCCCTACCATCCCTGCCTGTGTCTAACCCCCTCGCCACCACCCCTGCCTGTGTCTAACCCCCCCTACCACCCCTGCCTGTGTCTAACCCCCCCTACCACCCCTGCCTGTGTCTAACCCCCCCTACCATCCCTGCCTGTGTCTAACCCCCTCGCCACCACCCCTGCCTGTGTCTAACCCCCCCTACCACCCCTGCCTGTGTCTAACTCCCCCTACCACCCCTGCCTGTGTCTAACCCCCCCTACCACCCCTGCCTGTGTCTAACCCCCCCTACCACCCCTGCCTGTGTCTAAGCCCCCTACCATCCCTGTCTGTGTCTAACCCCCCCCCCCTACCACCCCTGCCTGTGTCTAAAAACTCCCCTCACCATCACCGCCGCCTCTGCCTGAACCCCACTACTGTTGCATGTAAATCTGACTTCCTAATAAAATAAATTTTGGTTTTGTCATGATATAAAATAATGAATGTGGGGGCCTTTCGGTGGGTGTGATTTTTTTTTTGGGGGGGCGGTGGGGAAGAGGGGGGGGGCAGCATTTCGATCCCGGGCCCAGGCAGCACAATGTCTTGGACCGGCTCTGACTGTAATTTTGCCGTTTGCAGATTTTGTGATAAAACAAAATAATAAGAAATGCCGTATATTAGAAATCCCTGAAGAGAATTAATGTCCCGTCACAGATTTCCCAACCCGCTCCGGGAGAGCGCCGGCTATTTTTTTTTTTTTTTGCTTCAGTTGCTGCGCCGATAACGAAGTGCGCGGACCATTGGAAGTGAAGGTTGTTGATGCAGCCGGATGATAGGTCGGAGGGATGATGGTGTAACTTTCTAATCTTGTATTGAAGTGATTTGTAAGAGTTGGTTTCTGCCTCGTGACCTTTGGTTACCCCAATCTACATGATTAATGGGGCGAGACCTCATTGCGGTGTAAGAGAATAGTTGCAACTAATTGTTTAAAGGGCCGGTAAACCAAAAACACAAGGCGGCTCCTCGGAGAAAGCTTCCTGAACATCTGAAAGGGTCTCATTTATCAAAGTGTATGAAAGGACTCCCTGTGCTGCTCACTGGAGCCAATCACATCGTTCCAATCAGGCTTCCTATGCAGGTTGCATAACATAGTCCTATAGTGTATCATGTAGTGTATATTTTTATTTATTTTTTATTTTTTACATAAAGGAGATCTGAAACCAAGAAAGTCACCCGTCATTTGCATAATATCCACTTGTTACAATTATTATTATACAGGATTTGTATAGCACCAGCAGTTAGGAGATTTACAATATAAAGGCAAACAGTACAGTTACAGAGTAGGAGATAGCTGGATAGGTTGGGGTAGGGAGTTCCAAGGGATGAGAGAGGCTCTGGACAGATTGGATTAGGGAGTTCCAGAGAATGGATGGGGCTCTGGACAGATTGGGGTAGGAAGTTCCTGGGGAAGGGGGAGGCTCTGGAAAAGTCCTGGAGGAGAGCATGGAAGGGGGAGACAAGGGGGCTAGAGAGCCAGACCGTTTGGGTGATTTTTGGAGATGAGGTTGGTGACGGCGCTCAGGACAGAGTTGTGGATGGATTTGTAAGTTGTTGTTAGTTGAATTCTATTTGTTGGGTGATTGGAAGCCACTGTAGGGGTTTCCAGAGAGGGGTGGAGGACACTTGGCAGAGAGGGGTGGAGGGCACTGAGCAGAGGCTAGGTGGGGGATTACCAGATAGGGGTGGAGGACACTGAATGAAGGCCAGTGGAGGGATTGGCAAAGAAGGGTGGAGGACACTGAGCAGAGGCCAGTGGAGGGATTGGCAGAGAGGGGTGAAGGACACTTGGCAAAGAGGGGTGGAGGACACTGAGCAGAAGCCAGTTGAGGGATTACCAGAGAGGGGTGGAGGACAATTGGTGGAGGCCAGTGGAGGGATTGGCAGAGAGGGGTGGAGGACACTGAGCAGAGGTCAGTTGAGGGATTACCAGGGAGGGGTGGAGGACACCTAGTGGAGGCCAGTGGAGGGATTGGCAGAGAGGGGTGGAGGACACTAAGCAGAGGTCAGCGGAGGGATTACCAGGGAGGGGTGGAGGACATCTAATGGAGGCCAGTGGAGGGATTGGCAGAGAGGAGTGGAGGACACTGAGCGGAGGACAATGGAGGGATTACCAGAGAGGGGCGGGTGACACCTAGTGGAGGCCAGTGGAGGGGTTGGCAGAGAGGGGTGGAGGACACTGAGCGGGGATCAGTGGAGGGATCACCAGAGTGGGGTGGAGGACACTGTGCAGAACATTAAGAGCTCTGTTTTTGAAAGATTGAGTTCTATGAAGTTGTGTGATCTTCATACGGTCAGTTAGTAAATTAGTGATGTGAGTGAAGAGACTGAAGGGGTGAGTTGAGGAGCAGAGAGATAGATTTGGGTGTCATCAGCATACTGGAAGCCATAGGAGGTTATCAGATGACCCAGTGGGGAGGTGCAGATAGAGAATAGTAGGGGTCTGAGGATGATGCCTTCGGGGACTCTTATGGAAAGGGGAAGAGGAAAGGAGGAGATAGAATTGTAGGTGACACCGGAGGAGAACTTAGATACATAGGAGGAGAACCAAGAAAGTGTAGAGTCTTGCAGACCAAGGGAGTAGAGTTAGGCAGTGCCATAGGCAGAAGAAAGGTCCTATGTCAGGAGTACGGAGTAGTGGCCATCGGTTTTGGCAATTAGTACGGCATAAGTACGTTTTAGGTGGGCAGTTTCTATGGAGTTTTGTAGGCAAAGGCCAGACTGTAAGGGGTGGATAAGGTTGGTTCTAATGAGGTAGCAGTTTAGATGGTTGTGTTCTCGGGGCTACGTTGGACTCAGCTTTTGAGTTGTGTATACAACAGAATTTGTTTGGCAGAAGGAAGAATGATCCTGAAACTGCACCTTTGGGATATATATATATATATATATATATATATATATATATATATATATATATATATATATATATATATATATATATATAAAAAAAATACGTGTTATTCCTACACAATATTTAAATTAATTAAATTTTTTAGACCTGACCATAATGATTAAAAAAAAATGTACAAAAGCATTACACGTTGCCTTTAGAACCCCCAGTGCTTCCTCTCCCTTCCGAAGATTCCCTCAGTTTATTTTTGCTTTCCCATAATTGACTTACCCTTTTAATCCGTGTATATTTATTCACTAGATAAGAATATCCACGCATGTTCCTGAGGAAGCCGTAAGGCGAAACATGTAGAACATAAAGTGTGGTATTTTTGTATGGAAGAAATGTATCACTGTGTACTCTCTTTTCTTCTATGTGAATGTGTCAAAATAAAATAACTTTTTTAACCATAATTGTTGTTGATGAGTATATAAATAGCACCCAGGAGGTCCCACAACATCCCCCAACAGGGGATTTTCTTCTTTTACCCTTATAAGAAATGTTGATGTCAGTTATGGGATGTGCTGGGTCAGCCTCCTCCTAGGTGGTGGGTGTGTCTCAGTGATCTAGAAAGGGGGCGCTGTATGTCAGTGTAGGGCACCGTGGGTGACGTCCCCTAACTAGGGGGCAGGTCTATGACACCCTCCACTCACAGGATGTCTTCTGAATGAGGACGTCTAAGGGTAGAAAAGACAAGAACACAATTTTTATTTAATTTCTTCATTTTCCAAACAATTTTCTTTTTCATTTTTAATTCATAATTCTTTTTTTCTTTTAATTTCTTAATTTCCCCAAAAAATTGTGACGAAAAAAAAATGACAACTTCAAAAAAAACGTGCCATGCCTATTACTAAATACCTCAGACTGTCTACTTTTTTAGAAAGAGGGGCAGCTTCCAGGAGCCCTATCCCCGGATCCAGCACTACCTCCTAAGGTGAGGACATGGATGGCGTCCGGGTGGGGGGGGGGTTGCTAGTGCGAGTGAGGGGGCAGAGGGGCAGCTTCCAGGAGCCCTATCCCCGGATCCAGCACTACCTCCTAAGGTGAGGACATGGATGGCGTCCGGGTGGGGGGGGGGTTGCTAGTGCGAGTGAGGGGGCAGAGGGGCAGCTTCCAGGAGCCCTACCCCTGGATCCAGCACCACCTTATAAGGTAAGGACATGAATGGCGACCGATACCGTCCGGAGGGGGCTAGTGCGAGTGAGGGGGCCGAGGGGCAGCTTCCAGGAGCCCTACCCCCGGATCCAGCACTACCTCCTAAGGAAAGGACATGGATGGCGTCCGATGCCATCCGGCTGGGGCAAAGGGGGTTGCTAGTGCTAGTGAGGGGGCGGAGGGGCAGCTTCCAGGAGCCCTACCCCCGGATCCAGCACTACCTCCTAAGGTAAGGACATGGATGGCGTCTGATGCCATCCGGCTGGGGCGGGGGGGGTTGCTAGTGCCAGTGAGGGGGCAGAGGGGCAGCTTCCAGGAGCCCTACCCCCGAATCCAGCACCACCTTCTAAAGTAAGGACATGGATGGCGTCCGATGCTGTCTGGGCAGGGCGGGGGGGGGGTGCTAGTGCGAGTAAGGGGGCCAGGGGCAGCTTCCAGGAGCCCTATCCCCGGATCCAGCACTACCTCCTAAGGTGAGGACATGGATGGCGTCCGGGTGGGGGGGGTTGCTAGTGCGAGTGAGGGGGCAGAGGGGCAGCTTCCAGGAGCCCTACCCCTGGATCCAGCACCACCTTATAAGGTAAGGACATGGATGGCGACCGATACCGTCTGGGGGGGGCTAGTGCGAGTGAGGGGGCAGAGGGGCAGCTTCCAGGAGCCCTATCCCCGGATCCAGCACTACCTCCTAAGGTGAGGACATGGATGGCGTCCGGGTGGGGGGGGGTTGCTAGTGCGAGTGAGGGGGCAGAGGGGCAGCTTCCAGGAGCCCTACTCCGGATCCAGCACCACCTTATAAGGTAAGGACATGAATGGCGACCGATACCGTCCGGGGGGGGCTAGTGCGAGTGAGGGGGCGGAGGGGCAGCTTCCAGGAGCCCTACCCCCGGATCAAGCACTACCTCCTAAGGAAAGGACATGGATGGCGTCCGATGCCATCCGGCTGGGGCGGGGGGGGTTGCTAGTGCCAGTGAGGGGGCGGAGGGGCAGCTTCCAGGAGCCCTACCCCCGAATCCAGCACCACCTTCTAAAGTAAGGACATGGATGGCGTCCGATGCCGTCTGGGCAGGGCGGGGGGGGTGCTAGTGCGAGTAAGGGGGCCAGGGGCAGCTTCCAGGAGCCCTATCCCCGGATCCAGCACTACCTCCTAAGGTGAGGACATGGATGGCGTCCGGGTGGGGGGGGTTGCTAGTGCGAGTGAGGGGGCAGAGGGGCAGCTTCCAGGAGCCCTACCCCTGGATCCAGCACCACCTCCTAAGGTAAGGACATGGATGGCGTCCGATGCCGTCCGGTTGGGGCGGGGGGGGTTGCTAGTGCCAGTGAGGAGGCAGAGGGGCAGCTTCCAGGAGCCCTACCCCCGGATCCAGCACCACCTTATAAGGTAAGGACATGGATGCCAGTGAGGGGGCGGAGGGGCAGCTTCCAGGAGCCCTATCCCCGGATCCAGCACTACCTCCTAAGGTGAGGACATGGATGGCGTCCGGGTGGGGGGGGTTGCTAGTGCGAGTGAGGGGGCAGAGGGGCAGCTTCCAGGAGCCCTACCCCTGGATCCAGCACCACCTCCTAAGGTAAGGACATGGATGGCGTCCGATGCCATCCGGCTGGGGCGGGTGGGGGTTGCTAGTGCCAGTGAGGGGGCCAGGGGCAGCTTCCAGGAGCCCTACCCCCGAATCCAGCACCACCTTCTAAAGTAAGGACATGGATGGCGTCCGATGCTGTCCGGCTGGGGTGGGGGGGTTGCTAGTGCCAGTGAGGGGGCGGAGGGGCAGCTTCCAGGAGCCCTACCCCCGGATCCAGCACTACCTCCTAAGGTAAGGGCATGGATGCCAGTGAGGGGGCGGAGGGGCAGCTTCCAGGAGCCCTACCCCCGGATCCAGCACTACCTCCTAAGGTAAGGGCATGGATGCCAGTGAGGGGGCGGAGGGGCAGCTTCCAGGAGCCCTACCCCCGGATCCAGCACCACCTCCTAAGGTAAGGACATGGATGCCGTCCAATGCCGTCCGGTTGGGGCGGGGGGGGGGTTGCTAGTGCCAGTGAGTGGGCGGAGGGGCAGCTTCCAGGAGCCCTACCCCTGGATCCAGCACCACCTTATAAGGTAAGGACATGGATGCCAGTGAGGGGGCGGAGGGGCAGCTTCCAGGAGCCCGCACCACCTCCCATCACGGCCCATCAAAGACTTCTAAAAATGCTTGTTGCCTGGCTGTGCCCGCCTCTCTCTCAGGCTGACGTCTCATCACATCATATAAGTGATTTTCTTTTTTCGGCGGCGTGTTTTGATGACATTCTTGGCGCTCGGTGGTGTTGATGTTGCTGTTCCGGCGTTGTGTATCATTTATTTATGTCTGATTAGTATCGCGGGGATTTCTTGTATACATGATTTATGGTTGGAGGCGTCTCCTTAGACCCCCGGCTGTAAGATCCGCGGTGGGGGGTCCGTGTGTCACGCCGCGGGTGCATCGCCTTACGCGATATTCCTCACATCTTATCTCCGCGGATCCGGATTTCTTCAGATTCCCGCGTTTAGGTCAGATGTCGGTTGCCGCCGTTTTATGGATTTACCGACAGTCATTCTGTGAGGAGCGGAAATAAGAAATGTGATATTTTTATAGAAATCATTTTTACGCGGGGGAGGGGGCTTCGTGTTTTTCAAAAGTCGCCGTTATCGGTGTGCGACTCTCCCTGCAACCCCTAAGTGTGAAGGAATATCGCCACGTTGTATCCGCTCTCCACTCTGAGGTTCCGATATCAGCCGGGTCACCGGATACATTTTTATCGATGGCGCCGATCGTTATTTATAGGTAAGTTCCCATCGGGGCGTGTCGGGAGCGCGCGTAAAATTGCGTGTTTTCCCGACATGCCATTAATTGTTTATATCATCGCCACGCATCTGCAAACGCACGCGCCAAACTGCACATGGTATGGCAGCCGCCATGTTCTTACCAACCGCTGACATCACCGGCCAATTCACCTACATGGCCGGGAAATCCCAACCACTAAACCAAATGGGCAAGGAAAGGAGCCTCCCATCCTCGCCTAAATATGGACACATGATCATATTGGGGCAATGATGTCACCACTAGCCCCTCCCCTTCCTTTATATAGCTGAAGACAACTCGGGGAACTGTCATTTGGCTAATGTCAAAGACACCTGGGGGAACTGTCATTTTGCTAGTGTCACCGACACTCAGGGAACTGTCATTTGGCTAGTGTCACCGACATTCGGGGAACTGTCATTTGGCTAGTGTCAACAACACTCGGGGAACTGTCATTTGGCTAGTGTCACCTGCACTCGGGGAACTGTTATTTGGCTAGTGTCACCTGCACTCTGGGAACTGTCATTTGGCTAGTGTCACTGGCACTCGGGGAACTGTCATTTGGTTAGTGTCACCGACACTTGGGGAACTGTCATTTGGCTAGTGTCACCGGCACTCGGATAAAGCACCTGAACCTGATGACATCCACCCACAGGTCCTAAAAGAATTGAGCTCTGTCATTTCAAAGCCATTGTTTCTAATTTTTAGGGACTCGTTAATGACGGGAATGGTACCACTGGATTGATGTAGGGCCCATGTGGTGCCTATATTTAAAAAGGGAACAAAGTCTTTACCAAGTCTCTATAGACCTGTTAGTGTAACTTCTAAAGTTGGGAAGATACTGGAGAGATTAATAAAAGACACATAGACGAGTTCTTGCTGGAAAAAAACAGACAGCATGGATTCATGAAAGACAGAAGTTGTCAAACAAATCTGATTTCTTTTTATGAGGAGGTAAGTAAAACCTTGGAAAGAGGGGTGGCTGTGGACGTGGTTTACTTGGACAGAGGGGTGGTTGTGGACGTGGTATACTTGGACAGAGGGGTGGTTGTGGACGTGATATACTTGGACAGAGGGGTGGTTGTGGACATGGTATACTTGGACAGAGACATGGCTGTAGACGTGGTATACTTGGACAGAGGGGTGGTTGTGGACGTGGTATACTTGAACAGAGGGGTAGCGGTGGACGTGGTATACTTGGACAGAGGGGTGGTTGTGGACGTGGTATACTTGAACAGAGGGGTAGCGGTGGACGTGGTATACTTGGACAGAGGGGTGGCTGTGGAAGTGACATACTTGGATTTTGCAAAAGCATTTTACACAGTTCCCCACACACGGCTGATGTGTAAGGTAAAGTCTACAGACTTGGAAATATTAGTTTGTAAATGGATAGAAAACTGGCTAAAAAAACGAATTCAGAGAGTCGTGGTTACTCTGAATGGTCTGTTATCAGTGGTGTACCCCAAGGTTCAGTGTTGGGACCCTTACTTTTTAATATCTTTATAAATTATATCGGGTCTGGGATTTCAGTCTTTGCAGATGACAGGAAGCTATGGAGTAGAATAACGTCCTTACAGGATGTCTCCAATTTACAAGCCGACCTCAATGCACTGTCTAATTGGGCAACTAAGTGGCAGATGGGGTTTAATGTTGATAAATGTAAAGTTCTGCACTTGGGGGCTAAGAATATGCATCATACATACAAGAGGGAGTACAACTGGGGGAGTCCATAGTGGAGAAGGATCTGGGGAATCCATAGTGGAGAAGGATCTGGGGAATCCATAGTGGAGAAGGATCTGGGGAATCCATAGTGGAGAAGGATCTGGGGGAATCCATAGTGGAGAAGGATCTGGGGAATCCATAGTGGAGAAGGATCTGGGGGAGTCCATAGTGGAGAAGGATCTGGGGGAGTCCATGGTGGAGAAGGATATGGGGAATCCATAGTGAAGAAGGATTTGGGGAATCCATAGTGGAGAAGGATCTGGGGAATCCATAGTGGGGAAGGATCTGGGGGAGTCCATGGTGGAGAAAGATCCAGCTGGGAGAGTGAATGGTGGCAAAGCATCTGGGGAAATCAATGGTGGAGAAGGATCTGGGGGAGTCCATGGTGGAGAAGGATCTGGGGAATCCATAGTGGGGAAGGACCTGGGGGAGTCCATGGTGGAGAAGGATCTGGGGAATCCATAGTGGGGAAGGATCTGGGGGAGTCCATGGTGGAGAAGGATCTGGGGAATCCATAGTGGGGAAGGATCTGGGGGAGTCCATGGTGGAGAAGAATCTGGGGAATCCATAGTGGAGAAGGATCTGGGGAATCCATAGTGGGGAAGGATCTGGGGGAGTCCATGGTGGAGAAAGATCCAGCTGGGAGAGTGAATGGTGGCAAAGCATCTGGGGAAATCAATGGTGGAGAAGGATCTGGGGGAGTCCATGGTGGAGAAGGATCTGGGGAATCCATAGTGGGGAAGGACCTGGGGGAGTCCATGGTGGAGAAGGATCTGGGGAATCCATAGTGGGGAAGGATCTGGGGGAGTCCATGGTGGAGAAGGATCTGGGGAATCCATAGTGGGGAAGGATCTGGGGGAGTCCATGGTGGAGAAGAATCTGGGGAATCCATAGTGGAGAAGGATCTGGGGAATCCATAGTGGGGAAGGATCTGGGGGGATCCATGGTGGAGAAAGATCTGGGAGAGTAAATGGTGGCGAAGCATCTGGGGAAATCAATGGTGGAGAAGGATCTGGGGGAGTCCATGGTGGAGAAGGATCTGGGGAATCCATAGTGGGGAAGGAACTGGGGGAGTCCATGGTGGAGAAGGATCTGGGAGAGTGAATGGTGGAGAAGCATCTGGGGGAATCAATGGTGGAGAAGGATCTGGGGGGATCCATAGTGGAGGAGGATCTGGGGGTTTTGGTAGATCATAAGCTCAATAATAACATGCAATGCCAAGCTGCGGTTTCCAAAGCGAGCAAAGTCCTTTCTTGTATAAGAGAGGTATGGACTCCAGAGAGAGATATCTGTACAAATCATTAGTAAGATCTCATCTGGAATATGCAGTTCAGTTTTGGGCTCCAGTTCTCAAAAAGGATATCAGGGAACTGGAGAAAGTGCAGAGAAGGGCAACCAAACTGATAAGAGGCATGGAGGAGCTCAGCTATGAGGAGAGATTAGAGGAACTGAATTTATTCTCTACTGAGAAGAGGCGATTAAGGGGGGATATAATCACCATGTATAAATATATAAGGGGTCCATATAGTGAACTTGGTGTTGAGTTATTCACTTTAAGGTCATCACAGGAGCACAAGGGGGCACTCTTTACGCCTAGAGGAAAAGAGATTTCATCTCCAAATACGGAAAGGTTTCTTCACAGTAAGAGCTCTGAAAATGTGGAATAGACTCCCTCCAGAGGTGGTTCTGTCCAGCTCAGTAGATTGCTTTAAGAAAGGCCTGGATACTTTCCTAAATGTACATAATATAATTGGGTACTGACATTTATAGGTAAAGTTGATCCGGGGAAAATTTGATTGCCTCTCGGGGGATCAGGAAGGAATTTTTTACCCTGCTGTAGCGAATTGGCTCGTACTTTGCTGGGTTTTTCACCTTCCTCTGGATCATCTGTGGGTGAAGGATTGTGTGTATGAGATTGTATGTGTTTTTTTTTTTGGTTGAACGAGGACTTGTTTGTTTTTTCAACCTAACTATTTAAATATGTAACTCAGGGAACTGTCTTTTGGCTAGTGTCACCAATAGGGGGTGCAATGAGCTCATTAACATAGAGGGGCTTCCAGATTCCAGTAGGATGTGAACAAACATGACAGAACAATCATGATACAGATAAGATTGCTGGTAAATGACATTTCAATGCCAGCTTCTTTAAAAAAAAAAGAAAAAACAGCACACAAACCCCATTCAAAGGTCACCCAAACTACTTAGAAGACTTTTGGGGGTGGTGGGGGGGGGGTCTATGAGCTTTCTTTTATGTCATATGTACCTACAAATTTACATAGGGAGGGGCGTGTAGATTCCAATAAGCCATCTGCCCACAGACCCCCCACAACCACTGGGCCATGGTTGTAGGGAAGAGGCCCTTGTTCTCATCATTTTGGGGACAAGGTGCTTTGCCAGGAGGAGGGGGGGGGGTGTCAAAGCAAAGCACCCCCTTCCCCCAAATTCAGGGCATATGGCCAGGTATAGTTCGGAAGAAGTGGGTGCCCACTTATCCCCCCTCTTTCCTGACCAGCCAGCTGCATGCGTCAGATTAAGGGTATGGTATGGATTTCCTAGGGGACTTCATCCATTTTTTTGTGAGGTACCCCCTTAAAATCCATACCTGACTCAAAGGGTCTGATATGCATCTTGGAGGCGGGGGGGTGGGGGGGGCACTATGCAATTTTTTTACATTCTTGCTGAAGGATGTGAACATAAATGACCAGGCCCGGATTTACTCCCTTTGCCGCCCCAAGGCCGGGTCCTTCAATGCCGCCCCCCCCCCCCCCCACACACACACACCACCATTCTCGTCCTTTATTGATGATGCTACAATAGATCAGTTAAAAACATATCTCCACACACGAGAACACTGAAAATAACTGTCTTTAATTGTACAGACTAAAAATACTTCAGGGTAAGAGCGCGAAAGGTAAGGATTTTTTGCGGGCAATTTTTCAGGGCAATGGCTGGTGTTAGTGCTTCAATCATCCCCGGTACCATGGTTGTTATGGTGTCAGGATGAATGAAACACATTACTTCTATCATTACATTGTAATGTAAAATGAAATAGTTCAACTCACCATAATGCAGAACCATTGGGAGCCCTGAGCGTGTCACTTGCCACTATGCCTGCCACCAGATGGGGATGTCACTTGCCACGCTGCCACCAGATGCGGATGTCACTAGCCACGCTGCCTGCCACCAGATTGAGATGTCACTAGCCACGCTGCCTGCCACCAGATGGAGATGTCACTTGCCACGCTGCCACCAGATGGGGATGTCACTTGCCACGCTGCCTGCCACCAGATGGAAATGTCACTTGCCACCAGATGGAGATGTCACTAGCCACGCTGCCTGCCACCAGATGGAAATGTCACTTGCCACCAGATGGAGATGTCACTTGCCACGCTGCCTGCCACCAGATGGAGATGTCACTTGCCACCAGATGGAGATGTCACTAGCCACGCTGCCTGCCACCAGATGGAGATGTCACTTGCCACGCTGCCTGCCACCAGATGGAGATGTCACTTGCCACGCTGCCTGCCACCAGATGGGGATGTCACTTGCCACGCTGCCTGCCACCAGATGGAGATGTCACTTGCCACTATGTCTGCCACCAGATGGGGATGTCACTTGCCACGCTGCCACCAGATGGAGATGTCACTAGCCACGCTGCCTGCCACCAGATGGAGATGTCACTAGCCACGCTGCCTGCCACCAGATGGAGATGTCACTTGCCACGCTGCCTGCCTGCCACCAGATGGAGATGTCACTTGCCACGCTGCCTGCCTGCCACCAGATGGAGATATCACTTGCCACGCTGCCACCAGATGGAGATGTCACTTGCCACGCTGCCACCAGATGGAGATGTCACTTGCCATGCTGCCACCAGATGGAGATGTCACTTGCCACACTGCCACACTATGGAGATGTCACTTGCCACACTATGGAGATGTCACTTGTCACGCTGCCTGGCTGCCACCAGATGGAGATATCACTTGCCACGCTGCCACCAGATGGAGATGTCACTTGCCACACTGCCACCAGATGGAGATGTCACTTGCCACACTGCCACACTATGGAGATGTCACTTGCCACACTATGGAGATGTCACTTGTCACGCTGCCTGGCTGCCACCAGATGGAGATGTCACTTGCCACGCTGCCACCAGATGGAGATGTCACTTGCCATGCTGCCACCAGATGGAGATGTCACTTGCCACACTGCCACCAGATGGAGATGTCACTTGCCATGCTGCCACCAGATGGAGATGTCACTTGCCACACTGCCACACTATGGAGATGTCACTTGCCACACTATGGAGATGTCACTTGTCACGCTGCCTGGCTGCCACCAGATGGAGATATCACTTGCCACGCTGCCACCAGATGGAGATGTCACTTGCCACACTGCCACCAGATGGAGATGTCACTTGCCACACTGCCACACTATGGAGATGTCACTTGTCACGCTGCCTGGCTGCCACCAGATGGAGGAGGGTGGAACAGCGGTGCGGGCAATGAGAGATGTCATCTCTCTCCCCCGCCACCGCACCGCTGACATTACTCCTCGATCTTTTCAAAAATGGCGCTCGGGCAGCGTAATCACGCTACTGCGCATGCGCCGCCCAGCCGAGCACGTATGAGCTTTCCTGAGCCCGGCCGGCTTCGGAACGGCGCATGCGCAGTAGTGTGCGGCTCGCGGCCATCATTTCTAAGGGCACCGGTGTCCTTAATCGACTCAACGGGCAGCCTGAAGGGGGGGCGGCCGCAAAGTCACCGCAGGAGCGGCGCCGCCCCTGCACCACTGCCGCCCCGAGGCCTTGCCTCGGTGGCCTTGTGGCAAATCCGGCCCTGTAAATGACACTTACAAAGAAAAATCACGATACACATTCAATTGCTGGCAAATGACATTTCAATGTCGGCTTCTATTTTTCAAAAATCTTTTTTTTTCAAAAACTTCCATGCAGTGGGAGCAGTGATTTTTTTTTTTTTATTTCCAACATTAACAAAGGAAAAAAGTTTTAAAATTTCCGTTAAAAGATTTTAAAATTGCCGACTCCATTTTAAAAAAGGCAAAAAATAAAAAAAGTAGAGACTTCTTCAAAGGTGACCAAAAATACAAATTGGAACGGGGGGGTATATGTGTTTTTTTGTTTTTTTTTGTCTTTTTAAAAAGGAGTCGGCAGTGGCAGCTCAAAATCTTTTTACGGTAATTTTAAAACTTTTTTCCTTTGTTAATGTTGGCGCTAAAAAAAAAATATAAATAAATAAATAAAATCACTGCTCCCACCGCATGGAATTTTTGAAAAAAAAAAAAACCTTTCGCACTGGTACATGTTCCCCAGGACAGTGCCCACCACCCCCCACCCCCCACCACTAGATTATTTTTTTGACGCCCCCTTGCCTATTAGAAAATCCAGAAAATTGGTATTTTTTTTTAATTTGACAGACTCGGCTCCTATTGATTTTAATGGGCTTCAGGTTCGGCATCCAAAATATTTTTGAAGTTCTGCAAACCCGGGGCGGTTCCGCCCATCACTAATAATAATGATAATAGAAACATAGAAAAGAGACGGCAGGAAAAAAAAAAAGAGTAGTCCATTTTTTATTTTTTTTGTTAATTTTACATCTATATATTTGTCCCAAGCATGTTTGAAGCCATTTATTGTTGACTGTCTGACTACCTCTGCTGGTAGTTTATTCCAAACATTAATTATCCTTTCAGTAAAATGATTATTTCCAAGATTAGTTCTGAGCTTTCTTTATAATAATATTATTATTATTAGTATGATTATTATTGTTATTATTATTATCATATTTTATAATTATAATAATAATATTATTATTATTGGATTAAATAAAATACAGTGGAACTTTGGATTATGAGCATAATACGATCCAGGAGAATGCTTGTGATCCAAAGCACTTGCATATCAAAGCGAGTTTCCCCATAGCAATGGAAACAAAGATAATTTGTTCCGAATTGACTTCTATTGCATGCAATACCGCATGTGGCCAGAGGTGGGGGGTGCCGGGGAGACTCAGAAATACTCGGGGACAGCTCGGCTGAACTCGTAAAGGCTCGGAAACACATTCGGGAACTGAGTATTTCTGAGTTATTTCGGAGCTATGAGTAAGCACTTGGACAAGTGTGAAACGCGTTAGCCTATGATCTGTACACTCTGTCTATGATGTCCTGTATCTGATGTGTTCCTGATTTTAAAATAAAGAAACTTGGATTATTACTTCCTGGAGTGCGGCTGTCCAGATCTTCTCGTTTGCATATAGTCTCTACTAGCATGAGCCAGCACCTGGAACCTCTCATCTCTGGAGAGCAAGATCAGCTTTACACCTGGTGAGACCTAAACTAGTGCGGGGATAACTTTTGTTTTGAGTATTTCTGAGTGTTTCCGAGTCTTTCCGAGTGATCCCGAGTATTTCTGAACGGCTCCGAATGGCTCCGAACCATTCCAAGTGTCACCGGCGCCCCCGCACCTCTGGCCAAATGCGGTACTGCACACCCCATTAGCTTGAATTCTGCTTGTTTTGTGAGACAACACTCGCAAACCGAGTCCGAATTTAAAAAAAAAATAAAAGTTGCTCGTCTTTCAAAACGCTCGTTAACCGCGTTACTCGTAAACCAGGGTTCCACTGTAGCTACATAAAAAATGAGAGAGGTGATATAGTAAATAAGACAACAGATATCGCATTGGACTTCCAACAATACTACAGCGCACTTTATGCAATAAAGAATCAAGAGACACAACAAAAAAAAGAAACAAGAAGAAGAAACATTCAGGATTACTTAAATAAGGCTAAATTGCCAAAAATTCAAGTAGAACAATTGACACATGCGCACTTAAGCAAACTGAAGCAACGGTGCGTACGGAGTGCCGTCATCGCAACTCCGACCAATCACAGTGCCAGAGCCGCGATACCTGGAGCTAACCCCCGGGAGAGATGTCGGGCCGCCGGAGTGGTGAACTAGGACCGCTGCGGGGGCTTCGATCTCAGGTAAGTACATTGGAACCTCGGATTACCAGCATAATCCGTTCCAGGAGAATGCTCGTAATCCAAAGTACTCGCATATCAAAGTGAGTTTTCCCATTAAAGTCAATGGAAACTAAAATAATTCGTTCCACGTTGACTTCAATGGGATGCAATACCGCATGTGGCCAGAGGCGGGGGGGGGGGGGGGCGCCGGAGAGGCTCGGAAATGGCCGAAAAGCCCCGAGGTCACTTCGGCTGACCTCGGCAAATGTCAGGTAGGAATTCTTTCCTACCTGAGTCAGCCGAAGTGTCCTCGGGGCTTTCCGTGCATTTCTGAATGGCTGCGATCGGTGACTTTCGGCTCTGCTCGGCTCCGGCGCCCCCCCCCACCTCAGGCCAAAAGCGGTACTGCACACCGCTTTGGCCTGAATCGTGCTCGTTTTGCGAGACAACACTCGCAAACCGAGTTACGATTTTTAAAAATACAGTGCTCGTATTGCGAAACGCTCGTTAACCGCGTTACTCGCAATCCGAGGTTCCACTGTAATTCATAATGAGCTGGTATGCATACTAGCTCATTATGCCTTTGTCTTGCAGGTTTTTTTTTTTTTAGGGTTTACAACCACTTTAAAGCGGAGTTCCACCTGATTTTACTACTTTACATTAACAGCATTTACACACTTCAATCGTTCTAAAATGGAGAGTTATTTTTTTTCCTCCTAAGGGTTACCTCTGGTCTCTGCCACCCATGGGTATGGCCGTCATGTCCGGCGGCGCACTGTCCCCTTGGAGCTATGCGTCCTTATTTCCAGGAGTCAGTGCGGATGGCCGCCGCCCGTTCTCGCGAGATTCGCAAAACCCTTAAGTCACGCGAATCTCTTTGTTGCCATCACAAGGGGGGGCACTTCCGACGACGACGCCCGTTGCGATGGCAACGTGGAAGTTGGGGGCGCTCCGCGCCGTACATACTGAGCATGCGCGGGAACACGCGGTGCATGCTGGTAGCTCAGCATCACCGGATCCAGGAACTGTATATGCTTGTGGGCTTCACATGCCCACAAGCAAGATGAAAACTGGCAGTAAGAAATTTTAAAAGCTACGTTTTTCATACGAAACCGGATACCGGGGGGGGATACATTTGACGAAACAGGTGAGTGGTTACATTGAAATTATATAGGAATGTGGAAATGTAGCGCTAAAAAATTAAACACAGTGAAGGTGAAACACTGACAACTCAAATCAACAGCATTCTGAGCCCCATTAGTGAATAAATGAAAAACAAGTCCCAAGGGGGTCAATCCAAGCGGGAGGTGAGATCCACACCCCCAGAATGGTTGTTCTCGTATGGAAACAGAGATAAGATAAAATACTCTTACCAGAAACAATGGACCTGGGTGTCAGCGACACCAGGTCAGTCAGGCATGGATAATGGGGTCATTGGATCCACAGGAACGCTCCAAGGGGTCCAGACAGGTCCAGAGATCGATCAATGAAGTCTCGATGACACCAACAGCAGCGGAGAAGCTGTTGATCAGGAGGAAAAGCCAAAAAAAAACTCACATCCAGGAAGATACATAAAGAAAAAAGGCATAGTGCAGGTCAAAAACAATTGGTTTCTATTAAAAAAAAAAAAAACAGCATACAGAATTTAAAAAATGTGATCACCGTTAAAAAAGGCAATATGGGTAGCGGTGAAACCAAGCCCAACGCGTTTCGTCCTACTTGGACTTCTACAGGGGCATTGAAATGATATAAACTGAAGAATTATTTAAAAAAATAAAAAAATTCAGATTGTCCTTGGAACTCTAAGCTTTAACTCCAATACTGTTGAATGCGGCAAAGGGACTAATCCAAAAAAAAAAAAAAAGTGGTTAAGCGCAGAAAAACGGGATGTAAGAGAATGGTTCAAGCAAATAGAATTACTACAGTAGAATGCAATACTTATGTAGTAGAAAAAAAGGACAATCAGAAAAATACAAATAGAATATGTAGAAGATGGAAAATCTTTAAAACTTCGGAGAAATACAAAAAAGAGGTCCGAGATCAAAACAAAACCAAATAGGAGGGGGGAGGGGAAGGAGAGGGAGAGAACTGGAGGGGGGGGGGGGGGTGGATAAATATGGGCAAGGGAAGAACAGAATTTTTATAAGACAGGTATAGCAGGTAATAATAGTAACTAAGATTTTAGTTTCGGGAAGTTTTTCTTGTCTGTTTCTTTTTATTTTTTATTTTTTTTGATAAATAAATAAAAGAAAATTAAATACTTAATATCGCCCAGAAAGAACACCACAATGATGTGAAACCCGAGAAGGAGACAGAGAATGAACTTAAAAGTTGAATAAGTCTCTCGACAGAGTTTTTGCTGATGTGGTTAAAAAAATAAAAAAATAGAATAAAAAAAATAATAAAGAAATAAAAAAATAAAAAAATAAAAAAAAATAATAAAGAAATAAAAAAATAAAAAAAAATAATAAAGAAATAAAAAAATAAAATAAAATAAAATAATAAAGAAATAAAAAAAAATAGCTAGATCAGTGCTCCATCCCGGGTGAGTGTGTCTCGGGGTCATCTGTCAGAGTGTTTTAGGTGGGAAAAAAAAAAAACAGTGAAGCACTTCCTATTGTTCCAGGGCCGTCCTCCGGGTACAAACAAGAAATAGCGCTCACATATGTGGTAGCGCCACAAAGGTCAGGACCCGGGTTGAATTTATTATGGGGGTTTCTCCTGGTGGTGGGTCGTGATAATGGTGTGAAAAAAAAAAAACAGTTTTCCTTTTTATAATAAACAAAAAAAAAAAATCAGAAGCTATCTCTTAACATTTTGTCACCAAAATATTTTCTACAACAAACACTAGTATAGAAATTTCCGGTAGAATCCTAGAAAACAAGCAAAATTGTCACATTCTGTATTTACCAAAATAATTTTTTTTTAAATTGATTCAGACTTTTTATAAATCATCACTTTACTGGAAATGCAAAGCTGGAGCTCCTCCTAGTGGTTATAATGGAGAATGACAGGAGGAATCCTAGGGGGGGGGGGCAGCAAAATGATATATCTGGAGAGCGGTGATGTCACTCTATATAATATATTTTATATCTGGAGAGCAGTTATGTCGCTCCTGTATAATATATCTTATACAGTGCCTTGAAAAAGTATTCACACCCCTTGACATTCCCCACATTTTGTCATGTTACAACCAAAAACATAAATGTATTTTGTTGGGATTTTATGTGATAGACCAACACAAAGTGTCACATAATTGTGAAGTGGAAGGAAAATGATAAATGATACAAATAAATATGTGAAAAGTGTGGGGGGAGGGGCATTTGTATTCAGCCCCTTTTACTTTGATACCCCTCACTAAAATCTAGTGGAACCAATTGCCTTCAGAAGTCACCTAATCAGTAAATAGAGTCCAACTGTGTGTAGTGTAATCTCAGTATAATTACAGCTGTTCTGTAAAGCCCTCAGAGGTTTATTAGAGAACCTTAGTGAACAAACAGCATCATGAAGGCCAAGGAACACACCAGACAGGTCAGGGATAAAGTTGTGGAGAAGTATAAAGCAGGGTTAGGTTATATAAAAATCTCCCAAGCTTTGAACATCTCACGGAGCTCTGTTCAATCCATCATCGGAAAATGGAAAGAGTATGGCACAACTGCAAACCTACCAAGACATGGCCGTCCACCTAAACTGACCGGCCGGGCAAGGAGAGCATTCATCAGAGAAGAGCCAAGAGGTCCATGGTAACTCTGGAGGAGATGCAGAGATCCACAGCTCAGGTGGGAGAATCTGTCCACAGGACAACTATTAGTCGTGTTCTCCACAAATCTGCCCTTTATGGAAGAGTGACAAGAAGAAAGACATTGGTGAAAGAAAGTCATAAGAAGTCCTGTTTGTAGTTTGTGAGAAGCCATGTGGAGGACACAACAAACATGTGGAAGAAGGTGATCTGGTCACATGAGACCAAAATTTAACTTATTGCCCTAAAAGTAAAACGCTATGTGTGGGGAAAACTAACACTGCACATCACCCTGAACACACCATCCCCACCGTGAAACATGGTGGTGGCAGCATCATGTGGTGGGGATGATTTTCTTCAGCAGGGACAGGGAAGCTGGTCAGAGTTGATGGGAAGATGGATGGAGACAAATACAGGACAATCTTAGAAGAAAACCTGTTAGAGTCTACAAAAGACTTGAGACTGGGGCGGAGGTTCACCTTCCAGCAGGACAACGACCCGAAACATCCAGCCAGAGCTACAATGGAATGGTTTAGATCAAAGCATATTCATGTGTTAGAATGGCCCAGTCACAGTCCAGACCTAAATCACATTGAGAATCTGTGGCAATTCTTAAAAATTGCTGTTCACAGACGCTCTCCATCCAATCTGACAGAGCTTGAGATATTTTACAAAGAAGAATGGGCAGAAATGTCCCTCTCTAGATGTGCAAAGCTGGTAGAGACATCCCCAAAAAGACTTGTAGAGAAAGGGGGTTCTACAAAGTATTGACTCCGGGGGGCGCCATACAAATCCCCCCCCCCCCCCCCACACTTTTCACATATTTATTTGTATCATTTATCATTTTCCTTCCACTTCACAATTATGTGACACTTTGTGTTGGTCTATCACATAAAATCCCAATAAAATACATTTATGTTTTTGGTTGTAACATGACAAAATGTGGGGAATTTCAAGGGGTATAAATACTTTTTCAAGGCACAGTATGGAATATATTTATATCTTGGGGGTGGTGAGGTCACTCTAAACCACATACATTTTATGGGTTGGTTTCACCCAGACCCCACCTCCAAATATGTGGGGACCACCCGTCAGGTCTACTTTATGGGTTGGTCCTACTTAGACCCAATATGCAGGGATGGCCCATTGACCGGTTGTGTTCCCCAGGACATGGCCCGGCACGCGGCATCCACACGTCAGAGGGTCAAAATTCAGAACAGTTGGCGCCTATGGCCTTTGTTGCCTCGGATCTCCTGCGGCCTCTTTGCAGAAACTTCATGCTAACATGCACTTCCAGCATAAGGTGTCATTGAAAAGGCCTCTTGTAGATCTCTTTGGGAATTTGTGACAACACAGGGGCACAATGAAGGGGGGGGGGAGGGGCAGAGACAGAACGTTGTCACCCTGTAACAGGAAGTGCCTGAAGGTGGTCGGATTACCGGAGAATGTTTTTAAAGGAAGCTGCCGTTTTGAAAAAGATGGAAAACGATTTTCTGAAATGACATTAATGAACGGGGCTTTTTTTTTAAATGGCGGGATTGAAAGCTGAATATCAAATGCGGTTATTTTTTCGAAAGCGGTATAAAGAGGCGCCCCCCCTCCGAGAATACCCCCCCCCCATTGGCTCTCTGGGCAGAACGCGGTCCTTCCTTATCTCTCACGGTAGACGAAGCGGCGGATCCTGTTCTGTCCTATCTCCTCTTCATTACCTCATTATCTATGCTGTTCAGTCCATTAATTTGGCGGTTTTATTAGCCGATTCGCCGTGTTCGGTCCTGTCGCGGTGACAAGCGTTTCAAGAAGCTAATCTGACAGCTAATGACTCCATTAAGCCCCGAATACTAATTGGTTTACATCAGGGGACTGAAATTAATTGGTGTAAATAAATTAGCACCTGAGCGCGGCGTTTGTCCCGCCGCGGGGATCCGGAAATATCCAAGATAGGGATGGCGAGGGCCGTTATCTGCGCAGAGGGAGAAGACCGACCATCCCGCCATATCTGTGACCGATCTACCGTGGGGGGGGGGGGAGGGGGGGAGATGCCGGTCTATGAGGACGGTGAAATGAGACTTTGTTGCTTCAGACCGTCATTTCCCCGTACAGCGCATCTACTTTATTTGATTTTTTTTTTTTTTTTTTGATTATATATTTATTAAAAGGTAAAAAATACCCAGAAATATCAACTTGTGTGGCCAGAGGTTATCAGATGAGTGATCCGAGCTCAATCGACGTTCACCGAACAACACCCCCCCCCAATGTTCAAGAACACTTGTCACCTTTGCATTGGATTTCATGGATTTGGACTTGGAAAAGCGTTCGACACAGTTCCCCACACGCAGTTCATGTGTAAGGTAAAGTCTACAGACTTGGAAATATCAGTTTGTAAATGGATAGAAAACTGGCTAAAAGACAGAATTCAGAGAGTCGTGGTTAATGATTCTTACTCTGAATGGTCTAAGGTTATCAGTGGTGTACCCCAAGGTTCAGTGCTGGGACCCTTACTCTTTAATATCTTTATAAATTATATCGGGTCTGGGATTTCAGTCTTTGCAGATGACAGGAAGCTATGGAGTGGAATAACATCCTTACAGGATGTCTCCAATTTACAAGCAGACCTCAATGCTCTGTCTAATTGGGCGTCTATGTGGCAGATGAGGTTTAATGTTGATAAATGTAAAGTTCTGCACTTGGGGGCTAAGACTATGCATCATACATACTAGGGGGAGTACAACTGGGGGGATCCATAGTGGGGAAGGATCTGGGGGATCCATAGTGGAGAAGGGTCTGAGGGGATCCATAGTGGAGAAGCATCTGGGGGAATCATTGGTGGAGAAGGATCTGGGGGATCCATAGTGGAGAACCATCTGTAGGAATCCCTGGTGGAGAAGGATCTGGGGGAATTAATGGTGGAGAAGGATCTGGGGGATCCATAGTGGAGAAGGGTCTGGGGGAATCATTGGTGGAGAAGGATCTGGGGGATCCATAGTGGAGAAGGGTCTGGGAGGATCCATAGTGGAGAAGGGTCTGGGGGGATCCATAGTGGAGAAGCATCTGGGTGAATCCATAGTGGAGAAGGATCTGGGGGAATCCCTGGTGGAGAAGGATCTGGGGGAATCAATGGTGGAGAAGGATCTGGGGGATCCATAGTGGAGAAGCATCTGGGGGAATCCCTGGTGGAGAAGGATCTGGTGGAATCAATGGTGGAGAAGGATCTGGGGGATCCATAGTGGAGAAGGGTCTGGTGGGATCCATAGTGGAGAAGGGTCTGGGGGGATCCATAGTGGAGAAACATCTGGGGGAATCATTGGTGGAGAAGGGTCTGGGGGGATCCATAGTGGAGAAGCATCTGGGGGAATCATTGGTGGAGAAGGATCTGGGGGATCCATAGTGGAGAACCATCTGGGGGAATCCCTGGTGGAGAAGGATCTGGGGGAATCAATGGTGGAGAAGGATCTGGGGGATCCATAGTGGAGAAGGGTCTGGGGGAATCATTGGTGGAGAAGGATCTGGGGGATCCATAGTGGAGAAGGGTCTGGGGGGATCCATAGTGGAGAAGGGTCTGGGGGGATCCATAGTGGAGAAGCATCTGGGGGAATCATTGGTGGAGAAGGATCTGGGGGATCCATAGTGGAGAAGCATCTGGGGGAATCCCTGGTGGAGAAGGATCTGGGGGAATCAATGGTGGAGAAGGATCTGAGGGATCCATAGTGGAGAAGCATCTGGGGGAATCATTGGTGGAGAAGGGTCTGGGGGGATCCATAGTGGAGAAGCATCTGGGGGAATCATTGGTGGAGAAGGATCTGGGGGATCCATAGTGGAGAAGGGTCTGGGGGGATCCATAGTGGAGAAGGGTCTGGGGGGATCCATAGTGGAGAAGCATCTGGGGGAATCCATAGTGGAGAAGGATCTGGTGGAATCAATGGTGGAGAAGGATCTGGGGGATCCATAGTGGAGAAGCATCTGGGGGAATCATTGGTGGAGAAGGGTCTGGGGGGATCCATAGTGGAGAAGCATCTGGGGGAATCATTGGTGGAGAAGGATCTGGGGGATCCATAGTGGAGAAGGGTCTGGTGGGATCCATAGTGGAGAAGGGTCTGGGGGGATCCATAGTGGAGAAACATCTGGGGGAATCATTGGTGGAGAAGGGTCTGGGGGGATCCATAGTGGAGAAGCATCTGGGGGAATCATTGGTGGAGAAGGATCTGGGGGATCCATAGTGGAGAACCATCTGGGGGAATCCCTGGTGGAGAAGGATCTGGGGGAATCAATGGTGGAGAAGGATCTGGGGGATCCATAGTGGAGAAGGGTCTGGGGGAATCATTGGTGGAGAAGGATCTGGGGGATCCATAGTGGAGAAGGGTCTGGGGGGATCCATAGTGGAGAAGGGTCTGGGGGGATCCATAGTGGAGAAGCATCTGGGGGAATCATTGGTGGAGAAGGATCTGGGGGATCCATAGTGGAGAAGCATCTGGGGGAATCCCTGGTGGAGAAGGATCTGGGGGAATCAATGGTGGAGAAGGATCTGGGGGATCCATAGTGGAGAAGCATCTGGGGGAATCATTGGTGGAGAAGGGTCTGGGGGGATCCATAGTGGAGAAGCATCTGGGGGAATCATTGGTGGAGAAGGATCTGGGGGATCCATAGTGGAGAAGGGTCTGGGGGGATCCATAGTGGAGATGGGTCTGGGGGGATCCATAGTGGAGAAGCATCTGGGGGAATCCCTGGTGGAGAAGGATCTGGGGGAATCAATGGTGGAGAAGGATCTGGGGGGATCCATAGTGGAGAAGGATCTGGGGGAGTCCATGGTGGAGAAGGATCTGGGGGGATCCATAGTGGAGAAGGATCTGGGGGAATCAATGGTAGAGAAGGATCTGGGGGATCCATAGTGGAGATGGGTCTGGGGGGATCCATAGTGGAGAAGGATCTGGGGGTTTTGGTAGATCATAAGCTCAATAATAGCATGCAATGCCAAGCTGCGGTTTCCAAAGTGAGCAAAGTCCTTTCTTGTATTAGGAGAGTTATGGACTCCAGAGAGAGAGAGACATCATCTGCACAAATCATTAGTAAGACCTCATCTGAAATATACAGTTCAGTATTGGGCTCCAGTTCTCAAAAAAGGATATCAGGGAACTGGAGAAAGTGCAGAGAAGGGCAACCAAACTGATAAGAGGCCTGGAGGAGCTCAGCTATGAGGAAAGATTAGAGGAGCTGAATTTGTTCACTCTTGAGAAGAGGAGATTAAGGGGGGATATGATCTCCATGTACAAATATATAAGGGGTCCATATAGTGAACTTGGTGTTGAGTTATTTACTTTACGGTCAGCCCAGAAGACAAGGGGGCACTCTTTACATCTAGAGGAAAAGAGATTTCACCTCCAAATACGGAAAGGTTTCTTCACAGTAAGAGCTGTGAAAATGTGGAATAGACTCCCTCCAGAGGTGGATCTGGCCAGCTCACTGCTTTAAGAAAGGCCTGGATACTTTCCTAAATGTACATAATATAACTGGGGTACTGACATTTATAGGTAAAGTTGATCCAGGGAAAATCCGATTGCCTCTCTGGGATCAGGAAGACATTTTTTCCCCTGCTGTAGCAAATTGGATCATGCTCTGCTGGGGATTTTTTGCCTTCCTCTGAATTAACTGAGGGTATAAAATCGGGTATATTGGATTGTACGATATTTTTTATTTTATTTATTTATTGTTTTTAAGGTTGAACTGGATGGACTTGTGTCTTTTTTCAACCTGACTAACTATGTAACTATGTAACTATGATGTAATGCACAAATATCTCTGTGCTGACATCTAGTGGCAATTCAGTGTAACTACATCTTTTTTTTTTACTGTATTTCTGAAATGGCACATTCCAGGTTACCTGTATGTTGGGGTTAGTTGATTTAGTCCTTAGCTAGACCTCCCTCCCTTCTTCTTCATTTTTTGGGGTTATTTACCAGCCTTCATAGTTGGCACAAGGTGTAGAAAATCCTTGTCTACTTGAGGCTAGACATGTACAATTAGTTTAGTTCCAAATTCGTCTCTTTTAACGAATTTCGACAAATTCGTGAGTTCGGATATATCAGAATTATCCGAATGATCCGAAATAACGAATAGCGTATCTAAACGAATGGAACGTAACGAAATAATAATAATAATAATAAAGTACAATTCGTTTTGTTCCAAATTTGTCTTTTTTTAACGAATTTCGACAAATTCGTGAATTCGGATATAACAGAATTATCCGAAATAACGAAAAGTGTATCTAAACGAATGGAACGTAACGAATTAATAATAATAAATAAATAATAATAATAATAATGTACAATTCGTTTTGTTCCAAATACATTTTTTTTTTTTTAATGAATTTCGACAAATTTGTGAATTCGGAAATGTCAGAATTAACAAAAACCCGTTTAACTCATTTTTCTGAATATTCATACATTTGAATTTTTCGAAAAAACTCAGAAATTTCGGAAATATGAAAATTCGAAAATCTGAAATAATAACTAACCAATAACAACTTAACTATTACCAAGTATTAAATTATAGGTCATTGGAATTTCCTTTCAAATTTGGCTGTTAGTGAACGTAACGAATACGGAATTATCCGAAATAACGAATAGCGTATCTAAACAAATGGAATGTAACGAATTAATAATAATAAATAATAATAATAATAATATATTATAAATAATAAACAAATAATACAAATAATAAATGAAAATAAATAAATAATAAATAATAATAAAAATAAAAATAATAAATAAATATTATAGATAATAAACAAATAATAATAATAATAATAATAAACAAATAATAATAATAATAATAATAATAATAATAATAATAATAATAATAATAATAATAAATGAAAATAAATAAATAATAAATAATAATAATAATAAAAATAATAAATAAATATTATAGATAATAAACAAATAATAATAATAATAAACAAATAATAATAATAATAATAATAATAATAATAATAATAATAATAATAAATGAAAATAAATAAATAATAAATAATAATAAAAATAAAAATAATAAATAAATATTATAGATAATAAACAAATAATAATAATAATAATAATAAACAAATAATAATAATAATAATAATAATAATAAATGAAAATAAATAAATAATAAATAATAATAAAACTAAAAATAATAAATAAATATTATAGATAATAAACAAATAATAATAATAATAATAATAATAAATGAAAATAAATAAATAATAAATAATAATAATAAAAAAATAATAATAATACAATTTATTAATAATTTTTTCCGTTTCATTTGTTTAGATGCGGCATTCGTTATTTCGGATAATTCGGGTAAGTTTGTATTCGTTACATTCACTAACAGCCAAATTTGAAAGGAAATTCCAATACCTATAATTTAATAGTTAGTAATAGTTCGTTAGTTATTCTTTCGAATTTTCGAATTTTCAGATTTTCTTTCTTATTTGCGAATTTAAAAATTTACGAATTGCGATCATAACGAATGACCCGAAAAACAAAAAAAAAATAATAAACCCGAATAGACCAAAAACGAACAAATTTTTCGGCAGTGCACATGTCTAATTGACACCTCGATATGACGGGGGAACATCCGAATTTTAACACGTGAAGCTACATTGGATTTAACTGCTGTGTCTTATTGGAGAGTCGAGCTGCCTGTGGATTGTGCTTATTCAGCAAATCACCATATTGGCCGGATGGACCGAGATCTACAGCAGGTATGTCCACACCTCCCATCTTTTTTAGATGGGAACAAGGGACATCTATTAGCAAAAGTATGTAGGCATAGAACACACCCCCCTGCCACGCCCCCCTTAACCACTTCAGCCCCGGAAGGATTTACCCCCCCCTGACCAGGCCATTTTTTGTGATACGGCACTGCGTGACTTTAACTGACAATTTCGCAGTCGTGCGACATTGTACTCAAACAAAATCGATGTCCTTTTTTCCCCACAAATAGAGCTTTCTTTTGGGGCTATTTGATCGCCTCTGCGGTTTTTATTTTTTGCTATATAAACAAAAAAAGAGCAACAATTTTGAAAAGAGAAAACAATATTTTTTACTTTCTGCTATAATACATATCCAAAAAAAAAAAAGAAAAAATTTAAAATACAAATTTCTAAATTGCTAAAAAAATAAAAAAAATCGCAAGTAAGCGTATATTGCTTGGTTGGCGCTAAAGTTATGGCGTTTACAAAATAGGGGATAGATTTGAGGACTTTTTATTGTTTTTACTAGTAATGGTGGGGATCTGTGATATTTAGTGGGACTGCGACATTGCGGCGGACAAATCTGACCCCAAGTGACAGTTTTTTGGGGACCAGTGACATTATTACAGTGATCAGTGCTTTAAAAAATGCACTGTCACTGTACTAATGACACTGGCAGGGAAGGGGTTAACACCCCTTCGTTAAACCCACAAGTGCTTCTTTTTAATCACTACTATTCCTTTATATCGGTTTTTGAAATTTACAAATGCAGCCATCCAGAAATTTAATAAAAAGGTTTAGAGCCGGGAAACACTTTCTGAAAGATAAAAAGTGCATTTTATATACAACTCTATAGATCAGACCAACATGAGGGACAAATGAGGAGGAAAGAGGGACAGAGAGGACTTTGTTCCAAATCAGGGGCAGTCCCTCCAAATCCGGGACAGGCCCTCAAAATCAGGGACAGTCCCTCCAAATCCGGGACAGGCCCTCAAAATCAGGGACAGTCCCTCCAAATCCGGGACAGGCCCTCCAAATCCAGAACAGTCCCTCCAAATCCGGGACAGTCCCTCCAAATCCAGAACAGTCCCTCCAAATCCGGGACAGGCCCTCCAAATCCAGAACAGTCCCTCCAAATCCGGGACAGTCCCTCCAAATCTGGGACAGGCCCTCCAAATCCGGGACAGGCCCTCCAAATCTGGGAAAGGCCCTCAAAATCCAAGACAGTCCCTCAAAATCTAAGACAGGCCCTCAAAATCAGGGATAGTCCCTCCAAATCCGGGACAGGCCCTCCAAATCCGGAAAAGTACCTCCAAATCCAGAACCATCCCTTCAAATCCAGGACAGTCCCTCCAAATCCAGGACGGTCCCTCCAAATCCAGGACAGGCCCTCCAAATCCGGAACAGTCCCTCCAAATCCAGGACAGTCCCTCCAAATCCGGGACAGGCCCTCCATATCCGGGAAAAGCCCTCAAAATCCAAGACAGTCTCTCAAAATCTAAGACAGGCCCTCAAAATCAGGGATAGTCCCACCAAATCCGGGACAGGCCCTCCAAATCCAGAACAGTACCTCCAAATCCAGAACAGTCCCTTCAAATCTGGGACAGGCCTTCCAAATCCGGGACAGGCCCTCCAAATCCGGGACAGTCTCTTCAAATCTGGGACACACCCTCCATATCCGGGACAGTCCCTCCAAATCCGGAACAGTTCCTCCAAATCCAGAACAGTCCCTTCAAATCTGGGACAGGCCTTCCAAATCCGGGACAGGCCCTCCAAATCCGGGACAGTCCCTTCAAATGTGGGACAGGCCCTCCATATCTGGGACAGTCCCTCCAAATCTGGGACAGTCCCTTCAAATCCAGGAAAGTCCCTCCAAATCCAGGACAGGCCCTCCAAATCCAGGACAGTCCCTCTAAATCAGGAACAATCCCTCCAAATCCGGGACAGTTGGGAGCTATGGGTATGTCAATGCATATAGGTATGCTTGAAACAGAACACCCAACCCCCTTTTCTAAGACCATTTGGCAAGTTTTTGGGGAAGGAGAGGATGGGTAGGTGAACAATGGATAGAAAATAGTAAAACACCGCTCGGAAGGCAGCAGGTCGTTTATTAAGGCTTAAAAGGGTAACATTACAAATACAGAACTCCCGAAATAACCTGCTCGGGGGTTTGGCTTAAACCTTCCAATGAAAAAGCAACAATGTACTTCAGCAAAAGTGATACAAAATTTTTCCAAACAAAGCAATAGGTGATGTCATAGTCTGCGTATGGAAACCCAGCAATCCCAGATGATGCCAGTTTTGGGGAAATGCGTCGAAAGGAGAGTGTGTGTGTGTGTGTGTGTGTGACGTCATCGCGTGGCGGCAGAGTGTAAGCTGCTGCGGCCAGCGTGTTTTTTAATGTGAAGCCTGTTATTCACCGCATAACTGTAAGCGGATTCGATCGTTTTCATTAAACCTTTTTTATCCTGTATTACGCTATGAGCTTCTCCCCGTTTGCTTCCCATATGTGATTGTCTGAGGTCCAAGGATAGTAT
This sequence comes from Lithobates clamitans, assembly GCA_037952925.1. NCBI lineage: Eukaryota > Metazoa > Chordata > Amphibia > Anura > Ranidae > Lithobates > Lithobates clamitans. Next base: position 120,923 of record JBBGZY010002743.1, on the reverse strand, counting down.
AAAGCAGATCCCAATGTGATTGAATGGAGTAATGTTGAGGATACAAATTGGATATGGGTGTCACGTATTGCTGGATTATAGGCTTTTCTGATCCCTGTAATTCGGTATCCACACCGTTTGATATTTTGCTGAACATCGAGCACCTTTTCACATATGGACTATATTTTGTGATGAGGAGGAGATCGAATGAAATGGGACTATAATGGTGCAATATGAAATTCAAACCAAAGGATAAAGTTAAAATCGTCAATATTTATCAACAAAAGTCTAAAACATCTTATTCATAAAATCAATATGCTTGAAACACAATTTTTTATGGTCTGTGCATAGCACCCCCTGAGGAAGCCCAATAATAGGGGCGAAACCTGACGGGATCCATCTATATACCTGTCAGAATCCATAAATCGGACTGAGACGGAAGTACAGTTAAATCACACTTGTTTAATAATAATTTAAAAAAAGTTAAACGGAGTAAACGTAGTTCAGGAACCGGAATGGATAGTCAGACAAGCCAAAACGTCAGGGAGCCAGAAGGAATGTCAGCCAAGCAAGTCTTTAACAGGGACACAGGAGAGAGTCTTTAGAGATGTGACCAAGGCGAAGGCAGAGATCATCTGCGCTGAACAGCTTAAGTAGGCAGGACTGACGAGCAGGATATCATCAACAGGTGAGTCACTGTGGAGAGATAGGAGCTGGCAATTAGCCGACAGCTGAGCGGCCATCTCAGAGAAGGAAGGGCTGGGCCCAGCCCTGACAATGCCGCTATAAATAATATGAACCATAAAAAAATTGGGTTATAAGCATATTGATTTTTATGAATAAGATGTTTTAGAGTCTAAAACATCTTATTCATAAAGATCAATATGCTTATAACCCAATTTTTTTTGTCCGCGGATAGCAGCCCCTGAGGAAGCCCAATAAAAGGGCGAAACCTGACGGGATCCATCTATTTACTGCTATAAATAATATGAATTGGGTTGTAAGCATAATGATTTTTATGAATAAGATGTTTTAGACTCTAAAACATCCTATTCATAAAAATCAATATGCCTATAACCCAATTTTTTATGGGTTATGCCAAAAAATTTGGGCTATAAGCATATTGATTTTTATGAATAAGATGTTTTAGACTCTAAAACATCTTATTCATAAGAATCAATATGCTTACAACCCAATTTTGTATGGTCCAAATAATTTATAGAGGTATATAGATGGATCCCGACAGGTTTCACCCTATTATTGGGCTTCCTCAGGGGATGCTATCCGCGGACAATAAAAAAATTGCGTTATAAGCATATTGATTTTTATGAATAAGATGTTTTAGAGTCTAAAACATCTTATTCATAAAGATAAATATGCTTTTAACCCAATTTTTTTGTCCACGGATAGCAGCCCCTGAGGAAGCCCAATTAAAGGGCGAAACCTGACGGGATCCATCTATTTACTGCTATAAATAATATGAATTGGGTTGTAAGCATAATGATTTTTATTAATAAGATGTTTTAGACTCTAAAACATCCTATTCATAAAAATCAATATGCCTATAACCCAATTTTTTATGTGTTATGCCAAAAAATTTGGGCTATAAGCATATTGATTTTTATGAATAAGATGTTTTAGACTCTAAAACATCTTATTCATAAGAATCAATATGCTTACAACCCAATTTTGTATGGTCAAAATAATTTACAATGGTATATAGATGGATGCTGACAGGTTTCGCCCTATTATTGGGCTTCCTCAGGGGATGCTATCCGCGGACAATAAAAAAATTGGGTTATAAGCATATTGATTTTTATGAATAAGATGTTTTAGTGTCTAAAACATGTTATTCATCAAGATCAATATGCTTATAACTCAATTTTTTTTGTCCGCGGATAGCAGCCCCTGAGGAAGCCCAATAAAAGGGCGAAACCTGACGGGATCCATCTATTTACTGCTATAAATAATATGAATTGGGTTGTAAGCATAATGATTTTTATGAATAAGATGTTTTAGACTCTAAAACATCCTATTCATAAAAATCAATATGCCTATAACCCAATTTTTTATGGGTTATGCCAAAAAATTTGAGCTATAAGCATATTGATTTTTATGAATAAGATGTTTTAGACTCTAAAACATTTTATTCATAAAAATCAATATGCTTACAACCCAATTGTGTATGGTCAAAATAATTTATTGTGGTATATAGATGGATCCCGACAGGTTTCGCCCTATTATTGGGCTTCCTCAGGGGATGCTATCCGCGGACAATAAGAAATTGGGTTATAAGCATATCGATTTTTATGAATAAGATGTTTTAGAATTTTGTTAATAAATATTGAAGATTTTAACTTTATCCTTTTGGTTTGGAATTTCATATTGCACCGTTATAGTCCCATTTCATTCGCTCTCCTTCTCTAAAAAAAACAGGGATGGGGTGCTTAGGTTTTTGTGATGACTGGTCCACATTGGATCACATCCCCCTTATATTTTGTGATGTTTTTGTTTATGGTTTGTCAGTTATTGGTTTAAATGTTGTTATTAAGGTCCAAGTTAGCAAATAAGGTGCAGGTTCTTTTGCACATTGCCTATTTTTTGCACAATATGTTTATTTGCACTTTTTAATTTATGCAACTATATTGTTTACATATTATCAGCACATTGTTTGCACAGTGTTTTTGTTTACATCCATGTGCTGATCACTATTTGAGATTTATTTAAAGGGGCAGAGCACTATTTTTTTTGTAGACTTAAGGGAAAAGGATGATTTGCGCGGTTCGTTGCGTTTGTGCCGGCGGGTCTTTAGGCCGCCATTCATCACGACGAACAATGGATCTACATCTCTGGCTAACCCAACTGACTATTCATTCACATGGTGGAACGTGGACCTTTTCTTTTTAAGTCATCCCCCAAAGACCCCCCCCCCACATACACCGAGCCAGGGTTGTGGGGATGAGGCCCTTGACCAGGGACGGGACAAGGGGTGGGAAGAAGGGGGCAGCTGCCCTGGGCACTGTGGTATCATGCGGGGTGGGGAGGGGGGGCACCACAAGGAGATGGGAGGGGAAATTTGTGTTGGGAGGGGGATGTTGAAGGGTGGCAGAAGATAAGAATTGTTCTAGGAGGGGAAATTAGGAATGGTGATTTGGCGGAGAGTTGATGTTGGGAGGGGGGATGGGGGAAGTAGATGTGTGTAAGGAGGGGGGATTTGGGGGGTTTGTGCTAGAAGAGGTGATATGGTAGAGGGAGGAGGGAAATTGTGCTAGGAGAGGAAATTTTTCCTGGGGGGGTGGTGGTGGGGTTGTGCTAGTAGGGGTGATTTGTGCTAGAAGGGGGGAATGGGGGTTGGGGGGGTGCTAGGAGGGGGGATGGGAGTGGGGGAAGAGAATTTGTGCTAGGAGGGTAGGAGGGGAATTTTTTTCGGGGGGGGGGTTGTGGTTGTGCTAGTAGGGGTGATTTGTGCTAGGAGGGGAGATTGGGGGGGTTGTGCTAGGGGGGGAATGGAAGTGGGGAAGAGGATTTGTGCTAGGAGGGGACATTTTTCGGGGGGTGTGGTGGGGGTTGTGCTAGTATTGGTGATTTGTGCTAGGAGGGGAGATTGGGGGGGTTGTGCTAGGAGGGGGGAATGGGAGTGGGGGAAGAGGATTTGTGCTAGGAGGGGAGATTGGGGGGGTTGTGCTAGGGGGGAATGGAAGTGGGGAAGAGGATTTGTGCTAGGAGGGGACATTTTTCGGGGGGTGTGGTGGGGGTTGTGCTAGTATTGGTGATTTGTGCTAGGAGGGGAGATTGGGGGGGTTGTGCTAGGAGGGGGGAATGGGAGTGGGGAAGAGGATTTGTGCTAGGAGGGGATATTTTTCGGGGGGCGTGGTGGGGGTTGTGCTAGTATTGGTGATTTGTGCTAGGGGGGGAGAATGGGAGTGGGGGAAGAGGATTTGTGCTAGGAGGGGAACTTTTTTCGTGGGGGGGTATGGTTGGGTTTGTGCTAGTAGGGGTGATTTGTACTAGGAGGTGAGATTTGGGGGGGCTGTGCTAGGAGGGGGGAAGAGGATTTGTGCTAGGAGGGGAACTTTTTCGTAGGGGGGGGGTGTGGTGGGGGTAGTGCTAGTAGGGGTGATTTGTGCTAGGAGGGGAGATTTGGGGGGGGGTGCTAGGGGGGGGAATGGAAGTGGGGAAGAGGATTTGTGCTCGGAGGGGATATTTGAGGGGTAGAGGATTTGTTAGGAGGAGTGATTTTTTGGGGGGGTGGGGGATTTGTGCCGGGGGATTTGGTGAGAGAGAGGAGTTGAGTTTGGTGGGGGAATGGGGGGGGGTTTTGTGCTGACAGTGGGGACTTCAGCATGGGGGGGGCAGATTTGTACTGGGAGGAGGGGAATGTATACTTAGGGGGTAGGCATTCAGATCAATGTTTTTTTGGGGGGGGGGTTTTGTTGACACATTATGCCCATCCATCTTTTGATGCTGGACGTCCTCCAGCCAGGAAATGAGGGCGGGGCTCTATCTGACTTGTTGCAGCTTCTAATGCACATGGTGAGAAGCTCGCAGTGTTCAGTGAAATCATTTCAGTGCAGGAGAGGAGAAGGTACAACCTGAGAAAGACTGAAGTGGGGGGGGGGGGGCTTGTAGAGAGATCCCACCGCAAAGATCTCATTTCTATTGTGAACCAGCAAAGCCGCGGCGTAGCGATGCGGAACGCTCCAATCTATAGATAATGTAAAGCCGCACAGTTCCTGAAATGTCGCCGAGATTTACGGCTCTTCACAGATGTCGTTTTTGTGTCGTTCGCAGCCAAACACGGCGATCGTTCCCCCCCCCCCCCCCCTACTGCAGAAGGGAACATCTGTTACCAAATTATTTTATGCCGGGAAGATGAGGACTGTGAAGGTGGAAGGGAGACTGCACCAGGGGGGGGGTCAGGAAATTTCAGAGGAAATTTCTAAAATGTGATAGGAGGACGCCGCGTGTGACAACAACATAAGGGCGGAGTCAGAAGAATTCATTATTGTGAAAATAAGTGTTGGTGTCTTTTTCTACCTGACCACATACCTCTATAACCATGCAACCACAGGACTCTATAACCATGCAACCACGTAACTCTGTAACCATGCAGCCACGTAACTCTGTAACCACATAACTCTGTAACCATGTAACTCTGTAACCATGTAACTCTGTAACCACGTAACTCTGTAACCATGTAACTCTGTAACCACGTAACTCTGTAACCATGTAACTCTGTAACCATGTAACTCTGTAACCATGTAACTATGCAACCACGTAACTCTGTAACCATGTTACTCTGTAACCATGCAACCATGTAACCCATGCAACCATGTAACTCTGTAACCATGCAACCACGTAAATCTGTAATCATGCAACCACGCATGCAGAGCTGAGTTTATTTATTTCTAAGCCATTGGGGTTGATCTACTAAATGCAAACTGACTGTTCACTTTGCAAGATTTTGTGCACTTTGCAGGGGAAATTTCCTTACAGCTTAGTAAATGAGGTGAAGCTCTGCTGATTTTCTCCTTCCAATCATGCGCAAGCAAAAATGCTTTTAGGAATTATTAACACCTATGTAGACTTCCTAACATCCAGGATGGAATGATGTAACTAGAACAGGGGGTAGGTGTATAACAACTTTACTACAGACAATTAGATGATATAAATGAGAAAGTAGCACCTGGATCAGATGGCCTACACCCACGGACCCTCGAAGAGTTGAGATCGGTTATTTCTAAGTAATTTCTAATTCTATATTAGCGAAGATATTTGAGGTCTAGTAAAAAACAAATGGCAAGGAGGCAATTTGACAATAGTCCACACCTTCAGCCAAGCAATTCATGTAAGAGTTAACACCTATGCAGACTTCCTGACACCAAGGATGGGATGATGTAACTAGGACAGGGGGAAGGCGCTCAACAACTTTACTACAGACAATTAGATCATATAAATGAGAAAAAAGCACCTGGATCAGATGGCCTACACCCAAGGACACTCAAAGAGTTGAGTAAAGTTATTTCTAAGCCATTGTGGTTGATCTACTAAAGGCAAATGAACTATTCACTTTGCAAGGTTTTGCTGCAGTTTGCAAGGGAATATTCCTTACAGTTTAGTAAATGAGGTGAAGCTCCATTGATTTTCTTCTTCCAATCATGTACAAGCAAAAATGCTATTAGGAATTATTCACACCTATGCAGACTTCCTAACATCCAGGATGGAATGATCATGTAACTAGGACAGGGGGGAGGTGTTCAACAACTTTACTATGAACAATTAGATGATATAAATAAGAAAGCATCACCTGGATCAAATTGTCTTCACCCATGAACCCTCAAAGAGCTGAGTTCAGTTATTTCTAATTCTATATACATTGGAGGTCTAATAAAAAATAAATAAATGGCAAGGAGGCAATTTGATAACAGTTCATACCTTCTGCCAAGCAATTCATTTGAGAATTACCATCTATGCAGACTTCCTGACACAAAGGATGGGATGATGGAACTAGGACAGGGGGAAGGTGTTAAACACAATAGACAATTAGATAATATAAATTAGAAAGAAGCAACTTGACCAGAAAGCCTACACCCATGGGCCCTCAAAGAGTTGAGTTCAGTTATTTTTAAGCCATTGGGGTTGCTTTACTACTAGTGATGGACATGTATCTCATTTCAGTTTGACATTCGATGTAAGTCATCTGTTGGGAATTGGAAGGGACCACTTTCAGGTTAGGCCTCCTTTCTTCTGAAATGTTTTTGAAACCTTTTCTGCATAAACCAATTGTTGCCATCTATGAGCTGTGGCCCATTAATGACATTAATAGTGGTGACTATGTAACACATATTAGCTCGCTCTGAAGATTAACGTTGGTTTACTTTCAGTCCATCCATCCAGCATCTCCACCGGGCAGCTGTTTTATTTGCAGACAGTTATTTAAAGTCCCCTCTAAGAATCTCCTCCAACAGCAAAAAACACTTTGGATAAATATCAGCGCTTCCCGAGCACAAACACAGGATTAGAGCTATCCAAACACAGTTTAACCTGAGATGGCCTGCTGCCCGATATTTGCACAAGACGAGTAAAAAATACAAATAAAAATGTCTGGCTTGTCTATGAGCGCTGTGACAATGTGGACAGTGTGCGGCCTGCTGGTAGGGAGATGAGGGGGGCCGCCCGTTCCGGCTGATCTCCTCTGAATGGCCCGCAAGAAGGACGGGGCCGCCATGCGCTGCCAAGAATGTGAACGCTACTGTTACCCTCCTTTCATTCTCTGGCATTGGCCCGGTAGCGCCTCCCGTACAACTCGCCACGACTTGGACGCTTTCCCAGAACAGAGCCTGAAAAAAAAAAACAGGTGACTGTTACACCCCCCCCCCCTCCCATGTATTCAGGTCTCTGTCCGTTCTATTGGGCGATGTGCGGCCAATTATAACACGGCTGACTGACAATGGCGCATTTGACCTTACATTTACTTTTATCCCATCGTTGGCTTCAATTACCGCCCCCCCCCCTTTTCTCTCTCTCTTGTCACTCATTATGGTAATGAATTTAATTTGCGGGCTGATTAATGCTTTGGCACATGCGCCGCAATGTTCTCAATGAAACGCGGCATGGGTGATAAGGACGTCTTCCTTGGGGGGAGGGGGGTTTAACTTCTCCAATGAAAAAGGAACGATTCAAAGTCCATAATTTTGTGGAACTTGACTCTGCAACAGCCATTTTGCCTGCATCGAATGTTGTCCAAGTTAGGCGCCGCCCCCCTAATACATGTGCCCCGTCCCCTAATCTACATGCAGGGCGACGGACTTCAATGGATTTCAATGTTTTTTGTTTTTTTTAAGCACATGATTAGAGCCTGAGGCTCTAATTGGCTTAAAAAATGGGTGGGCTCGGGGCGCAGAGCACTGCGCCCCGAGCCCACCCAGTTGTGTGACAATAACTAATTAATGTTCGCTATTGTCTTCCTGATTCTTCTCGAAAGCCAATCAGGAAGCGGGCCCTGTGATCCGATTGGCCAGGGAGTCCTAAGACAATCGGGTCTCAGGACCCATTTCTGGGAGAAGTAACAACCCTGGCTCTTCTCAAGCTGGAGCGAAGAGCAGCAGCCCCACCCCAGGTCCTCGTCATCTGCCTCCTAAGGTGAGGAGGCCTCTGGTCGACTTCGTCTTCTGTGGGGGGAGGGGGGGAATCCCGTCCGAACCCCCCCCCAAATATTGAGCACCAGCCGCCCCTGCTGCTAGGCAAAATTAGAAACAAAATGAAGGAAGTGGTGCTCCAATGGTGAGAGCTCCTTGTAGTGTGACATGGCTTTGTTGATGGACGTAGCCATGTGATCACATGACTGTATAACATAGGGTTGAGTTTGTACGTTCGTCATTGCCATCTTTGTGCCCACTTACCATCTCTGTTTGTCCTACTGACCATTGTTGCTGGGACAGTAAGTGATGAGCAATAGAAAATTTTGAGTTGTCTCCAGAGAGATGATTCCCTCTCTTACTGTTCTGTCTACATTTTTTTGGATGTGTATGGAGGAGGGCCCGCCATATGCGTTCATCTCACTTAAAGGACTTTTTCAAACATTTAATGGTTGAGAGCATCAAATACGGCCAACACGTTTCAGGGTTAAAAAAAAAAAAGTTTCTCCCTTCTTCAAGGCTTGAACAGCCAAAGTTAATAAAATCACAGCAGAACGTACCAAGAGACTTGTATCAAGGCTTGATGAAGATTAACGTCTCCTGATGGCACTACGGGTGGCTGGCTCAAGCCCTGGAGAAAGAGGATGGCTTTTTTCTTACAAAATATGTTGGAAGAAAGCCACTTGATTACTTCTGCGGAAGAGAGAAAGAGGCCCCCCTCCCCCCCTTTCCCAGGTTTAGCGGTCCTACTGAGGAGCCCGGGAGCGCTGCAACTGGCGGCAATGGCGGGACTACACAGAGGGCGAGGAACTGACGTTGTTCCTCCCTCTCTGTGACCCCAGAAGTGACGAGGATTTAGTCACTTCCGGTTTCGTCCGTTTGCTTACCTGGCCATTACCGGGCCAGGGAAGCAGCTGATTAGACCAATTTGTGTCCAATTGGCTGCATTGGAGCCCAGAGGAGAGATCTGGGGTCTAATAGAGAGGACCTGTCAAGGCCCATGCTTTCACAATGGATTTTAAGAGTCCAGGGCTTACTAAGCATGCACCAATGGCACGTTGCCGCAAGAGGAAATCCGTGCCAACTGAGCATGCGCCAAAGACGCCTCAGTGCGCCAACCCGCACCTGCACAGAAGACCTGATGGAAAAAGGCAGCAAAATGCCCAGTAGGTGCACAGGAAGTGACCTTAACCTGATGGAAAAATGCCGGGAAAATGTCCTGGAGGCACACAGGAAGTGACATCAACCTGATAGAAAAAGGTGGGAAAATGCCCAGGAGGCGCACAGGAAGTGACCTCAAACTTCCTTATTTAAGCTCAGCCCAGTCACTCCCAAATTGCTGGATTATCTTCAGTCCCCCCCTTGTTCCTGTGCTAGTGTGTGATCTGTCTGAACTTGTTGTGACCTGGAATCCTATTTGACTACTCTTGATAGCTGCTTGCCATTGACCTCGGATTTATACCTTAACCATTCTACTTCTTTGCCCCATTTGTACTCATCTGCCAGATTGAAACCGACCCCGGCTTGGATCTTGACCATTCTTCTTCTGATTAACCCTTTTATACTTCGTTACCCAACTGGACTTGACCTCGGCTCGGATCTTGGACTAAGGCTTGCACGGTGCTTCGCACCCCTGGCACCCCTGCCACTCAGTGTCCACCAAGTCTCTGTCTCCATCGCCAGAGGCTTCAGGGACCCGAGGTGCAAGGGAGGCCTCCCCACTACTTCGGTCTCATCTCAGGTACGTGGCCCGCATGACAGGGATGTTGTTCATGTTCATCGTTCAAAGAACTGTCCAGGGAGCTGTCCAGCATCTCAGATGGCTACCAGTTTCTTTCTTTTATTCATATGGATATTTATGTGCAGTGTCAATGAATATAATATGTACTTTTCTCTTTGTGAACCCTGATGAAGGAAAGATTTTCCAAAACGCGTCTGGTTCAGAGTAACTACATGCTCCTTCATTGACGTTTTTTTAACATACCCATATTCACGTATTACTGTGTCCCAATATGACATGTATACTTTATGTTTTGTGATGGTTCTTTTTTTGAATAAAATTTTCTATACTCATTTATTTATATTTTTTCATACGTGGTAGTGCCTATAAAGTCCCACCATAGGGGTTATTCCTCCTTCTCGCATGGTACAGATGGGCTGTGACTGGTCCTGTCTACATCATGTGATCACTGTGACCAATCACGGCTAGCAACACAATTGTACACAATGGATCGAAGCCATCCACTGTTTACAACTGTCACGTGATCTGCTGCGATTGGTCACAGTGATCACATAGTACCAGTAGCGGGCCGGTACACTGGTCAGTCATCCGCGAGGCGCAGCCTTGGATGGACGTCACATGACTACCCCCCAGAACAGTAGGGTTCCCGCCCGGTCGTCATTTTACAATGGAAGCAGTTCATCTCTCCAGCTGTTTAGACCATTACAAAGCCAAATGTGTATTAAAATGAGTTTAATTAGTTTTTTCTTTGGCGAGCCAGCCAGGAGCAAATGCCCTTCTTCGTTTTTTTTTTTTTTTCTATTAAAGTGGCCTTGTATGTACATTTGGGATCTGAATAAAAAAGGACATCAAAATATATCACATTTGCCCCATGAACTTTCAGAAAATTGCCTGTCAGAAGATTTATTGTACACGTCTATGGGGAAATCTCTTGTCGTGTACACAGCACCGCGGCTGATTGGCTGAAGACAAAAGACAGGTTTTTAATTCCTCGTTGCCCCCCGACCCCCCCCCCCTCGGCTTTATTCCTGTACCTGGGGAGAGTTTAATGCACTCAGCAAAGGCAGTGGGAAGATTGAGCCAAATGTAATCCATTTTGCATAAGTGTTAAACACAATGTAAATCCGTTATTGTTTTCACCAAAATTGTTTCCACGTTTTAGTTTTTATTTTTCCACCTTACTCTAACATAAAAAAATAAATCCTCACCTTCAGTTGGGATTCTGGCTTCGTGTTTTGTTTCTGTTAGTAACCAGCTCCCTGCATGACATAAGAACACTGCCATCTAGTGTCCACACAACAGACTGCAGGCATAAGGCAAGTATTGCACCCCCTAACCTGTGGACCGTTAGCACTCCTGGAGTCTCCTCTACCAGAATATATACATACAGGCAGCACAGTGGTTATCGCTTCTGCCTGGCAGCACCGGGGTTGTTGGTTCAAATCCCAACCACCGCATTACCTGCCTGGATTTTGCACGTTCTCCTTGTACTTGTATGAGTTTCCTTCAGGTACTCCAAAGATATGCTGATAGGTTATTTGGCTCCTGACTAAATTGGCCCTAGTATGTGGGTTAGGGACCTTAGATTGTAAGCTCCCTGGGGCAGGGACTGATGTGAATAGACAATATATGTAAAGAGCTGAGTAAATTGTCAGTGATATCTATATACAGTGCCTTGAAAAAGTATTCACACCCCTTGAGATTCCCCAAATTTTGTCACATTACAACCAAAAATGTAAATGTATTTTATTGAAATTTTATGTGATAGACCAACACAAAGTGTCACATAATTGTGAAGTGGAAGGAAAATGATAAATGATACAAATAAATATGTGAAAAGTGTGTGGGGGGGGGGGGCATTTGTATGGCGCCCCCCGGAGTCAATACTTTGTAGAACCCCCTTTCTCTACAAGTCTTTTTGGGGATGTCTCTACCAGCTTTGCACATCTGGAGAGGACATTTCTCCCCATTCTTCTTTGTAAAATATCTCAAGCTCTGTCAGATTGGATGGAGAGCGTCTGTGAACAGCAATTTTCAAGTCTTGCCACAGATTCTCAATGTGATTTAGGTCTGGACTGTGACTGGGCCATTCTAACACATGAATATGCTTTGATCTAAACCATTCCATTGTAGCTCTGGCTGGATGTTTCGGGTCGTTGTCCTGCTGGAAGGTGAACCTCCGCCCCGGTCTCAAGTCTTTTGTAGACTCTAACAGGTTTTCTTCTAAGATTGTCCTGTATTTGTCTCCATCCATCTTCCCATCAACTCTGACCAGCTTCCCTGTCCCTGCTGAAGAAAACCATCCCCACCACATGATGCTGCCACCACCATGTTTCACAGTGGGGATGGTGTGTTCAGGGTGATGTGCAGTGTTAGTTTTCCCCACACATAGCGTTTTGCCTTTAGGCCATAAAGTTGAATTTTGGTCTCATGTGACCAGATCACCTTCTTCCACATGTTTGCTGTGTCCTCCACATGGCTTCTCACAAACTACAAACAGGACTTCTTATGACTTTCTTTCACCAATGTCTTTCTTCTTGCCACTCTTCCATATGTAGCAAAGTCCCGGGCCTCTGTAGGCCTAATGGTGACCTCCAGAGTTAGGGACAGCTGACATCCTTCTGTGTAGAGTGGGTTACAAGGCATGGAGGGTGTAATGCAAGGTAGATTGATGGGTGCCAAACACTTCTTGAATGCAAAGTGATTTATTGTCTCTTAAACAGAACTGAGGGAGAGAGGGTTGGGGCCAGGACACCCTTAAGTAGATGCAATGTTAACTGGCAGACTCCAAGACTTCAATAGGCAGACAGCCATGCAGGGAAAGGTATCCAGCCGGACACCACATCTGCATGGGTAGGAACGCTGTCTCCTATGGCAACAGTCTTGTAACAGTTTCTAACAAAGGTTGCAATGAACTCTTTCACTTCTTCTACAATCTCCTATTGTAGAACTTCACTTCACCGAGCTCTCAGTCTTTTGCTAGACTTACTGATCCAAGGCCACTGGATCCCCTGAGCTCTTCCAATCTAGCACTCAGTATCTTCCTCAAGTGTCACCACTGCTTCACCGCTGGGTCCCTGGCTTGGCACTCACAGATTCTCCTCAAGCTTCACCCTTGCTGACACGTTAGGTCCCTGGCTTGGCCCTTTCTGATGCTTTCCCACTTCTTCACCGTCCCCGGTTAGCAAGAAGTCTGTTTTGGTACTGGCCTCAGCTTACTCACAGTGGTCTCCAGTAACAACGTGGATGGTCCCTTGGTGTCAACAGCTTCCCTTCTACCTCCGACCACGACTGGTTCCTCGGCCGGCGGAACCGTTCCTTCTGATTGGACTACAAGACCGCAGTCCCAACCCTGCACTACTTCTGGATAGGCCCTCAGATAGCCTAGCTGCCAGATGTCCCCATGATAGATCTTAGGTTTCTGGCCTAGCAGCCTGGGGCAGCAGAACACCCGTTCACCCAGACCAGTCTGTCCAGGTGGCACAGAACCCACAACCACCTGACTTCACCCAAATAAATAGGCTCTCCCAGCAGGCCAAGGGACCCAAGAAAATCCCTGTCCATTGGCTGGGACACCCCATTCATTCCTAATCTGTCTTTGCAATGCCCTTGTCTTATCTAATGCCACCAGATACCCGGCCACCTAGTGACAGAAGAGAGAAGTGCAGCAATTCCAGAATTAGGGTGGAATCAATTGACCTCCTAACAATTGGCCAAGGCAACTATCACTTGGCAAATAAATTTAATAGCCACCCTGCCTAAACATCCGGGTGCTACACATAAAGGGCAGATTTGTGGAGAACACGACTAATAGTTGTCCTGTGGACAGATTCTCCCACCTGAGCTGTGGATCTCTGCAGCTCCTCCAGAGTTACCATGGACCTCTTGGCTCTTCTCTGATGAATGCTCTCCTTGCCCGGCCGGTCAGTTTAGGTGAACGGCCATGTCTTGGTAGGTTTGCAGTTGTACCATACTCTTTCCATTTTCCGATGATGGATTGAACAGAGCTCCGTGAGATGTTCAAAGCTTGGGAGATTTTTTTATAACCTAACCCTGCTTTATACTTCTCCACAACTTCATCCCTGACCTGTCTTGTGTGTTCCTTGGCCTTCATGATGCTGTTTGTTCTCTAAGGTTCTCTATCAAACCTCTGAGGTCTTCACAGAACAGCTGTATTTATACTGAGATTAAATGACACACAGGTGGACTCTATTTACTAATTAGGTGACTTCTGAAGACTATTGGTTTCTCTAGATTTTAGTTAGGGGTATCAGAGTAAAGGGAGCTGAATACAAATGCCCCCCCCCCCTCCACTTTTCACATATTTATTTGTATCATTTATCATTTTCCTTCCACTTCACAATTATGTGACACTTTGTGTTGGTTCATCACATAAAATTCCAATAAAATACATTTACGTTTTTGGTTGTAACATGACAAAATGTGGGAAATTTCAAGGGGTATGAATACTTTTTCAAGGCACTGTAGTAGGGCTAATAAGGGCTGCATTCACACCTGGGCATTTTGAATTACGGGCAGATTATCCGCGATTCTGCCCGTAATTTCAAAACGCCCAGGTTTGAATTACAACGCACATTTGACATGCCATTCGTTTGAATGGCACCTAAAACCTAAAATTTTGCCGCGGTTGTCACGTGATTTATCGCGCTGCAATCACGACAAACTGCATCACCTGAAGTTTGTCGCCCCCGAAAAAGTTCAGGAGCTTCTTTTAGGCAACATGCTTCACGCGATGTGGTTTGCCGCGATTGCAGCGCGATTTATCGAGCGTCAATCCTGCATCGCGATTTCAGGTGCCATTCAAATAAATGGCATGTCAAACTGTGTTTTTGTGCGATTCGTCTCGTTCACACCTGGGCGTTCTGAAATCGCGGGCAGAATCGCGGCAAAGTGTGAATGCAGCCTCAGATAGGAGCCAATTAACCGACCAGCATGTCTTTGGAGTGTGGGAGGAAACCGGAGGAAGCCTACACAGACACAGGGAGAACGTGCAAACGCCAAGCAGGTAGTGCCGTAGTTGGGATTTGACCCAATGACCCCAGTTCTGCCAGGCAGAAGTGCTAACCACTTAGCCACTGTGCTGCCCCGTTATACATTGGGGTGGTTGCCACTTTTTTGTACAGGTGGACAATGGCTAGCCATTCCGGGACTGAGGGTGACTTCGTTTGTGTGTAAGAAAATAATTTCCCCCCAGAATCAAAATTATATTCTATGCAAATATACGTTTCTTTTGTTTTTGTACACATTCGACAAGTCTCATGTCTCACAGAGAGTCTGTTATGGGATTCCCTCTGGCAGGTGATTTGGACTCACCTGAGGCACAAAGTCCAGATGACACCTTGGCCTTCACCAGAGCATCCAGCAAGGAGAGATGAGCCGGTGACCCCTGAAGAAGGACTATACCTTCCCCCGAAACGCATTGGTTGTAAGGAGGTCTTTTCAAAAGATTCCTCATTTATGGTGATAGTAATGAATTGTACTGTAACGAATCAATGAATCAATGTTTCACTTTATTTTAATCATGTTTAAATAAATTTGTTGTTATTATATTACTCTTGCATATATTTATTAGAACATTATTAGTTGCCTAAAAAGTCCACTTAGGGGAACCCCCTCTTTTTTCACCTGAGGCACAAAGTCCAAGTGACACCTTGGCCTTCACCAGAGCATCCAGCAAGGAGAGATGAGCCAGTGACCTATAGTGTCCACCGAGCTACTTAGCTGCAAGATGTCACCAGAATGTGGCCCTCGGGATCAACCAGCCAAGAGGATTACAGGATGGCTACGCTATGGAGATTCATTTTTGGCACTAAAGCCAGTCTGGGTACAGGCAGGAGGCAAGAAGGAGTGGTCGTTGTGCAAGAATCAGAGGCTTTGGACAAGCGGCAGGCGAGAGTAGTCAGAGACCAGGCAGAGGTCAGGGCAGGTGGCAGGCAATAGTAGTCAGTTGTCAGGCAGAGGATGAGGCAGGTAGCAGGTGAGAGCAGAAAGAGTCAAGGAAAGAATCAAAGCATGCTGCAGGCAAAAGTAGTCTGAATCCAGACAGATGAGGCAGGCAGCATACAAGAGTAGTAAGAGCCTAGACAGGGGTTGGGGCAGGCGGCAGACAAGGGTAGTCAGTGTCCAGGCAGAGGTCAGGGCAGGCGGCAGGTGAGTGTAGTCAGAGCCCAGGCAGAGGTCAAGGCAGGCAGCAGTAGAGAGTACATAGAGTCTAGGCAGGGGTTTTGGCAGGCGGCAGAAAAGGGTAGTCAGTGCCCAGGCAGAGGTCAGGGCAGGCGGCAGGTGAGTGTAGTCAGAGCCCAGGCAGAGGCTGAGGCAGGTGGCAGGTAAAAGTAGTCAGAGTAAAGGCAGGAGTCAAGGAATTTTGCCATACAAAAGCAGTGAGAGTCTAGGCAGAGGTCAAAGAAGGCAGCAGGCAAGTGTAGTCAGAGTCCAGGCAGAGGTCAGGGCAGGCAGCAGTAGAGAGTACATAGAGTCTAGGCAGGGGTTGGGGCAGGCGGCAGACAAGGGTAGTCAGTGCCCAGGCAGAGGTCAGGGCAGGCAGCAGGTGAGTGTAGTCAGAGCCCAGGCAGGGGTTGAGGCAGGTGGCAGGTAAAAATAGTCAGAGTCAAGGAAGTTTGCCATACAAAAGTAGTGAGAGTCTAGGCAGAGGTCAAAGAAGGCAGCCGGCAAGTGTAGTCAGAGTCCAGGCAGAGGTCAAGACAGGCAGCAGTAGAGAGAACATAGAGTCTAGGCAGGGTCGGAGCAGGTGGTAGGAAAAAGAAGTCACGGCCCAGGCAGAGGTCGAGGCAGGCAGCAGACAAGAGTTGGCAGGAGATACTAGCAAAGCCAGGCAGGTGGTCCGGGTGAATGACAAGGCAGGAATTAGAACCCTCAGCAATAAGGTAGCTAGTGAGAAGTCAAAGGCCACCAAAAGGGAGGGAGTTCAAATACCCTCCTTGGTCTGTGTTATGCCCAGCATTGACAAATGCCAATGCATGCTAACGCATGCCAATGCATATGAGTGGAACCAGCCACAGTTAGATGCTCCAACAAGCCAGACATGCTGTACACAGACAGGACAACGAAGGCCCCTGGATATACAGATGCCGACCCTAGAAGTACTGTAATACAATAACTTTACCATAATAATACATGGAATATTCCTTCATATGACGTGTCGGTGAAGAAGACCTATTTATATTTTAGGATTTCCATGCCAAGAATTTCAGACTCGGGCAGATGATTACTCCGTCTCTTCACGTCCACCTATCGCTCCTCTTCTATTTATGAAGTTTGACAACCTGTACTTCATAACGAAGTATGATTAATGAATCCTGACACAAAGTATCAACAAGAGGCCTCGTCCCCCCACAATCCCTCTCCGATCTCTTCTCCTCGCCGTTCATACGGACGAAGGTATTTATATGACTGTCACACCGTGCCATCTCCTCCATCAAACAGACGAAGCTTCATTAGGAAATGGAGAGTAAATCATTGTCAGGCTGACAGGGGGAATGAAATCATCATATTTCACCAAATCTCATCGCTAACCGATCTCGATGGATTATGATTGGTTGCTAAAGCGTGCCATGAATGC
Source organism: Lithobates clamitans (assembly GCA_037952925.1). Classification (NCBI taxonomy): domain Eukaryota; kingdom Metazoa; phylum Chordata; class Amphibia; order Anura; family Ranidae; genus Lithobates; species Lithobates clamitans. The sequence continues at coordinate 103,465 of JBBGZY010002743.1, read as the reverse complement.
CTTATTAAAGAGGAATTGAACCACACCAAAGACAAGTTCTCTTGAAAATGTTTCCATATTGGAAACAGTCCATTGTCACTGAGATTTACCACTGTTATCCTATTATGGATTAGCGAAATGGATTTTCACTTTAACAAAATTCTGCCAAAATTTGCGATTTTGATTAAATGCAGTGGGGTCAATGAATCATTATATAAATTTGCCTAATCCATATGGGATGTGGGTGGTGGTGGTCATTCCATGGGTCAAGCCTAGTGGGGTCAATAAATCATTATATCAAATTGCCTAATCCATATGGGATGTGAGTGGTGGTGGTGGTCCCATGGGTCAAGCCAAGTGGGGTCAATAAATCATTATGTCAAATTGCCTAATCCATATGGGATGTGGGCGGTGGTGGTGGTCCCATGGGTCAAGCCAAGTGGGGTCAATAAATCATTATGTCAAATTGCCTAATCCATATGGGATGTGGGTGGTGATTGTGGTCCCATGGGTCAAGCCAAGTGGGGTCAATAAATCATTATATCAAATTGCCTAATCCATATGGGATGTGGGTGGTGGTGGTGGTCCCATGGGTCAAGCCAAGTGGGGTCAATAAATCATTATGTCAAATTGCCTAATCCATATGGGATGTGGGCGGTGGTGGTGGTCCCATGGGTCAAGCCAAGTGGGGTCAATAAATCATTATGTCAAATTGCCTAATCCATATGGGATGTGGGTGGTGATTGTGGTCCCATGGGTCAAGCCAAGTGGGGTCAATAAATCATTATATCACATTGCCTAATCCATATGGGATGTGGGTGGTGGTGGTGGTCCCATGGGTCAAGCCAAAAAAGAAAATTAAGACCCATGAGATGGTGCACCAGATAAAGACAAGAGGAGAGGTGGGAGAGTCCTTATAGTGTTGTGTATACTGTTCATATATTGTGGTTGTTGAATCAAAACCAAAAATTTCAAGATGACTTACTGTATATATGATGAGGCTGTGGTCACCTCATGGAGTAAGGCATGCAACCCTCCATGATTGTAAGTGGAGATAACCCCTGTCTCCACGCAGGATGATATCACTCTCCAGGAAGCTAGGGTACTAATCTGAGGGGTCGCCTGGCGGGTTTATAAAATTCTTGGGTAGGAAAAGGACAAAAGGGCCATTGGTTTTACGATTCACAGTGACGCCTGTAACAAAAAACATCCCACACCGCTTCCTCCCAGTCTGAAAATAGATATCAGATATTCCAACTGCTGACAACCAATAACTAGGCAGTACTCGTTTTCGCTGCTCAACATGAACTGTTTTATTTGAACATAGGCATACAGGGATATTCAAACTTCTCATCAGTAGACTGTCCAACCAGCAGGGAGAGCTGTTGGAGGAATTCCCCCCTCCCTCCTCACAGCAAATACACATGCACATCCCATAATACTTTAAGGCAGACAGACACAATAGAACAATGGGATACAGCCACACCGAACAAACACATAGAAACCCCCACCCCACCTCAAACCATCTAGCAATGGTCTCTGATGAACGGTGGACTTTATCTTTATAAATTCTTGAGGTCAAAAAGGGAGAACACCAGAAGGGCCACCTAAGTGCAGTATGAAAAGCTGATTTTAATGGCAAGGTATACAAGCACACTTACAAGAGGTAAGAAAAGTATAGGCTCATCTGTATTAGTGGTCCCGGGGGCTCCTCATGTCCGGAAAGGGTTCCTGGTGCGTGGCTGTGCTGGTAGCAGGTCCGCAGCATGTTCTGTGGCCACGGGAGAGAGATCTGAACCAGCGTGGAATGCACGGAAGTGACGTCACAGGATCACATCCGGAGGAGCTGTCACAGGGAGGGAAGAAGGACTGGCAGGCTACATGCTCAGGGCATCAGCTCTTTTTATTGTCCTGGGCCAATAGAAGGAGCTGATGCTCCGAGCGCGTAGCCTGCCAGTCCTTCTTCCTTGGCATGGGAGCCTATACTTTTCTGTGGCAGTTGTGAGCAGCAAAACGCGTGTGGTCCATGAAATAAAGCTCTTCGTTATTCATCCAACACCATGACTCTGATTAATTCATAGACGCACCACAATCACACTACACACTCCAATGGGGGCCTCTGCCGATTGGAAAGCTAAAAGGCTTTTTTGTCCTTCTCCTACCCAAGAGCTCAACCCATGGAGCTCCCTATGAAGCCAGCCAGCAGGAAGCAGCAAGTTGCCAAAAGCTTTGAGCCATCAAATTGGCTCTTTTCAAGTATGACTCCTGTCTTTTGGCTCTACATGGATGGAGCCATTTGATCTACAAGTCATTTCTGCACGTGGCTTTTACAATACTATAACACTGAGAAGCCTAATTTGTGCCATTAGGCTGTTGTTTCTATGCAAAGGCCATTGGGTATGAGCAGATCAGAGTGCGTTATACAACAAGACAAGGTGGGGTGGATGCATTTAACTCCAAAAATTAAGGTGGTAAATGAGGTTTTTTTTTGGTGGCAGCAGTGGGCTTTCAATGGCCCCTATAGGTAAAGGAGGCTCCTTTAAACTTCTTTTGCTATATAAAGCTTACTGCATTTCAAACTCTTCCATGCCACCTGCAGCTGGCACTTTAATTGGGCTCTAATACCCAAGGCTAGTAGGACGGTGTGACAGACCCAACCGGGGCTTTTGGAGCGGACTACAGGGTAGCCACTTGCCTACTGACTATGGGCCCTGGCATTTGAGGGAGCCACAAGCATTCAGGAAGATGTCATGTTACAATGCAAGATGGCATTACCATATTTAACAGTCAAGGAAGCTATGATGGTCTCTGCCAACTTGAAACTCAGTGAGAAGATGTATGTGAAAAGAAAGCTGGTTAATGAGATTTGAACAGCCCTGGGTCTTCTTGAATACTGGTGCCGGACTGACTGGGTCACCTAGGTTTGTCCAGGTGACTAGTTGTTAATAAGCTTACTGTTTAATTGGATTACTGTTTATGTTTATGTTGGCTGTTCCTTAGATATGCTGATGATATTACTATTTACAGTTTGTATTGTTTAGGATAATGGGATCAGACCCTTCTGATCTTCATTTTGTGTTATATATATATTATGTGTGAATTTACAATAAAGTCAGTTCCAGCTTCCAGCTAGTGTTGTCTGGTTCTTGGGTGGAATACTTAGCTATAATACCCGGTTCCAGACCGGAGGAAGCTGTATCTTGGCACCCAAGCGGGGTGCCAAGTGGTCCTTCAAAGAGGGGCTCCTAATCTTTCTGCACTGTGACTGGCTGCACAGTGCTGACGTCATTGGAAGCCCATCCTACCGGTTCCTGATTGTTGGTGACAGCTTGTATACAGTTCTGGGGGTGCAGATTGAGTGTGCCCCAGAACTACACAGCAACGCATATATATGCAGTGGCTGGGTGTTAAGGCCCACCCACCCTGCTGCCGCGTACATTCAGTGGTCTCAAATGGGTTAAAAACCACCAAAAACATCTTTCATTTTGCCACCTTGAATTTTGAATTTCCCAATTGACTCCAATGCATTTTCCCAAATGGTGACATTCCATCGAAAAAAAAGTTAGGCTAATAAAAAAAAAAAAAAAAAATGGCGGTAGTTGTCTCCCACTTTTTTTTCTTTATCAACAAGGGGAAATTACAAAAAAAATAGAGCCAGTAGGCAATCTTTAGAGTCCATCATGATTTATTGTTAGTAAAATTGAGACAACGGGAAGATAAACAGAAACCAACACGTTTCAGGGGCCAAATTCCCTTCATCAGGGGTTGAATGAGTTTCCCAAGCACACGTCAATGCCGAAATTTTTATCTACAGAGTCCTATTGGGAAATTTTCATTTTTCTTTTTTTTTCATCCCCAGCAGACACTTAACTGCTTCTCTTCTGTAGATACTAAGCTAGTTCATTGCAGAGCACTTGCTGAAATTGAATGCTTCTGTGTATCTTGATCCTGCATTTATCCTGATTTTCTGTTACCGGCTTGGCCTGCCCATGCATTTCCCCACTGTCTCATTTCTGTTTGGGACCTCGGTTTGTTTAAGGACATCGTTTCTACTGATCAAACTTGTATGACTCTAGCTTTGGCTCCTGACCCCTCAGTTATCTCCAATCCTACTGACCACCCCTGTATGACTTTTGCTTGGCTCCAGGTCTCAACTCTCTCATCTACGTCCTACTGACCACCCCTCTACAAACCAAAATCCCACTACACACTCCTTCAGGGGCCTCTGCTGAACGGAAAACCGACAGGCTTTTTGTCCTTCTCCTACCCAAGCGCTCAATCCATAGAGCTCCTTATGAAGCCAGCAAGCAGGAAGCAGCACGTTGCCAAAGCTTTGAGCCATCAAAAAGGAATATGACTTCTGTCTGGTGGCTCTACATCCTACTGACCACCACTCTTTGATCTTGGCTTGGCTCCAGGCCTCAACTCTTATCTACATTCTCCTGACCACCCATCTATGACCTTGGCTCAGCTCCAGGCCTCGACTCTCTCATCTACATCCCACTAACCACCCATCTACAACCTTGGCTTGACTCCAGGCCTTGACTTTCTCATCTACATCCTACTGACCACACATCTACAACCTTGGCTTGACTCTAGACCCCAACTCGCTCATCTACATCTTACTGACCACTTGTCTACAACCTTGGCTTGGCTCCAGGCCTCAACTCTCTCATCTACTTCCTACTACTTACTTGTGTATGACCTCAGCAAGGCCCTTGACCTTAATACAGCTACCCACCAGTCCTTCCCTGCTGGTCCTTACTTTGCACCATCTCTTCCTACCATGAATGTCAACATTCTTCCAGCTGCTGGGCCCAAAATGTTCCTTTACAGTGTCTCTCTATGATCCCTCTGAGACTCCCATCTCCCAGTTAGGGAGCTACCTTGCTGACCACCTCCAGGAACGGCCACAGGTGAACTGGACTTTAAGCAGCTGTGCCACTTTGTGCCTTGCACTCCCTATCACCACCTCCAGGGGTGCTTGGACCAGAAATGCAATGGAAGCCCTCTCGTTACTTTGGCCTCTAACCAGGTACATGACACAGTCGCTACAGTACACAAATGGTCTCATTCACATTTTTCACATTTCTGAGGGAGAATAAGAGAGAAAAACCCACAATTTAAGGGCTACAAAAGTTGGAGCATTATACGAGACTCAAGGGTGATTTTTAGGTGTTCTGGGGGCGCTGTTTCTCAGGCAGATGAGATATGACAATTTTGTCATATATTATACCGGTAGGTCGCAGTGTCTCAGTTTCAGGACAATTGCTGGTACTTATCCACCAATCTGCCCCAACCAATTACCCCCCCCCCCCCAATCTCCGCAATCTCTGCAAAGATTGTCTCTATGGAGAGCAAAGCGCAATCCAGCGATGAGACTGAAACTTATTCTATGGGGAAAATGAACGCCGTGCGGCTAAAGGAAATTTTCTGGACTTTTTTTTTAAGAATTTCCCACCTGTACCTTTAGCTGCCCCCCCCCATTCCCCAGACATTGGATCCTGGCAGCAGCCCTCCTACTGGTCACCTTTACGCCCAATACGCCGAACGATCTCAGAGCAGCGCAGTAAACAAACGTTACTTCCCGCCAGCAATTCCTCACAATTTAATTCACCTTCATTTTCTCCTTGTGGGGATCTGCAGATACTTTTCATGACGTCCAAATGAGTAAAAAAAACGGCGCTCGCTGCCAGGAAGAGTCATTTCTGCCGAGTCCAATCCTTTCCCATTCAGACAAGGACGCCCAGCTGTCCGGCCGTCTTCTGAGATGTCAGTTTTACGGAGAGAGACGGAACCTCGGGGTCGGAGGTGGCCAGAAATATGGCTGCTTGTCTCGAATGTGCGCGCGATGTGGGCGTAATCAGGCGTGTGTGCGTGAGGACAAATGCCGTGCGGAATATGTTGGGGGAATATTAATGGATTTATTTATCAGAGGTGTCCAAGTAAAGGTCAGCGTGGTATTCAGACAGCCACCAATCAGAGCAGCCTGGTGCAATGTGGGAGAATGAATATCAGAATCCGATTGGGTGATTCAAAAAAAAAAAAAGCACCGCCCTTCTATCAGGTGGTTTCGCAATAGCTCAGTTTTTCTCGCTTAGCCAAAACAGATATCCATTAAAGTTAGAGGACATCTAAACCCAAGAACAAAGAATAATATGTAGCAATGATCCGTCCTTAGATGTGGTGGCTGCACTCGGTTTCTTTTTTCAAGCTATGTACATTTTCTGCAAGTACAAAAAAAAAATCCCCCTTGATCCTGCCAGAAATCCAGTAACCTTGTTGCCTTCTAAACAATTCTTCTTAAACAGTGTTATCTTCTGTGCACTACAGAACACATGCTCCTCAGGTGAAGATAGGAGGAGGTGTTTGTAGTCCAAATCAGGAGAGCTGCCAAGGGGAATATTGGTGGCTTTAATTAACAAGGCCATTAGAATGTGTGAGGTTCATTTCTTAAGAGAGGATGTTGGGCCTTGGATCGGAGAGCCCAGTAGATGCAAGAAAAGATCAAAGGATACATTTTTTAGTCTCTTTCTTTGGATAACAGCAAGAGCGCCACAGCAGACATCCGGTAAAAATAGGATTTTACCGGATGTACAGCTTACCTGAAAATCCTTTTCTTGGAGTACATCATGGGACACAGAGCCACAGTAATTACTGTATGGGATGTCCCAGAACAATGCTATCTGAGGGGAGGGAGACACAAACAAAAGTAGGGTGCAGTCAGACCTGAGGACCTACACTGCTGCCTGCCCGCACACTGCGCCCAAAAGCGATATCCTCATGCCTTCTTACATCCACCTGATAGAATCTGGTGAATGTATGGACCGAAGACCAAGTTGCGGCCTTGCAGATCTGAGCCATGGAGGCCTGGTGATGCACTACCCAAGCACTAACAGCCCTGGCGGAGTGCGTTTTGATTTGAAAAGGAGGAACTTTCCTCTTCAAACCATAAGCTTGGACAATTGCTTGCCGAATCCACTTAGCAATAGTAGATTTCAACGCTGCCTGTCCTTTCCTAGGACCTTCAGGCAACACAAACAAAGCTTCCGTTTTCCGAATCTGAGCAGTCGCCTCCAAATAGATTTTAACTGCTCTCACTACAACCAGAGAATGTAGTGACTTTTCTTCCGTAGAACAGGGTTCTGGAAAAAATAAAGGTAGAACAATATCCTGGTTTAGACGAAAACCTGAAACCACCTTCGGTAAAAAAACTAGGATGAGGACGCAATACTACTCTATCCTTGTGAATGATTGAATATAGCTCTTTACAAGAAAGAGCAGCCAATTCTGATACCCTTCTTGCAGAAGATATGGCTACCAGAAAAACTAGCTTCCTTGTCAACAGGACCAAGGGAATATGTTGTATTGCCTCAAAAGGCTGTTTCTGTAACGCCGACAGAACTAAATTCAAGTCCCAAGAGTTCAGGGATGCGATAACGGGTGGAGTAAGCCGTGTTATCCCCTGTATAAAGCTTCGGACCAAAGAATGCGAAGCAAGTGGTCGTTGAAACAAAATCGATAAGGGAGAGACCTGGCCTTTGATGGTACTTAAGGCCAGCTTCATCTCTAACCCAATTTGCAGAAAGGCAAGGATTCTACCTGGAAAAGAAGAAAGGTAACAGCGGTCTCTGCAGGGACAACTCAATCCATGTCCTAGATTGTAAGCTCTAACGAGCAGGGCCCTCTGATTGCTCCTGTATTGAATTGTATTGTACTTGTACTGTCTGCCCTAATGTTGTAAAGCGCTGCGTAAACTGTCGGCGCTATATAAATCCTGTATAATAATAATACACCAGGTCCACTCACAGGTGCCGAGGCTCGATATGTCCCAACACACTCCAATGCAACAGTAATAAGGAGAGCCGGCAAAACTGTAACCCTTGAAGTGTAATTTATTGGTACATCAGAGTGACAATAAAACAATAATGCTGACGTGTTTCGGCAATAGCCTTGGTCGTAGCTACAACCAAGGTTTTGCCGAAACGCGTCAGCTTTATTTATTTATTTTGCCGGCTCTCCTTATTACTGTTGCAAGGATTCTACCTATTTCATACTTTCTGGGATGCCAACCCTTGGATTCACAGCAGGAAACATATGCCTTCCAGACTCTATAATAAATGACTCTGGAAGCTGCATTAATCAAGGTAGATATCACTGAGCCTGAAAGCCCACGATTTTTCAGAATGTGGGTTTCAATAGCCAAAACGTAAAATTATTTAGCGTTTGTAAGGTAGGATGGAATACTGGTCCCTGCGATAGCATGTCTGGACGTGGTGGTAGGGTCCATGGGGCCCCTACCGCCATCTTTACGATCTCTGCATACCAAGATCTTCTGGGCCGCGCTGGGGCCACAAGAATCACCGACTTCCTTTCCTGCTTGATCCTGCGAAGATTCATGGTAGCAGCAGAATAGGAGGGAATGCATAAATCAGTGAGAACTGATCCCACGGGGTCACCAATGCATCTGTTCCGTATGCGAGTGGATCCCTTGTTCTCAACACAAAGTTGTCGACTTTGTTGTTGAACCTGGACGCAAACAGATTTACGTCCGGGATCCCCCATCTTTGGCATATAGCCCGGAAGATGTCGGGGTGAAGAGACCATTCACCTGGAAACAACTGTTGACGACTTAAGTAGTCCGCCTGCCAATTCTCTACCCCTGGAATGAAGATTGCCCATATGCACGGCACATGCTTTTCTGCCCAGGTTAGGATATGGTTTACCTCTCCCTGGGCTGCATGACTTCTGGTGCCCCCTTGGTGATTGATATAAGCCACTACTGTGGCATTGTCCGATTGGATCCTGACAGGACAATTCCGCAACCTGAATGTCCAGGCCTTTAGGGCTAGGTACGCTGCCCGAATCTCTAGAATGTTGATGGGCAAGGTCCTTTCGGTTCTGGACCATTTTTCTTGGACAGTTGCCTCTTCCAGGACTGCTCCCCAACCCGAAAGGCTGGCATCTGTGGTTACCACCTTCCAGGTAATTGGTAAGAAGGATTTCCCCTTTCACAGATTCTCGGGTATTCTCCACCAACAAAGGCTTTGGCGCACTTTTGGCGACAAACGCATCGGAAAATCTAGCGCCTGGACCTTCTTTGTTCCAGGCAGACGGGATACTGTTTTGCAGCAGTCTTGAATGAAACTGAGCATAGGGAACCGCTTTGAATGAAGCCACCATCTTTCCCAACAACCTCATGCAAAGGCGAAAAGAAGGACCCTTCTTCGCCCTGACCACCTGAACCAGCTTCTTTATGGCGCTGATCTTTGCCTGGGGTAAAAACACCCTCTTCTGGGCTGTATCTATTACCAGACCCAAGTACTCTATTCTTCTTACTGGCTTTAAAGAAGATTTCTCTAGGTTGAGAACCCAACCTAGGTATTCCAGGTAGTTGACTGTGGTGACCATGCTTTGGTCTAAGCGGGCCACAGACCGGTCTATCAAGAGCAGGTCGTCTAGGTATGCTATAACTTTTATACCTTGAGTCCTTAATCTGGCCAGAGGAAGGGCCAGAAGTTTTGTAAACACCTGAGGTGCAGTAGCTAGACCAAAAGGCAGAGCTACAAACTGAAAATGAAGTTTTTCCACTTCGAAACGCAGATATTTCCGATGAGCGGAATAGGTACATGCAGGTATGCCAATGTCGATTGATGCCAGAAGTTCTCCTACTTGTAGGATGAAGACTACTGATCGGATTGATTCCATGCGAAAAGATCAAATTTTTAGGAACCGGTTTAGATCAGTTTAGATCTTTGAGATCTAGAATGGGTCTGACATCTCCATTTGGTTTAGGCACCGTGAAAAGGTTTGAATAAAACCCCACCCCTGCTCTTCCATGGGGACCACCATGATCACTTTTTGTGACAAAAGTCGCTCCAACGCTTGAAAGGGAGACTTCTTTTTCTCTGGATCTTTGGGAAAATTTGACCTGAGGAAACGAGGAGACCGGAATTCTCGGAACTCTAGTTTGTAACCTAGAGCTATTGTGGAGACCACCCATCTGTCTTGAAAATCCTCCAGCCAGACCCTTGAGAAGTGTAGCAGTCTTCCCCCCGACTTGAACGAGCGGGAGCGCCCCTTCATAAAGAGGCTTTAGCGTTCTGTCTTATAGGTTTCCTCCCCCAGGACTTCTTTTGTCCTTGGGGTTGACCCTGAGGAATTCCAACTTTTTATCGGTTGGATCCCTAAGCATTTGAGCGTTGTCAACAGGACAAGTCAAACTTTTATTCACAGAGGATATAGCGGCGTCAATTGCCGGTATACCCCACAGCTTTGTAAATTTTTCCTGCATAGGATAAAGTGTTGAAAACTTTTTAGGAGGGAAGAAATGCTTATCTGGGTGATCCCACTCAGAATACATAAGCTGTTCCAGCAATGAATGTACAGGAAAAGCTTGAGGAGGCTTCAGTGAACCCAAACAAGAAGTGGGCTCTTCATCCGACCGAGTTAAGGGTAGCTTAAATGTGGAGCGGACCATTTCAGTAAGAGATTGCACCAACAATTTCTCAGCCTGCGAAGCTGAAGAAGGTCCTTCCCCACTCGATCCCTCGGAAGAGGAGTCATCAGCTTCTTCACGGTCCCCTGAGGGAGAATCATCTTCCCTCTCCCACTGTTCTTCTGTTTGAGGGTCCTGGGTGGTAAAAGGGGACCTAATGCATTTTCTTCCACCCTGTGAAGATGCGATTAAAGCCGCTAAACTTTCCTTCAATCCAGTTATGGCTAAGGATAAAGCCTCCTCAGTAATATATACAGGAGCTGAAATGCCGGAAGCAGTTGCAACCCCTGACAACCCTGATGGCTCTCTCTTACCAGCCTCCCTAGGCCTTTCAGGGGGGGGGGGGGGGGGTGGCATTGCAGAGGGAGGGTCCTCAGAGCCTGAGGGAGATGCCTTTGAGCTCCTGTTTTTTGGGATATTTGTACCTCCCCTTCTGCCCATAGTGCTAAGCACAAATGCAGGGGTACTACCAGAAAAAGCACCCACTGCCGTGCAAATAGTCCAGCAACTGCCGCTGCTATCAAGGCTCAGTCTGATGCTAAGTAAATGTGCCCTGGGGAATGCCTGTGTCACCAACACTCACATGCCATCCATCTGCTCTGTGTCCCTCCATCAGCTGAATGCACCTGCAAAAGGTGTATTTATAGCCTACACAGCCCCTGCGTTGTGAACGTTGAAGCACGGCGGCGCCGCGCTAAGCCTTGCCCCCTCCCTCCGACTTCCCACCACGCCCCCCCTCACTTTTTTTCAGGAAAGACTGCTTTCCCGCGCGAGTGGGGCTCCGATCCGACCGGAACGGCATGCAGGGGAGGGCTGGGGTGGAGGAGAGGAGGTGAGCTGTTGGTAGAATGCTATGGAGGTGGCGGCGGGAGCGACGTGGCATACTGCCGACTGGTCTGCGCCCTCTCGCCTCCTGGAGAGAAATAAATACTAGTCCAGGTGGGGGATGTCTAAAAGGAAAAATCCCCCCTTTCAACATCTTACCTGAGGCTTGGGCTGGAGGAAGCGTGCAGCTTGTACTAACACAGAGCGAGACTGACCAGCATGGAACAGGCACGTGCTCTTGAGAGCCCCCCCGGAGGCGATTTTAGGTATGAAAACATTATACTTAAAGGAGAAAACCCATAAGAATCAGAAAATTCCTTAGGAATCTCCACTTACCTTATCCAGCTGCAGGGTTCTGTGGTAAACCAGACAGACCCAATCTTCACCACTCGCGGTGGGCTCCGTTTAAAAAAAAAACCTTCAGGGACCGGGGCCCCTTTTTATTGGGAGTTCCACACCCCTGGATCCGTAAAGTACCCCGCCAGGAAATATGGCTGAAAAAAGCAAGCACTGGATCCCGGGGTCCAGCTCTCCAAAAAGAGAAGCGTTACAGGCAAAACCTCGTTTCTTCCGACCCGAGGCACGGGTACTATTCAATTCGGCCTAAAAAGACACTTTGAATGGATCCGGTTGCATAGCTTGCCCCAGCAAAGGAATATTCCAGTGGAGCTCAGCATAGCACATCTTTACTCGTGACCAGCACCTAAGACACTGGCGAAAAAACTGAGGTACTCCCAGTAAGGGGAGGGGTTATATAGGGAGTCAAACTTCCTGTCTAGGGTGTGCCAGTGTCCCTCACCTAAAGGTGCCTATATAACCCATACAGTAAATACTGTGGCTCTGTGTCCCGTGTTATATGATATAGAAAAATTTATTAAATGTGATACAAAAGTGGGTAACCAATGCGTTTCAGGTTCTCAAAATTCCTTCTTTAGGGATCATACAGCTTGGGCAGCTGCTGCGGTGGTATATGGTCTCGATCCCAGAGGAAGGAGCTTTAGGCCCCCCCCCCCCCGAAATGTAACAACTTTTGTATTACATTTCATAAACCTTCTACTGGACATGTTCATTTGTGGTGGTGCTCTCGTCTTTCATATGCACTGTTATCCAAAATAACAGATCCCTGGACCTGGTAGTGCATCTATTGGCCTATCCAATCCAAGCCCTAACATTCTCTTTTAAGTAAATAACCCCAAAAAAATGTTAACAGCTGTATTCATTGAAGCTTCTGAATGTGAAACAGATTGCATTGCCTATCACGTACCTGGTAGAGCTTAAGTTGATAAAGAAGCTCATCTTTCAACTCCGACCCAACACTCCTGAAGGTGGTGAAAGGGAGTGTGTCGGGTTGGCATGGGTGCCAGAGTGGCAGGCAGTACCGGATCTGTGTGGCTGCTGGATGCAGAGGAATGTGGACCCTGGCACATGGATCAAGAACAGGAACAGCAAGTACCGGTACAGGTGACAGGAACAAGCTTGAGGCACCAGCCAGGGGCAGAGCCATGCAGAGCCATGCACAAACTGAGGTCCGGAACAGCTGGACAGCATAGTACTGGATCAGGAAGGTCCAGGAAACAAGCTGGTCAGCTGAAGTAGAAGGCAGAGCCAAGGTCACAGTGAGGAGGCCAAAGACAAGGAAGGGCAGAATTAGGAGGTCCAGTAATCAGGAACTGGCTGAAGACCCCTCAGCAAGCTCTCCCTGAAGTGCTCCGGGTTATAGAGGCTGCCACGCTAATGCTCACGCACATCTCGCAAGGTGCGTGCCTATAAGCCAGCACCAGTTTCCTTAGACTTGAGTGAACCCAACCTTCCTTACAATACCCTAGAGAGGCACCTAGGAGCCTCCAAAAGAACGAATAACGAATTAATAATAATAAATATTAATAATAAAACATTTTTATTAATATTATTACTATTTATTCATTACGTTCCATTCGTTTAGATGCGACATTCGTTTTTTCGGATACATAATTTGTGGCTTTGGATAAATTTGTATTCGTTACGTTCACTTTTTTTTTTTTTTCGGATTTTCAAATTTTCCAATTTACTAATTTTTGAATTTATGAATTGCGATCACAAACGAATGACCCGAAAAAAAAAAAAAAGAAAAACAAATAAATGTATAAAATTTGTATTCGTTACGTTCACTAACAGCCAAATTTGACAGGAAATTCCAACACCTATAATTTAATAGTTAGTTATTCTTTAGAATTTTTGGGAGTTTCTTTCATTTTTTTTTTGGATTATTCAAATTTTCCAATTTTTGAATTTGCAAATTTTTGAATCGCGATCATAAATGAATGACCCGAAAAAAACAAAAAAAAACAAATAAACAAATAAAATTTGTATTCGTTACATTCACTAAGAGCCAAATTTGATAGGAAATTCCAACACCTATAATTTAATAGTTCGTTATTCTTTAGAATTTTTGGATTTTCTTTCTTTTTTTTTCTGATTTTTCAAATTTTCCAGTTTTCGAATTTGCAAATTTTTGAATTTTTTGAATTGCGATCCCAAATGAATGACCTGAAAAAAATAAATAAAAAACAAATAATAAATAAAATTTGTATTCCTTACATTCACTAAGAGCCAAATTTGATAGGAAATTCCAACACCTATAATTTAATAGTTTGTTATTCTTTAGAATTTTTGGATTTACTTTCTGTTTTTCGGATTTTCAAATTTTCCAATTTTCGAATTTGCGAATTTTTGAATCGCGATCATAAACGAATGACCCGAAAAAAAAATAAAAAACAAATAAAATTTGTATTCCTTACGTTCACTAACAGCCAAATTTGATAGGAAATTCCAATACCTATCATTTAATAGTTAGTAATAGTAATTATTATTAGTTAGTTAGTTATTATTTTGCATTTACGAATTTTCGGGTTTTCGGATTTTCCTTGTCTTGAATTTTCGGATCTTCATTCTCATTTTCACATGGTAATTTCCCGCCTCTGTAGCTTTTTAGGTCTGTTCGTTTCAGGCAGGGGGGAAGAAATTTGTACTGGGGACACAATGGGGAGGGGGGGCTGGATTTGTGGTAGGAGGGGGGGAGGGGAATTGACAGAGGTAATTTGTGTTAGGAGGGGATATTTGGGGGAGGGGATAGAATTTGTGCTAGGAGGGGGAGGGGAGGGGGGTGATATGTGCTCGATGGGGAAATGTATTGCTAGCAGAGGAAGGAGGCAGAAGACAGAAATGACACTCAGTGCTCTGGACTGAGACAAGCACACACTACAGAGGGATATGCTTTGTTCAGATTTCATTTCTGAGGTTTACAATCCACTTTAAATATAATAAAAAATTTAATCAATTAAAAAAAAAAATGAGATAAATGAGGATTTGGCCACAGGGACAATAGAGGTTAAATCTCTGGGAACGCCGCCTCGCTCATACATCAGCTGGGAAACGTTCTGCGGCCGGCGGGGAGGTAAATCTAAGAGGGAATCGCGGTAAGAGCGACTGACGGAGCGTTCACCCCTGAATTCTGTACCGGCCGCGGTCCATCACCGCCGAAGACGAGGAAATCACACCGAGGTTCAAAGCAGAACTTCTTCACTTTTCACTGTCTAGTCACAGGCTGAGAGTGGATCCAGGATCTGGGCTCAGAGGAAGTGGGCTGAATGATGCTGACATCAGACTAAGGACAACAAGTTGTGGGAAAGAATGGCTGCGGGGGGGGGGGGGGGTTCTAAGTTGCTTTTTATATATTTTTATATATTTTGATGGGCTATTTATGTTCTCCTGATATTTTGGGTTCACATCAGGCCAACCAAAATATTTTTTAGGATTTATTGTCTTTCTTTATGTTTTAGTTTTTTTATTTATATTCCAATATTATTTCCCAGGTAAATATGACATCTTTGTCTAATTAATAAACAATATTTGCGCCTTCAGGCAGAAGATGCAGCTCGAGGCTCTTGACACACATGTTCACCAGGTTAATCCTAACTGCTTTGCTGCAAAAAAATATAAATATTTTGCCTTCCTGGCTCTCCCCTCCCCCCTCATCAACATGATAATAAAATTTTTTTTTTTAAATCTTTCTATTTTCATTACATACCCTTTTTTAGACCCGGTGATGTGCTTCTCTATGCAATGCAGGCAGATCATGGCTGGTGTTAGGAGCCAGCAGGGGGCGGTACATAGCTTCCTGATAACATCCCATCCCCCGCCCTCAGTACTCCTCCCAAGAGACCCTAAGGATCTGGCACATGATAGCTTCAAGTGCTGTCATAGGGAACACAGCACCCCAACATTGGAAACACTGCCCCCCAACATAGAGACCACAGCACCCCCAACATGTAGAACACCGCACCCTAACATAGAGAACACAGCACCCCCAACATAGAGAACACCGCACCCCAACATAGAGAACACCACACCCCCAACATAGAGAACACCGTACCCCCAACATAGAGAACACAGCACCCCCAACATAGAGAACACCGTACCCCCAACATAGAGAACACTGCACCCCCAACATAGAGAACACCGCGCCCACAATATAGAGAGAACCGTACCCCCAACATAGAGAACACCACACCCCCAACATAGAGAACACCATACCCCCAACATAGAGAACACCGCACCCCAACATAGAGAACACCACACCCCAACATAGAGAACACAGCACCCCCAACATAGAGAGCACCGTACCCCCAACATAGAGAGCACCATACCCCCAACATAGAGAGCACCGTACCCCCAACATAGAGAACACTGCACCCCCAACATAGAGAACACTGCACCCCCAACATAGAGAACACTGCACCCCCAACATAGAGAACACTGCACCCCCAACATAGAGAACACCGCGCCCACAATATAGAGAGAACCGTACCCCCAACATAGAGAACACCACACCCCCAACATAGAGAGCACTGTACCCCAAACATAGAGAACACCGCACCCCAACATAGAGAATACAACATCCCCAACATAGGGAACACCGCACCCCAACATAGAGAACACCGCACCCCAACATAGAGAACACCGCACTCCAACATAGAGAACACTGCACCCCCAACATAGAGAACACTGCACCCCCAACATAGAGAACACCGCGCCCACAATATAGAGAGAACTGTACCCCCAACATAGAGAACACCACACCCCCAACATAGAGAGCACTGTACCCCAAACATAGAGAACACCGCACCCCAACATAGAGAACACAGCACCCCCAACATAGAGAACACCGCACCCCCAACATAGAGAACACCGCACCCCAACATAGAGAACACCACACCCCAACATAGAGAACACAGCACCCCAACATAGAGAGCACCGTACCCCCAACATAGAGAGCACCGTACCCCCAACATAGAGAGCACCGTACCCCCAACATAGAGAACACTGCACCCCCAAAATAGAGAACACTGCACCCCCAACATAGAGAACACCGCGCCCACAATATAGAGAGAACCGTACCCCCAACATAGAGAACACCACACCCCCAACATAGAGAGAACCGTACCCCCAACATAGAGAACACCACACCCCCAACATAGAGAGCACTGTACCCCAAACATAGAGAACACCGCACCCCAACATAGAGAACACAGCACCCCCAACATAGAGAACACCGCACCCCCAACATAGAGAACACCACACCCCAACATAGAGAACACCGCACCCCAACATAGAGAACACCACACCCCAACATAGAGAACAGTGCACCCCCCAACATAGAGAACACCACACCCAAACATAGGGAACACAGCATCTCTAACATAGAGAACACAGCACCCCCAACATAGAGAACACCGCACCCCAACATAGAGAACACCACACCCCAACATAGAGAACACCACACCCCCAACATAGAGAACACCGCACCCCTAACATGGAGAGCACCGTACCCCCAACATAGAGAAAACCGCACCCCCAACATAGAGAACACAGCACCCCCAACATAGAGAACACCGCACCCCCAACATAGAGAGCACCACACCCCCAACATAGAGAAAACCGCACCCCCAACATAGAGAACACTGCATCCCCAACATAGAGAACACCGCACCCCCAACATAGAGAGCACCGTACCCCCAACATAGAGAGCACCACACCCCCAACATAGAGAAAACCGCACCCCCAACATAGAGAACACTGCATCCCCAACATAGAGAACACCGCACCCCAACATAGAGAACACTGCACCCCCAACATAGAGAGCAACACACCCCCAACATAGAGAGCACAGCGCCCCCAACATAGAGAACAACGCACTCCCAACATAGAGAACACAGCACCCCCAACATAGAGAACACTATACCCCCAACATAGAGAACACTATACCCCCAACATAGAGAGCACAGCACCCCCAACATAGAGAACACAGCACCCCTAACATAGAGAACAACGCACTCCCAACATAGAGAACACCGCACCCCAACATAGAGAACACCACACCCCAACATAGAGAACACAGCACCCCCAACATAGAGAGCACAGCGCCCCCAACATGGAGAGCACAGCACCCCCAACATAGAGAACACTGCACCCCCAACATAGAGAACACTGCACCCCCAACATAGAGAACACAGCACCCCCAACATAGAGAACACTATACCCCCAACATAGAGAACACCGGACCCCCAACATAGGGAACACCGCACCCCCAACATAAAGAACACCGCACCCCCAATATAGAGAACACTGTACCCCCAACATAGGGAACACCGCACCCACAACATAGAGAACACAGAACCCCCAACATAGGGAACACCACACCCCCAACATAGAGAACACCGCACCCCCAACATAGAGAACACCGCACCCCCAACATAGAGAACACAGCGCCCCCAACATAGAGAGCACAGCACCCCCAACATAGAGAACACTGCACCCCCAACATAGAGAACACTGCACCCCCAACATAGAGAACACTGCACCCCCAACATAGAGAACACAGCACCCCCAACATAGAGAACACTATACCCCCAACATAGAGAGCACAGCGCCCCCAACATAGAGAACACCGGACCCCCAACATAGGGAACACCGCACCCCCAACATAAAGAACACCGCACCCCCAATATAGAGAACACTGTACCCCCAACATAGGGAACACCGCACCCACAACATAGAGAACACAGAACCCCCAATATAGGGAACACCACACGCCCAACATAGAGAACACCGCACCCCCAACATAGAGAACACCGCACCCCCAACATAGAGAACAGAGCACCCCCCACATAGAGAGCACAGCACCCGCAACATAGAGAATACAACATCCCCAACATAGGGAACACCGCACCCCAACATAGGGAACACCGCACCCCAACATAGAGAGCACCACACCCCCAACATAGAGAACACCGCACCCCCAACATGTAGAACACCGCACCCTAACATAGAGAACACAGCACCCCCAACATAGAGAACACCGCACCCCAACATAGAGAACACCACACCCCCAACATAGAGAACACCGTACCCCCAACATAGAGAACACAGCACCCCCAACATAGAGAACACCGTACCCCCAACATAGAGAACATCACACCCCCAACATAGAGAACACCGCGCCCACAATATAGAGAGAACCGTACCCCCAACATAGAGAACACCACACCCCCAACATAGAGAGCACTGTACCCCAAACATAGAGAACACCATACCCCCAACATAGAGAACACCGCACCCCAACATAGAGAACACCACACCCCAACATAGAGAACACAGCACCCCCAACATAGAGAGCACCGTACCCCCAACATAGAGAGCACCGTACCCCCAACATAGAGAGCACCGTACCCCCAACATAGAGAACACTGCACCCCCAACATAGAGAACACTGCACCCCCAACATAGAGAACACTGCACCCCCAACATAGAGAACAACGCGCCCACAATATAGAGAGAACCGTACCCCCAACATAGAGAACACCACACCCCCAACATAGAGAGCACTGTACCCCAAACATAGAGAACACCGCACCCCAACATAGAGAATACAACATCCCCAACATAGGGAACACCGCACCCCAACATAGAGAACACCGCACCCCAACATAGAGAACACCGCACCCCAACATAGAGAACACTGCACCCCCAACATAGAGAACACTGCACCCCCAACATAGAGAACACCGCGCCCACAATATAGAGAGAACTGTACCCCCAACATAGAGAACACCACACCCCCAACATAGAGAGCACTGTACCCCAAACATAGAGAACACCGCACCCCAACATAGAGAACACAGCACCCCCAACATAGAGAACACCGCACCCCCAACATAGAGAACACCGCACCCCAACATAGAGAACACCACACCCCAACATAGAGAACACAGCACCCCAACATAGAGAGCACCGTACCCCCAACATAGAGAGCACCGTACCCCCAACATAGAGAGCACCGTACCCCCAACATAGAGAACACTGCACCCCCAACATAGAGAACACTGCACCCCCAACATAGAGAACACCGCGCCCACAATATAGAGAGAACCGTACCCCCAACATAGAGAACACCACACCCCCAACATAGAGAGCACTGTACCCCAAACATAGAGAACACCGCACCCCAACATAGAGAACACAGCACCCCCAACATAGAGAACACCGCACCCCCAACATAGAGAACACCACACCCCAACATAGAGAACACCGCACCCCAACATAGAGAACACCACACCCCAACATAGAGAACAGTGCACCCCCCAACATAGAGAACACCACACCCAAACATAGGGAACACAGCATCTCTAACATAGAGAACACAGCACCCCCAACATAGAGAACACCGCACCCCAACATAGAGAACACCACACCCCAACATAGAGAACACCACACCCCCAACATAGAGAACACCGCACCCCTAACATGGAGAGCACCGTACCCCCAACATAGAGAAAACCGCACCCCCAACATAGAGAACACAGCACCCCCAACATAGAGAGCACCACACCCCCAACATAGAGAAAACCGCACCCCAACATAGAGAACTCTGCATCCCCAACATAGAGAACACCGCACCCCCAACATAGAGAGCACCGTACCCCCAACATAGAGAGCACCACACCCCCAACATAGAGAAAACCGCACCCCCAACATAGAGAACACTGCATCCCCAACATAGAGAACAACGCACCCCCAACATAGAGAGCAACACACCCCCAACATAGAGAGCACAGCGCCCCCAACATAGAGAACAACGCACTCCCAACATAGAGAACACAGCACCCCCAACATAGAGAACACTATACCCCCAACATAGAGAACACTATACCCCCAACATAGAGAACACAGCACCCCTAACATAGAGAACAACGCACTCCCAACATAGAGAACACCGCACCCCAACATAGAGAACACCACACCCCAACATAGAGAACACAGCACCCCCAACATAGAGAACACCGCACCCCCAACATAGAGAGCACAGCGCCCCCAACATAGAGAGCACAGCACCCCCAACATAGAGAACACCACACCCCCAACATAGAGAGCACAGCGCCCCCAACATAGAGAGCACAGCACCCCCAACATAGAGAACACTGCACCCCCAACATAGAGAACACTGCACCCCCAACATAGAGAACACAGCACCCCCAACATAGAGAACACTATACCCCCAACATAGAGAACACCGGACCCCCAACATAGGGAACACCGCACCCCCAACATAAAGAACACCGCACCCCCAATATAGAGAACACTGTACCCCCAACATAGGGAACACCGCACCCACAACATAGAGAACACAGAACCCCCAACATAGGGAACACCACACCCCCAACATAGAGAACACCGCACCCCCAACATAGAGAACACCGCACCCCCAACATAGAGAACACAGCACCCCCCACATAGAGAGCACAGCACCCGCAACATAGAGAATACAACATCCCCAACATAGGGAACACCGCACCCCAACATAGGGAACACCGCACCCCAACATAGAGAGCACCACACCCCCAACATAGGGAACACCACACCCCAACATAGAGAGCACCACACCCCCAACATAGAGAACACCGCACCCCCAACATAGAGAACACAGCACCCTCAACATAGAGAACACCGCACCCCCAACATAGGGAACACTGCACCCCCAACATAGAGAACACCACACCCCCAACATAGGGAGCACCACACCCCAACATAGAGAACACCGCACCCCCAACATAGAGAACACAGCACCCCCAACATAGAGAACACCACACCCCCAACACAGAGAACACCACACCCCAACATAGAGAACACCACACCCCCAACATAGAGAACACCACACCCCCAACATAGAGAACACAGCACCCCCAACATAGGGAGCACCACACCCCCAACATAAAGAACACCGCACCCCAATATAGAGAACACAGAACCCCCAACATAGGGAACACCGCACCTCAACATTGGAAACACCGCACCCCCCACATAGAGAGCACCGCACCCCCAACATAGAGAGCACCGCACCTCCAACATAGGGAACACTGTGCCCCCAACATAGAGAACACTGCACCCCCAACATAGGGAACACAGCACCCCCAACATAGGGAACACCACACCCCAACATAGGGAACATCGCATCCCCCAACATAGAGAGCACCGTACCCGCAACATAGAGAACACAGCACCCCCAACATAGAGAACACCACATCCCCAACATAGAGAACACTGCACCCCCAACATAGAGAACACCGCACCCCAACATAGAGAACACCGCGCCCACAATATAGAGAGAACCGTACCCCCAACATAGAGAACACCACACCCCCAACATAGAGAGAACCGTACCCCCAACATAGAGAACACCACACCCCCAACATAGAGAACACTGCACCCCCAACATAGAGAGCACCGCGCCCACAATATAGAGAGAACCGTACCCCCAACATAGAGAACACCACACCCCCAACATAGAGAGAACCGTACCCCCAACATAGAGAACACCACACCCCCAACATAGAGAACACCGCACACCCAACACAGAGAGCACCATGCCCCCAAGATAGAGAACACCGTGCCCCCAACATAGGGAACACCGCATCCTAACATAGGGAACACCTGCCCCCAACATTGGGAACACCTGCCCCCAACATAGGGAACACCACACCTCCAACATAGGGAACACCACACCCCCGACTCAGGAAACACCACATCCCCAACGTAGGGAACACTGCTCCCCCAACATTGGGAACACTACGCTCCCAACATAGGGAACACTGTGCTCCCAACATAGAGAGCACCGCACACCCAACACAGAGAGCACCACGCCCCCAAGATAGAGAACACCGTGCCCCCAACATAGGGAACACCGCATCCTAACATAGGGAACACCTGCCCCCAACATTGGGAACACCTGCCCCCAACATAGGGAACACCACACCTCCAACATAGGGAACACCACACCCCCGACTCAGGAAACACCACTTCCCTAACGTAGGGAACACTGCTCCCCCAACATTGGGAACACCACGCTCCCAACATTGGAAACACCACGCCCCCTGACTCAGGAAACACCACACCCCAACATAGGGAACACCATTCCTCCAACATAAGGAACTACCGCATGCCAACATAGGGAACACCGCGCCCCCAACATAAGGAACTACCGCATCCCAACATAGGTAACACCGCGCCTCCAACATAAGGAACTACCGCATCCCAACATTGGTAACACCGCGCCTCCAACATAAGGAACTACCGCATCCCAACATTGGTAACACCGCGCCTCCAACATAAGGAACTACCGCATCCCAACATTGGTAACACCGCGCCTCCAACATAAGGAACTACCGCATCCCAACATTGGTAACACCGCGCCCCCAACATAAGGAACTACCGCATCCCAACATAGGTAACACCGCGCCTCCAACATAAGGAACTACCGCATCCCAACATTGGTAACACCGCGCCTCCAACATAAGGAACTACCGCATCCCAACGTAGGGAACACCGCGCCTCCAACATAAGGAACTACCGCATCCCAACATTGGTAACACCGCGCCTCCAACATAAGGAACTACCGCATCCCAACATTGGTAACACCGCGCCTCCAACATAAGGAACTACCGCATCCCAACGTAGGGAACACCGCGCCTCCAACACAAGGAACTACCGCATCCCAACATAGGTAACACCGCGCCTCCAACATAAGGAACTACCGCATCCCAACATTGGTAACACCGCGCCTCCAACATAAGGAACTACCGCATCCCAACATAGGGAACACCGCACCTCCAACATAAGGAACTACCGCATCCCAACGTAGGGAACACCGCGCCTCCAACACAAGGAACTACCGCATCCCAACATAGGTAACACCGCGCCTCCAACATAAGGAACTACCGCATCCCAACATTGGTAACACCGCGCCTCCAACATAAGGAACTACCGCATCCCAACATAGGGAACACCGCACCTCCAACGTAGTGAACACTGCACCCCCGACACAGGAAACACCACCCCCCCAACATAAGGAACTCCCGCATCCCAACACAGGAAACACCGCGCCCCCAACATCCCTCTTGGAGCACCTTCCGCCAGCATCTCACTAACAAAGGTAGAGTAAAGCCTATAAATGGTCTCCCTCCTTTGGAAATGCTGGTCGCCTGGCTATAACGCTGATTCAGGAGCTCCATGACTGGCCAAGTAGGCAGATCAGGAACTGCGACTTCACTGGCTTCAGGCTTGTTCCCCGTCAGTCTGAGAGTAGAGATAGCCAGGGAAATAGCAGTTTTCAGAAGCAGCTCATTCATGGCAGATTATTTTCACCCCTGTGCGAAGCCGTTGATTGAAGCGACCATCATCCCACCTGCAGGTGAGTACCGGGTGCGGGGCGGTGAGGCTCCTGTACAGCATCACTGAGAGGGAGATGCTTCGAAAAGGAAATGTCAGCTTCCATCGAAGGATTCTCACCCAGGCGCCGAGCTCCACTCCGGCCTCCTCTGGGTTTGCGGCGCGCTCGGTTGCGGCGGGCGACGGAGGGGTTAAGGTGTTTGCGATTCTCGGGCCGGTATTGTCGGCGTGTTTTACGGCCCGCTTGTAGCCGTACAGGAAGGCGTGAGTAATTAGTTGCTTCCATCTGTGCCGTTTTCTCGCGCAGACACGACGCGCGATAAATTATTGTTAGGGCGGCCACTTTGCAGCCGTAAAGATAAAACAAAACAGCAAAATTTGCTCTCCATTTTTCTGCATTTTAACGGCTCGCCATATTTCAGCGCTTTTATGGCGGTTTTATGTGTATTTACGTAGCTCCATCCCCCGAGCGCGAGCCGAGAAGCTGCATCAGCACCAGATCTGCGAGACAGCCGAGTTTTTCATGTTTATGGGGCGCCGTGTGGGAACGGCGGCCTGGGGAGGGGGCGGATTTTTTTTTTTTTTTCACTGGCGGTATTGCTGATGCTTTTTATTATGTAACGTCGAACGGACGCCGCGATCAACATGTCACAACATCGCCTCCGAGAATCGTCACCCCTGGAGACGTGGCCGAGAACACAGAATGAACTGACAAATAAAATAACAAAAAGAAAACTGAGGCTTCCAAACCCCGCCCACAACGCGCGCAGGGGGGCGCCAACTTACGTTTATGCAGTGCGTAAAAAAAAAAAAGCACATGCGTTATCGCGCGTTACATCCTTGCGTTGACTTGCCTATTAACATCGACACGCCATAACGTCCTAAAAAAAAAAACAAAAAACGGACGCGTCTCAAAATTTTTGCCGCAGAACATTGAGTCGCTGTTCAAAACGAATGGTGCCGAAATGCGTTAATACGCGCAACGTTCGTCGTGTGCAATGCTTGCGTTAAAATTAGCCAATAGAGTGTCTCATTTGTACTCAAGGGATTCATTGCGGTGCGTCAACGTGCGCCGCAGAGCATCGCGGTAAGGCAACTCATTCGTTATGAAGGGAAGGTCCGGAGCATTGAGGAACAAATGAAGCGGAGGACTGGCATGACAGGGTGGGAGTGGGGATGTGGGAGGTTTACTTCCGTGATTGGTGGGGGAGGTTATGGGGAGGAGCTCTAGGAGATTAGACCGCAGGGAGGGGGTTGGACCGTAACAGTTGGAGTCTGGAAGTCCCTCCCTCCCTCCCTGGGATTGGCTATGCAGGCAGGAGGCGTGTAGTTTATATGTGGCGGTTGGTGGGATACAAGTTGGGGATTGGTCGGTTGGAATGGTGGCCTCTGGTTGGGTGTGGTTCAGTAATAGGGACCAGGCAGTGGTAGACCTGGAAGGTCGGTGGGCGATTGTCCCGGAGGCAGGGTTTAGCGGCCAGGGGGCGCGGACAGGAGATTTTGTTGTAATGTTAAATTGTTACTTAGTTGTTATTTGTGGTTAATTCGCCTCCCGGGCACTTTTACCCCCTTCCTGCCCAGGCCAATTCCCGGCTCTCAGCGCTGTCACATTCTGAAAGACAAGTGCGCGGTCATGCAACACTGAACACGTATGACATTTTTATCATTTTTTTTCTCACAAATAGAGATTTCTTTCGGCGGTATTTCATCCACACTGGGGGGGGGGGGTCTTTTATTTTATTGCTAAACAAACAAAAAAAGACCAAAAATTTTGAAAAAAAAGAAAACTTTTTCATTGTTTGTTTTGTTATAAAATTTTGCAAACAGGTAATTTTTCTCCTTCACTGATGTGCGCTGATGAGGTGGCAGTGATGGGCACTGATAAGGCTGCACTGATGAGGCGGCACTGATGAGGCTGCACTGATGAGGTGGCAGTGATGAGGTGGCAGTGATGGGCACTGATGAGGCTGCACTGATAAGGCGGCACTGATGAGGTGGCACTGATGAGGTGGCAGTGATGGGCACTGATAAGGCTGCACTGATAAGGCGGCACTGATGAGGTGGCACTGATGAGGTGGCAGTGATGGGCACTGATGAGGCTGCACTGATAAGGCGGCACTGATGAGGTGGCACTGATAAGGTGGCAGTGATGGGCACTGATAAGGCTGCACTGATAAGGCGGCACTGATGAGGTGGCACTGATGAGGTGGCAGTGATGGGCACTGATGAGGCGGCACTGATGAGGCGGCACTGATGAGGCTGCACTGATGAGGCTGCACTGATGAGGTGGCAGTGATGGGCACTGATGAGGCTGCACTGATGGTCACTGATGAGGCTGCACTGATGGGCACTGAGAGGCTGCACTGATGGGCATTGATGAGGTGGCACCAGTGTGAATTTCCTTGACTAAATTAATACTATTTTAGTCGACTAAATACAACTAAAACTAAAACAATTAAAATGACTAAAATACCAATAAAAGTAAAATGGCATTTTAGTCAAATGACTATAACTAAAACTGGATCGAAATTTGTAGTCAAAATTAACACTGGGCGGCGCTGATGGGCGCTGATGAGGCGGCACTGGTGGGCACAGATCAGGAGGGCACTAATAAGTGGCACTGATGAGCATTGACAAGTGGCACTAATAGGCACTGGTAGTCGGCACTGATAAGTGACCCTGATGATGAGGCACTGATAGGTGGCACTGATTAGGAGGCACTGATGGGCACTAATAGGTGGCACTGATAGGCACTGGTAGTCGGCACTGATAAGTGACCCTGATGAGGAGGCATTCTAGTCAAAAGACTAAAACTAGATCGAAATTTGTTGTCAAAATTAACACTGGGCGGCACTGATGGGCACTGATGAGGCGGCACTGGTGGGCACAGATCAGGAGGCACTGATGAGCACTGACAAGTGGCACTGATAAGCACTGGTAGTCAGCACTGATAAGTGACCCTGATGATGAGGCACTGATGGGCACTGATAGGTGGCACTGGTGGGCACTGATTAGCAGCACTGGTCATGAATGTGGGGAGAGATGACCCTCTAACAGAAGCCAAACATTTTTTTTTTTTAAATGTCCCTTTAAGAGATATGGGCGGAAGTGGCGTTTTGACGTCGCTTCCTCCCTGCATTGTTATGGAGACAGGTGGGGGACCATCTTCCCCTCACTCGTCTCCGTACCCAGCACGGAAGAGGATCTGATCGCCTCCGCTGCTGCCGACTGATCCGGTAATCGGCGGAGGGCACCAGAGCGCGGCGGGAGGCCCAATCTCCCGCCGCCAATAAAAGTGATCTTGCGGCAAATCCGCCCTAGAGACCACTCTTATCGGAAACCGGACCGCCAGCCGGAGAAGAAGATACCGGGGTTTTTGGCAGCTAGCTGCTGCCATAACAACGATATTCCTCTTCAAAGTAAGGACGTATATCGGCGTGCGGCGGTCCGGAAGTGGTTAAAGGAAATTCCAATACCTATAATTTAATAGTTAGTAATAGTTAAAGTGGTTGTAAACCCGGGTAAAAAAAAAAAAAAACCCCTGCAAGTCAAAAGGCATAATGAGCTGGTATGCATAGCATACCAGCTCATTATGAATTACTTACCCGAGAACGAAGCCCTCACAGCCGTCCTCGTCTCCCCCTCCAGCTGGTGACATCTCTCCCGGGGGTTACTTCCGGGTATCGTGCCCCCGGCGCTGTGATTGGCCGGAGCCGCAATGACGTCACTCCCGCCGGTAGCGGCACACAGACTGAAGCAAGGGCACATATGTGCCCTTGCTTCAGTTTTCCCCAGTGCGCATGTGCCGATGTCATCAGCACATGCAGGGGACAGGAGATATCTCCTAAACCGTGCAGGTTGGGTTAGGAGATATCCGGGGTAGGTACAGGTGAGACTTATTATAGGGTTACCTGTAGCATAACGTTATTGTAAAGGGTTTACAACTACTTTAAGTTATTATTAGTTAGTTATGATTCAAGTTTTTCAAATTTTCGGGTTTTCAAATTTTCAGAATGCCGTTCATATTTTTGGATTTTCGTTCTTTAGAATTTTTTTAGCTTATTTTGGGATTTTCGAATATTTCCGAATTAACGAATTTGTTGAAATTCATAAAAAAACGAATTCGGAGCGAAACGAATTGCACACGTCTAGTTAAGGTGAGGTGGAGTGATGGAGGGGTTGTCGGGGAGTTTTAGGAGGTGACCTCTGAACTACAATAGTCATGTGCTGCTAACGCACCACAAAGGGTGAGAAGAAATGCACACAACCCTCGTGGGTACATGCGCCGTGATGAGTTGCGGTGCGTTGCACTCTACTGTACAGTGCGCTGGGTTGCTATTGACAATGAATGGCACCACAATGAGCAGGGTGTGTTGCCATGCAGTGTGACAATGCAGGTTAGCGCATGTGTTATGGTGTGATTTAGCCCTCTGCCCCGTACTTGTATGAGGAGCCCGAGATGATAAGGGGGGGGGGGGGCAAGCACCCCTGGAATTTTCTACTCATGAATGCCTTCAAAAAGTTACGATTGTGCGTACCAATCCAAACACGGTGAATCCCACTCCAAAGTGAATCTCCACCGCCTAAAAAGGGACACAGGCTGTGATTAAGGCATATTGACGAAACGCGTAAACCGGTGTATTTTTGTACATTCCACTCAATAAATTAAAGTTATTCTTTAAAGGACGAGTTGCCAGCTCTCCACATTTCCATAATGGGACACAGCAAGAGGTTTACGGAGGAGGTACGACTCTCATATAATAGAGAAGTCATATACTGCGTGATGTCACGGCAACATGTTAAAATGAAGGAGGAGACTCAACGCTCCACACAGTGCGAAATCTGAAGCAGTAATTTCTGGAAATTTAAATAATTGCACTTAGATATGTAAAATATTCATAGCGCCGTATATAAAACTGCCCCAAATAAGCCCAATCGCATTTTATAGGGCAGGTGATGACGTCACAGTACGTAGCTCCCCCCTACGCGTTTAGTCAGAATTGACATCTTCCATGCCCCTAGGCCTGCTATTTTCCCAGAAGTATTGGTGAGCTCACATGGTTCAGGCAGAGTTCAGGTAGAGTCACTTAGTGTTACGTTCACACCGGTGCAACTTGTCATGCGATTTGACAGGTCAAATCGCATGACAAGTGGCACCCTATTGACGGGCAATGGAACTGTCAAAATCGGTGCAACGCGGACTTTGTGGTGTCCCGCAATGATTTGAAAAAGTAGTTTCTGCACTAGTTTTGGTGATTTCAGGTGCGACTTGCATAGACATCTGTGCATGGAGCCCCAAAGCTGTCAGCCAAGGCACACTGACATGCGACTTTGAAATCGTGCGATTTGGGAAGTTGCACGATTTAAAAGCCGCATTTAGTGCGAACCAGAGCTTAAAGTGGAACTTCACTCTCTCGATCAGCTAGGAGTATTTTAAATCCTTCTACTTCCAACATTAGTAAATAGATAGGAAGGTATATCATATTTATTTGTTTTAAACCGTTTACATTTCCTCAGTTACTTCCTGGTTTCAGGTCTAGGCAAATTATGTCATACATTCCAGGAGTCCTCATTGAAGGAGGGGTTTTCTCAGCTAAGCACAACCTCCGGCCTGCATGCCTGAGCTAAGGGCTGATGGATTCCAGGAAGTAAATGCTACATGAGACATCTGCCCTTACTCAAGATGGACATGGCTAGAAATGTTGGGGGGGGGTTAAAGTGATTTCTGGGCAAAATAAAGCATGGAGACATGGATGGATGGAGACAGGGATGGAGACATTGATGGTTGGATGGAGAGAGAGACATGGATAAATAGAGACATAGATGGATTGATGGAGACATGGATGGAGGGTTGGGTGGATGGAGAAATGGATCGAGACATGGATGGAGACATGGATGGATGGAGACATGGATGGATGGATGAATGGATGGATGGATAGATGGATGGAGACATGGATGGATGGAGGGTTGGGTGGATGGAGACATGGATGGAGGGATGGGTGGATGGAGACATGGATGGAGGGATGGGTGGATGGAGACATGGATGGAGACATGGATGGAGACATGGATGGATGGATAGATGGATGGAGACATGGATGGATGGAGGGTTGGGTGGATGGAGACATGGATGGATGGATAGATGGATGGAGACATGGATGGATGAAGACATGGGTGGAGGGAGACATGGATGGAAATATGAAGATATGGATGGATGGATAGATGAAGATATGAAGATATGGATGGATGGATGGAGATATGAAGATATGGATGGATGGAGACATGGATGAATGGATGGATGGATGGATGGATGGAGACATGGATGGATGGATGGATGGATGGACATATGAAGATATAGATGGATGGAGACATAGATAGAGATGTGAAGATATGGATGGATGGAGACATGGATGGATGGAAGGATTGATGGAGGCATGGACAGATGGATGGAGACATGGATGGAGGTATGAATGAAGATATGGATTGATGGAGACATGGATGGATTGATGGATGGATGGAGACATGGATGGATGGATGGATAGATGGAGATATGAAGATATGGATGGATGGAGACATGGATGGATGGATGGATGGATGGATGGACATATGAAGATATAGATGGATGGAGACATGGATAGAGATGTGAAGATATGGATGGATGGAGACATGGATGGATGGAAGGATTGATGGAGACATGGACAGATGGATGGAGACATGGATGGAGGTATGAATGAAGATATGGATTGATGGAGACATGGATGGTTGGATGGATGGAGACATGGATGGATGAAGACATGGATGAATTAATGGATGGATGGAGACATGGATGGATGAAGACATGGATGAATTAATGGATGGATGGAGACATGGACAGATGGATGGATAGATGGAGATATGAAGATATGGATGGATGGAGACTAGGATGGATGGATGGATGGATGGATGGAGACATGGGTGGAGGGATGGGTGGATGGAGAAATGGATGGGTGGATGGAGACATGGACGGATGGATGGAGACATGGATGGAGGTATGAATGAAGATATGGATTGATGGAGACATGGATGGATTGATGGATGGATGGAGACATGGACGGATGGATGGATAGATGGAGATATGAAGATATGGATGGATGGAGACTAGGATGGATGGATGGATGGAGACATGGGTGGAGGGATGGGTGGATGGAGAAATGGATGGGTGGATGGAGACATGGGTGGAGGGATGGGTGGATGGAGACATGGATGGGTGGATGGGGACATGGATAGATAAAGGGGGTCCAACCCGTTACTAGCAAGGTGTACCTAATAAAGTGTGCGGTGAGTGAATATAGATTGTATTTTTGTGTTTTATCTCCTATGTTCTTCCTGAATTCAGAGAACAATGTCCCTTTAAGCGACGGAGCGATATTTCCCGGGCCGCTAAGTGAATGTGACAGTGTGAAATATACACAATTTTTGGGTCATCTGAGTCATGGAAGGTGGAACCATCAGGCGAGCGGCAGTAATAAATCTCTGTCAGGCGTTGCGGTCTGGTGACATTTTCTCCCCGATGTGAATTACGCCGCAGAAAAACCCAGCATTAAGAGTGGAGAACCTGGCCGGCGAGATACCTTCTGACTCTCAAAAACATTTCATCACAAGCGGCACTGCCCTGGCACGGGCTAAGACTGGCCCTATTCATCCTCCACAAAGCCGGCGCTCTCCGGGGAGTTCCTCCGAGGAATAACGCCAAGTGCAAAATATTTCCTACTGCTTATTGTGGCTTCATCCCCAGAACGGGAACAAAGAGGACCTGTTCCTGACAACGATCGCCCACAGGAGCTGACGCTCCGTCTCCAAACGCGTCTTTCACTGATTGGACGTTTTGAAGTTCCAGCTCCACTTTTCGCAATCACTGAAGTCTTCATATCAGCTTTAAAATGTTCATTTAATTTTATAAATATATAATGAAGGAAATCTGCGCTATTTGTTTGCACTGAACCATAAATACTTAATAATTGTACAAACACTCAGAACTGCCATTAGAAATCCTGGGGCCCCATATCACCTGCCTGATGGGGGCCCCATATCACCTGCCTGACAGGGCCCCATATCACTTGCCCGACAGGGCCCCATATCAGCTGCCCGACAGGGCCCCATAAAACGTGTCTGACAGGGCCCCATATCACCTGTCTGACAGGGCCCCATATCACCTGCCCGACAGGGCCCCTTATCACCTGCCCGACAGGGACCCTTATCACCTGCCCGACAGGGACCCTTATCACCTGCCCGACAGGGCCCCTTATCACCTGCTCTACAGGGCCCCATATCACCTGTCTGACGGGGCCCCATATCACCTGTCTGACAGGGCCCCATATCACCTGTCTGACAGGGCCCCATATCACCTGCCCGACAGGGCCCCATATCACCTGCCCGACAGGGCCCCTTATCACCTGCCCGACAGGGCCCCTTATCACCTGTCTGACGGGGCCCCATATCACGTGTCTGACAGGGCCCCATATCACCTGTCTGACAGGGCCCCATATCACTTGCCCGACAGGGCCCCATATCAGCTGCCCGACAGGGCCCCATAAAACGTGTCTGACAGGGCCCCATATCACCTGTCTGACAGGGCCCCATATCACCTGCCCGACAGGGCCCCTTATCACCTGCCCGACAGGGACCCTTATCACCTGCCCGACAGGGACCCTTATCACCTGCCCGACAGGGCCCCTTATCACCTGCTCTACAGGGCCCCATATCACCTGTCTGACAGGGCCCCATATCACCTGTCTGACAGGGCCCCATATCACCTGCCCGACAGGGCCCCATATCACCTGCCCGACAGGGCCCCTTATCACCTGCCCGACAGGGCCCCTTATCACCTGCTCTACAGGGCCCCATATCACCTGTCTGACGGGGCCCCATATCACCTGTCTGACAGGGCCCCATATCACCTGTCTGACAGGGCCCCATATCACCTGCCCGACAGGGCCCCTTATCACCTGCTCTACAGGGCCCCATATCACCCGTCTGATGGGGCCCCATATCACCTGCCCGACAGGGCCCCTTATCACCTGCCCGACAGGGACCCTTATCACCTGCCCGACAGGGACCCTTATCACCTGCCCGACAGGGCCCCTTATCACCTGCTCTACAGGGCCCCATATCACCTGTCTGACAGGGCCCCATATCACCTGTCTGACAGGGCCCCTTATCACCTGCCCGACAGGGCCCCTTATCACCTGCTCTACAGGGCCCCATATCACCTGTCTGACGGGGCCCCATATCACCTGTCTGACAGGGCCCCATATCACCTGTCTGACAGGGCCCCATATCACCTGCCCGACAGGGCCCCTTATCACCTGCTCTACAGGGCCCCATATCACCCGTCTGACAGGGCCCCATATCACCTGCCCGACAGGGCCCCTTATCACCTGCCCGACAGGGACCCTTATCACCTGCCCGACAGGGACCCTTATCACCTGCCCGACAGGGCCCCTTATCACCTGCTCTACAGGGCCCCATATCACCTGTCTGACAGGGCCCCATATCACCTGTCTGACAGGGCCCCATATCACCTGCCCGACAGGGCCCCATATCACCTGCCCGACAGGGCCCCTTATCACCTGCCCGACAGGGCCCCTTATCACCTGCTCTACAGGGCCCCATATCACCTGTCTGACGGGGCCCCATATCACCTGTCTGACAGGGCCCCATATCACCTGTCTGACAGGGCCCCTTATCACCTGCCCGACAGGGCCCCTTATCACCTGCTCTACAGGGCCCCATATCACCCGTCTGATGGGGCCCCATATCACCTGACTGACGGGGCCCCATATCGCCTGTCTGACAGGGCCCCACATCACCTGTCTGACAGGGCCCCATATCACCTGACTGATGGGGCCCCACATCACCTGCCCTAAAGGGCCTCATATCACCTGCCTGACAGAGCCCCATACATACCTCCCAACTGTCCCTGATTCGCTGGGACTGTCCCGTTAATTGGTCCCTGTCCCGGAGAATCAGGGCTGAGTCCCAGAACGCTCGCGTCGCGTACCCGCACGCCATGAGCAACACCTAGTATCGCAGCCGGCATCTCTCCCCGACACTGAATTCACCCCTCCTCTTCCTGTGCTTTTCTGTACACAGAGGAGGAGGGGGGACAGCAACACTACAGGCAGATCTAAGGTAGGGTTTTCACAGCAGCATAGGCTTCTGACAGTCCTGCCAGTGTGGGTGGTGGGTGCTCCAGCCCCCCGCCAGCACCAGCAGCAGACCCCTCGCTCCTACTCATGAGCTGAATGTGCTGTGCTCTCTCTCGCCAGCAACACCTAAATCTCCACCCCCCTCCCCTGCTCCTGTGAGGTCTGTAAATATTTCTGTGTATACCAGGCTTGCAGAAGAGGGGGGCATGGGAAGAAGGTGAGGGGGGGGGGGTGGAGCCAGGAAGTGGTCAAGGGGAAGGATGGAGCTGGGATGGGATCGGAGATGGATAGAGCCGTGATGGGATCAGGGGATGGATGGAGCTGGGATGGGATCAAGGGGAAGGATGGAGCTGGGATGGGATCAAGGGGATGGATGGAGCTGGGATGGGATCAGGGGGATAGATAGCGCGGGATGGGATCAGGGGGAAGGATGGAGCTGGGATGGGATCAGTGGATGGATGGAGCCGGGATGGGATCGGGGGATGGATGTAGCCTGGATGGGATCAAGGGGAAGGATGGAGCTGGGATGGGATCAGGGGATGAATAGAGGAATAGAGCTGGGATGGGATCAGGGGATGAATGGAGATGGGATGGGAACAGGGGATGAATAGAGCTGGGATGGGATCAGGGTATGAATGGAGCTTGGATGGGATCAGGGGATGAATGGAGCTAGGATGGGATCAGGGGAGAAGGATGGAGCTGGGACAAGATCAGGGGGGATGGATGGCATAAGGGTGAGATCAGGGGGAAGGATGGAGCTGGGATGGGATCAGGGGTATTGATGGGATCAAAGGGAAGCATGGAGCTTGGATTGGATCGGGGTGGTGGATGGAGCCATGTTTGGATTGGCATGGTAGATGGAGCCAGGATGTTATCAAGGGAAAAGATAAAACTGGGATGGGATCAGGGGATGGATAGAGCTGGGATGGAATCAGGGGATGTATGGAACCGGGATGGGATCAAGGGGAAGGATGGAGCTGGGATGGGATTGGGGGATGGATGGTGCCAGGATGGGATCAGGGGGAATGATGGAGCTGGGATGGGATCGGCGGATGGATGGAGCCAGGATGGGATCGGGGGATGGATGGAGCCCAGCTGGAATTGGGAGATGGCTGGAGCCAGGATGGGATCAAGGGAAGGATGGAGCTGGGATGGGATTGGGGGATAGGTGGCACTGGGATGGGATCAGGGGATGGATAGAGCTGGGATGAAATCGGGGATGTATGGAACCGGGATGGGATCAAGGGGAAGGATGGAGCTGGGATAGGATCAAGGGGAAGGATGGAGCTGGGGTGGGATTGGGGGATGGATGGTGCCAGGATGGGATCAGGGAGAATGATGGAGCTGGGATGGGATCGGCGGATGGATGGAGCCAGGATGGGATCGGTGGATGGATGGAGCCAGGATGGGATCGGGGGATGGATGGAGCCAAGCTGGAATTGGGAGATGGCTGGAGCCAGGATGGGATCAAGGGGAAGCATGGAGCTGGGATAGGATCAGGGGAAGGGATGACATTGGGGTGGGATCAGGGGGATGGGTGACATTGGGGTGGGATCAGGGGGATCGCTACGTGCGCCACAGGTCTTTTCCCTTCTCCAGTGTCCCTCATTCTGAAGTTCAAATGTTGGGAGGTATGCCCCATATCACCTGCCTGCCAGGGCCCCATATAACCTGCCTGCCGGGTTTCCTCCTCGGCCTGTCCTGGTGGATTAATATAGAAGAGAATTAAATGTAATTGTCGGGAGCGGCGGCACGGAGGATTACTAATCTCTGCTCCCCAAAAATTTGTGACCAGCCCCCCCTCCCTGTCCCCGGCCCATACTGCTGCTGAACTGATGGGGCCCACAAAAAGGGGAAGCTGCCCCGGGCCCAGTCATTGTTGAGGGGCCCAAAGCAGCTTCCCTTTGAGCCCGCATTGCCCACAAATAGTTGATACGTGTATTGGGAAGGGCTGAAGAACATTTTTGTGCAGTGTCCAATCAATATTAAAGATTGCCCCGGATATAGATGTGCGTCTAAATCTCCCCCTGCCTCTGATGCCCAATCCACTTCTAGATCGCGCTCCAGAGTCATCTGCCAGGCGGTGAGGAAGCGATGCGGTGCCTTCTCACCACCTGTTTAACCCCATTTTTTGCCGACGGTTGTTTGCGCCACTTCCCCATTGACTTGCATGTGTAGTTTGCAGCCCGCTGATCGCTACATGTTGGGTCAATTTAGCCGCAGTCGCAAAGCATTACGGCATATAAACAGCCCCCTCCGCTGCCCATTGCAGCTTAAGGGGGGGGGGCAGTTTGGCCCACAACCACAAGTCTAAGCGAGGCCCAAGAGGGATGGCTTTACCCCCCCCCCGAAGGCCGGGTTCACATATATGCGAGTTGGATGCGTTTTACACCTCATCCAATTCGCATAACATCTGAGTGTGACTGGCTTTCCATGGAGCCGGTTCACATCTGTCCGGGGGCGGCTGCAGAGCGAATGAAAAGGGTCCTGTGCGTTTTTGGGTGCGGTTCCGGTGCAAATTCAAACAAAAATTTGCACCTGTGAATCGCACCTGAACCGGAGAACACAAAAACGCAAAGGACACCAGACTGCGAACCGCAGCCAGACCTGTGTGAAGCCAGCCTTGGGCTGCATTCACACCGGTTCATTTTGAATCGCAATTTCAAAACGCTCTGCTAAAAATGACAAATCGCACAACGCAAATTTCAGATGACATTCATTTTAATGGCACCTAAAAAAACGCGGTGCGGTTCTGCTGTGATTGTTGCGTTGCAATTGCAAGAAACCGCATCATGTGAAGCTTGTCGCCTGAAAGTAGCTCCTGATCCTTTTCTGGGTGACAAGCTTCACGCGATGCGTTTTGCAGCGATTGCGACAATTGCGGCAGAACCGCACCGCGTTTTTAGGTGCCATTAAAATGAATGGCATCTGAAATTTGCGTTATGCGATTCGTCATTTTAGCAGAGCGTTTTGAAATTGTACCAAAATTTGTTGTTCACATGGTTGGGGACAAGGGCGTCTTCCCAACAACCCTGGGCGGTGATTGTGGGGTTCTGTGGGCAGGTGGCTTATCCGAATCTGGAAGCCCCCTTTAAGACCCCAGTCCCCCCCCCACATGTGAATGAGTAGTGGGTACATTGTACCCCTACCCATTCACCCCAAAAAAAGGCAGTGTAGTGTAAATAAAAACAAGAGATGGTTTTGACAAGTCCTTAATTAAAAATCTCTCTCCAGTCTTCTCCCTCCGGTCTTCTGCCTCCACTCTTCTCCCTCCGGTCTTCTGCCTCCGGTCTTCTCCCTCCGGTATTCTCCCTTCGGTCTTCTGCCTCCGGTATTCTCCCTCCGGTATTCTCCCTCCGGTCTTCTGCCTCCGGTCTTCTGCCTCTGGTATTCTCCCTCCGGTCTTCTGCCTCCGGTCTTCTGCCTCTGGTATTCTCCCTCCGGTCTTCTGCCTCCGGTCTTCTCCCTCCGGTATTCTCCCTCCGGTCTTCTGCCTCCGGTATTCTCCCTCCGGTCTTCTCCCTCCGGTATTCTCCCTTCGGTCTACTGCCTCTGGTATTCTCCCTCCGGTCTTCTCCCTCCACTCTTCTCCCTCCACTCTTCTCCCTCCGGTCTTCTCCCCCCAGTCTTCTCCCTCCGGTCTTCTGCCTCCGGTCTTCTCCCTCCGGTCTTCTCCCTCCACTCTTCTCCCTCCGGTCTTCTGCCTCCGGTCTTCTCCCTCCGGTCTTCTCCCTCCACTCTTCTCCCTCCGGTCTTCTCCCCCCAGTCTTCTCCCTCCGGTCTTCTGCCTCCGGTCTTCTCCCTCCGGTCTTCTGCCTCCACTCTTCTCCCTCCGGTATTCTCCCTTCGGTCTTCTGCCTCTGGTATTCTCCCTCCGGTCTTCTGCCTCCGGTATTCTCCCTCCGGTCTTCTGCCTCCGGTCTTCTGCCTCCGGCCTTCTGCCTCCGGCCTTCTCCCTCCGGTCTTCTGCCTCCGGTATTCTCCCTCCGGTCTTCTCCCTCCGGTCTTCTGCCTCCGATATTCTCCCTCCGGTCTTCTGCCTCCACTCTTCTCCCTCCGGTATTCTCCCTTCGGTTTTCTGCCTCTGGTATTCTCCCTCCGGTCTTCTGCCTCCGGTATTCTCCCTCCGGTCTTCTGCCTCCGGCCTTCTGCCTCCGGCCTTCTCCCTCCGGTCTTCTGCCTCCGGTATTCTCCCTCCGGTCTTCTCCCTCCGGTCTTCTGCCTCCGATATTCTCCCTCTGGTCTTCTGCCTCCGGTATTCTGCCTCCGGTATTCTGCCTCCGGTCTTCTGCCTCCGGTATTCTCCCTCCGGTCTTCTGCCTCCGGTCTTCTTCTCCGGTCTTCTGCCTCCGGTCTTCTCCCTCCAGTCTTCTGCCTCCCGGTCTTCTCCCTCCCGGTCTTTTGCCTCCAGTCTTCTGCCTCCGGTATTCTCCCTCCGGTCTTCTGCCTCTGGTCTTCTGCCTCCGGTATTCTCCCTCCGGTATTCTCCCTCCAGTCTTCTCCCTCCACTCTTCTCCCTCCGGTCTTCTCCCTCCAGTCTTCTGCCTCCGGTCTTCTCCCTCTGGTCTTCTGCCTCCGGTCTTCTGCCTCCGGTCTTCTCCCTCCGGTCTTCTGCCTCCGGTCTTCTCCCTCCGGTATTCTGCCTCCGGTCTTCTGCCTCCGGTATTCTCCCTCCAGTCTTCTGCCTCCGGTCTTCTGCCTCCGGTCTTCTGCCTCCGGTATTCTCCCTCCGGCCTTCTGCCTCCGGTCTTCTGCCTCCGATCTTCTCCCTCCGGTCTTCTCCCTCCAGTCTTCTGCCTCCAGTCTCCTCCCTCCTGTCTTCTCCCTCCAGTCTTCTCCCTCCGGTATTCTCCCTCCGCTCTTCTGGCTCCAGTCTTCCTCATTGGAGGAGGTTCTTAAACCTCATCCAATATCCGATCCCTGATGAACGGCGAGTGTGCTCCTTGACTGTTTAACCACTTGCCGACCACCCGCCGTCGTTATACATCGGCAGTTTGAAGAGGAATATCGTTATGGCAGCAGCTAGCTGCCATAAACCCGGTATCCTCTCCTACAGCGGGTGGTCGACTTTCAGATAAAAGTGGTCTCTGCGGTGGATTCGCCGCAAGATCACTTTTATCGGGGGCTGGAGAGCCTCCCCCCTCCTGCCACGCTCCGGTGACCTCCGTCGCTTACCGGAGCCGTCAGTAGCGTCGGAGGCGATCGGATCCTTCTCGGTCTGTGGTATGGAGCTGAGCGAGGAGAAGATGGCCCCCCGCTTGGCTCCATACCATTGCAGGGCGGAAGCGACTTCAAAACGTCACTTCCGCCCATAGCTCTTAAAGGGACTTTTTTTTTTTTTTAAACATTTTTTTTATTTTTTTTATTGCATTTTTGCATTTTAGTGTAAATATGAGATGTGAGACCCCCAGTTCTCATATTTAAGAGGACCTGCATTGCTTTTTTTTCAATTACAAGGGATGTTTACATTCCTTGTAATAGGAATACAAGTGACACAATTTGTTTTTTTGTAAAAGAACAGTGTAAAAATAAAAAGTAAAATAATAAAGAAAAAAAAAAAATGTTTTTAACGCGAACCATCCCGCCGAGCTCGCGCGCAGAAGCGAACGCATACGTGAGCAGCGCCCGCAAATGAAAACGGTGTTTAAAAACCACACATGGGAGGCACAGTGGAGAGACGATCGATGTCATGAAAGGAAGAGGATAAGATATAATACTATATTAGGCACGGGATGGGCAACACGTAATGGAATCACAT
Source organism: Lithobates clamitans (assembly GCA_037952925.1). Taxonomy (NCBI): domain Eukaryota; kingdom Metazoa; phylum Chordata; class Amphibia; order Anura; family Ranidae; genus Lithobates; species Lithobates clamitans. The sequence continues at coordinate 63,462 of JBBGZY010002743.1, read as the reverse complement.
AAAGAAGAGTAGATTGAAATTAAAAGTGGAGAGGTATAAAAATGAAATAGTAGAGTGAGATTATATTACATTATATTAAATTAAATTAAAACACTAAACATAATAGGACACGAAAATAGTCATTCGAAATTATACAATTGTACAATTTTTTTTATATGTATATATATATATATATATATATATAATTTTTTTTTTTATTACCTTTTTTTTGTAATGTTGGTTGTTTGACACATGTAATAGGGCGCTGTAAAGCCCCCTTCTTAATTATACTTTGAATAATGTTTTGCACAAATTGAGTTTTGGTTATGGGTAGGCAAGTGGGTGGGCTTTTTCCTTTTTTTTTTTTTTATTATTATCATTATTATTATTATTATATTTATTATTTTTATTATTTTTTTTTTAATTACTGTTTTTTTTTTTCTCTCTCTCTTTTTTTTCTTTCTCTCTTTTGAAGAGGACATGATCGAGGATCCGGTGCGTTTTCTCGGCTGGGGTGGGAGGGGTTAGTGAGGTGTATGTTGATGAAAAGATTTATATAGATATATTGTGCAAAGTGTATTTCTATGTTGTATGTTGGAATTTTTCTTAATTAAAAAAAAGTGATTATAAAAAAACAAAAAAACAAAAAAAAAAACACACGCATGTGAGGTATCGTCACGTTCGTTAGAGCGAGAGCGATAATTCTATCCCTAGACCTCCTCTGTAACTCAAAACATGTAACCTGTAGAATTTTTTAAACATCGCCCATGGAGATTTTTAAGGGTAAAAGTTTGTCGTCCATTCCACGAGGGGGCGCAATTTTGAAGCGTGACATGTTGGGTATAAATTTACTCGGTGTGACATTATCTTTCACAATATAAAAAAAATTGGGCTAACTTTACTGTTGTCTTATTTTTTAATTTTTTTAAAAAAAGTGTATTTTTTTCCAAAAAAAAGTGCGTTTTTAAGACCGCTGCGCAAATACGGTGTGACAGAAAGTATTGCAATGACCGCCATTTTATTCTCTAGGGTGTAAGAAAAAAAATATAAAATGTTTTGGGGTTTCTAAGTAATTTTCTAGCAAAAAAAAAAATTATTTTAACACCAAATCTCAAAGTGAAGGTCGGTCCTTAAGTGGTTAATATGACCATTTGATGGACCAATAAAGCTACTTGGAATCTTTCACCATTTGGCGTGACGCTCCTGTTGCATTTTTTCCATTTTGAGTAATAAAAAAACCCAGCAGGGGTTCCAACCCCTCACAAATCCATTTTAAAAAAAATTAAAAATGTCTTTAGATGCACCAGAACGCGAGGAAGGTTGGAGAATTTTCCGGAGTCTCGTTCAGTCCGTTCTCCTGGGCTGCGGCTCTGAAGTGGTTAAGACGTTTCCCGTATAAATAGCTCAGTTCGGATCGTTTACCTGCTGGGGGGGGGGGGGGGCATCACAAGCGAACTTTTTACCGGGTTACAGAGCCAGCTTGTACGGCGTGCCAGGGGCCCCAGCCACCAGCGAGACCGGCCTTTATTTTCTTAAACTCTTCACATCGTTTTATGTGAAACTGAGAAACGATCGACTCCGACTCTGCAGCTTTGAAGGCCAATGCTGGATTTAAAGGGGGAACTCAAGGGGGGGGGGGGGTGGACTGGGGCTGAGGGCTGAGGAATGAGTCTGGTGAGGAATTGGCCAGATGGAAGCTGCAGAAGCACCTCCACGCCGGTGCCGGCCTCATAGGAGAATCAGGTCCACTGGTCTTAGTAGGGAATGAGGGGGGGGGGGGTGTGATTTTGGTTACATTTACTTATTAGAGAAAATAACAAATTTCATTTGTTGGCAAAAGTTTGGCAAAGTCGAAATTTGATTTCCATTTTATATGAATTTTTTGGGGAAAAATTTACTTTTTTCCCCCTTTATTTAGAGCAGGAAACATCAAACTACGGTAAAGCAAATTGTAAGCTTGAAATAAAAAAGTTTAACAAATAAAAGTAAAAATAAACATAGAATAAAACGTAAAAAAAAAAAAAATAAGGCTAAAAAAAGGTAATTTGATGCCAACTGTACCCTTACAATAAGAACGTTTTTAAAAAAAAAAAAAAATCTACAAACACTGAGGGTAATATGGGCATTTAAAACGGATTTTCCCCTTACAATGAAAAGCATATATTTTTTTTTTAACAAAATAAGCCGTATGCAGGCACAATTTTAAGCTTAGAATAAAAAAAAGTTGAAAAAACAAAGTAAAAACAAACATAAAATAATAAGGCTAATAGGGGTATTTAAAACCAATTGTACCCTTAAAATAACAAAAAGTAAAAAAGTAAAAAAAAAAAAAGTTTACAAAACTATTAATAAAATCAATAAGGTGAATACAGGGCATATAAAGCCAATTATAAGCCTAAAATAAAAAAAATGGTTTGAAAAAAATAGAATAAAAATAAACTTAAAATAATAGGGCTATATAGATAGATAGATAGATAGATAGATAGATAGATAGATAGATAGATAGATAGATAGATAGATAGATCTATATCTATATATCTATATATAGATATATATATCTCTATATATATATCTATATATATATAGCCCTATTATTTTAAGTATATATTATATATATAGATATATATATCTATCTATATATTCATATATATATATGTATATATATATATATTTTTTTTTTTTTTTTTTTTAAGTTTAAGTATTAGGGTGAAATAAAGCCAATTATAAGTTTTAAATTTAATAAAATGTAAAGAATAAAAAAGTAAAATATAAGGTTAATAAAGGGCATTTTAAGCGAATGGTACCCTTAAAATAAACAAAAAAATAAAAAATAAGAATCCTTATTATTACATTTTCAGTAGGGATGAGCCGAACACCCCCCGGTTCGGTTCGCACCAGAACCCGCGAACGGACCGCAAGTTCGCACGAACGTTAGAACCCCATTGACGTCTATGGGACTCGAACGTTCGAAATCAAAAGTGCTCATTTTAAAGGCTAATTTGCATGGTATTGTCCTAAAAAGGGTTTGGGGACCCGGGTCCTACCCCAGGGGACATGTATCAATGCAAAAAAAACTTTTAAAAACGGCCGTTTTTTCGGGAGCAGTGATTTTAATGATGCTTAAAGTAAAAAAAAAAAAGTGAAATATTCCTTTAAATATCGTACCTGGGGGGTGTCTATAGTATGCCTGTAAAGTGACGCGTGTTTCCCATGTTTAGAACAGTCCCTGCACCAAATGTCATTTTTAAAGGAAAAAATCTCATTTAAAACTGCTTGCGGGTTTAATGTCATGTCGGGTCATGGCAATATGGATGAAAATCAGTGAGACAAACGGCATGGGTACCCCCCAGTCCATTACCAGGCCCTTTGGGTCTTGTATGGATATTAAGGGGAACCCCGCACCCAAATTAAAATAAGGAAAGGTCCCTATATACTCTGAACAGCAGTATACAGGCGGTGCAAACAAGACAGGGACTGTAGGTTTGTTGTTAAGTAGAATCTGTTTGTAATTTTGAACATTTTTAATGTGTTTAGCTCCAGCCAAAAAATCTTTTCTAAGCTTTTTGGAAAACATAGGGAAGGGTTATCACCCCTGTGACATTTGTTTTGCGTCTTTCCTCCTCTTCAGAAGATTTCACCTCACTTTTTTGTCCCAATGAAAAATGTTTTTTGAAAATTTGGGTTTTTTTGTGGAACAAGGATTGGAAAGCATCAGTGGAAAGGAAAAATTGTTTTCCCATATTAACTCTTACAGGAGAGAATTTCCCTTCCTTAGGGGTAGATTTCATCTCACTTCCTGTTGTCTCCTTCCGTTTGCAAGTAGGAGTCGTTTGTAAGTTAGATGTTTGAAAGTAGGGTCCTGCCCTATATACTCAGCAGAAATTTGGGCCTTAGGTGTTGCTGTGGCCAAAACACTGTAAGCCCTCACAGGGCCCTGCTGTGAAATATTAGATCAAGAATTGTAATTACATGCCCCTGTTGAACAGGAGCTGAAAAATTAGGCCTTAGGCACTGGTGCTGGTGCCACAACACTGCAACCCCTCACAGACACTCTAGTTGAAACGCAGGAACAAGCCCAGCTGCAAAGTATTGCATCAAAAATTGTAATTACACGCCCCTGTTAGACAGGGGCTGAAAAATTGGGTCTTAGGCACTGGTGCTGGTGCCACAACACTGCAACCCCTCACAGACACTCTAGTTGAAACGCAGGAACAAGCCCTGCTGCAAAGTATTGCATCAAAAATTGTAATTACACGCCCCTGTTAGACAGGGGCTGAAAAATTGGGTCTTAGGCACTGGTGCTGGTGCCACAACACTGCAACCCCTCACAGACACTCTAGTTGGAATGCAGGAACAAGCCCTGCTGCAAAGTATTGCATCAAAAATTGTAATTACACGCCCCTGTTAGACAGGGGCAGAAAAATTGGGTCTTAGGCACTGGTGCTGGTGCCACAACACTGCAACCCCTCACAGACACTCTAGTTGGAATGCAGGAACGAGCCCTGCTGCAAAGTATTACATCAAAAATTGTAATTACACGCCCCTGTTAAACAGGGGCTGAAAAATTGTGCCTTAGGCACTGGTGGTGGCGCCCAGAACCAAAAATGTTCTTACAAGCTATCAGCGTGATGATTGAGGAGGAAGAGGATAATTACTCAGGGATAGTCACTCAGCATCAGCATAGGCAGTCTTTGAAGGGATCTGAGATTTCAAAAAAAATTATTCGGTTACATCTGCATCAGGTGCTTGGTAGCTGGTGGTGATCCAAGACTGATTCATTTTTATGAAGGTCAGCCGATCGACCGAGTCGGTGGACAGACGCACCCTGTGATCGGTTACCACGCCTCCAGCAGCACTGAATGTGCGTTCCGAAAGAACGCTGGATGCAGGACAGGCCAGTAGCTCAATTGCATACTGTGCAAGCTCTGGCCAGTGATCCATCCTCAAGACCCAGTAACCCAGAGGATTTTCGGTGGGAAAGGTGTCCAAGTCTGATCTTGCCCCTAGGTATTCCTGCACCATGTAAAACAGACGCTGGCGATGGTTGCTGGAACCGATCATACCTTGGGGCTGCGGACCAAAAAATTGTCTGAACGCATCGGTCAGACGGCCACCTTCTCCACCGCTCCTTCTTTGACTGACCGAAGCCTCAGCATCACGTTGTCCAGAAACAGGAGTTTGTAACCTCCCAGTCTCTGGGAACGCGTTGCACAGACCTTTCTGCAAGGCCTCCCGAAGATGTTTCATCCTCTGCTCCCTCTGCGATGGCAAGATAAGGTCCGCAACCTTACCCTTGTAACGTGGATCAAGGAGGGTTGCCAGCCAGTATTGGTCCTTCTCCTTGATACCACGAATACGAGGATCCTTACGCAGGCTTTGCAGGATCAGGGAGGCCATGCAGCGTAGGTTTGCTGAGGCATTCGGTCCGGAGTCCTCTGGGTCACTAAGGACAACAACGTCCGCAGCCACCTCCTCCCAGCCACGTACAAGTCCATGTGTTCCTTGGGACTGATCCCTTAAAGACTGCTGATGCTGAGTGCCAGGCTCCACCTCCATACTGACACAATCTTCCTCCTCCTCCTCCTCCTCCTCCTCGTCCTCTTCCTGTGTGATCGGCGGGCACGCAGGAACACTGTCTGGATAAAGGGGGCCTTGAGAGCTAAGGAAGTCCTCCTCTTCCTGCCTCTGTTCTGCCTCAAGTGCCCTGTCCATTATCCCACGCAGCGTGTGCTCCAACAGGTGGACAAGGGGGACAGTGTCACTGATGCATGCACTGTCAGTGCTCACCATCCTCGTGGCCTCCTCGAATGGTGACAGGACAGTGCATGCATCCCTGATCATGGCCCACTGGCGTGGGGAAAAAAAACCAAGGTCCCCTGACCCTGTCCTGGTGCCATAGTCGCACAGGTACTCATTGATGGCCCTCTGCTGCGTGTGCAGCCGCTGCAGCATGGCCAACGTCGAGTTCCACCTGGTGGGCATGTCACAGATTAGGCGGTTCTTGGGCAGGTTAAACTCCTTTTGGAGGTCCGTCAGCCGAGCACTGGCATTATATGACCGGCGGAAATGCACACAGACTTTCCTGGCCTGCCTCAGGACATCCTGTAAGCCCGGGTACCTGCCCAAGAACCGCTGCACCACCAAGTTAAGGACGTGAGCCAAACAGGGCACATGGGTCAGTTGTCCCTGTCGGAGGGCAGAGAGGAGGTTGGTGCCATTGTCGCAAACCACCATTCCTGCCTTAAGTTGGCGTGGCGTCAACCACCTCTGAACCTGCCCCTGCAGAGCTGACAGAACCTCTGCCCCAGTGTGGCTCCTGTCCCCCAAGCACACCAGCTCAAGCACCGCATGGCATCTTTTGGCCTGCGTACTTGCGTAGCCCCTTGAACGCCTACGGAGCACCGCTGGTTCCGAGGAAGAGGCCATGGAGGAAGAAGAAGAGGAGGGGGTGGAGGAGAGAGGTGTGTCACAATCAGCATTTTGGAGGCGTGGTGGCGGAACAACCTCCAACACTACTGCACCTTGTCCTGCATCCTTCCCAGCTGCCAGCAGAGTCACCCAATGCGCCGTGAAACTTAAGTAACGTCCCTGTCCATGCCTGCTGGACCATGAGTCAGCGGTAATATGCACCTTACCGCTGACCGCCCTGTCCAGCGAGGCATGGACATTGCCTTCCACATGCCGGTAGAGAGCCGGAATCGCCTTCCGTGAGAAAAAGTGGCGTTTGGGTACCTGCCACTGAGGAACCGCACATTCCACAAACTCACGGAAGGGGGCAGAGTCTACCAACTGAAAAGGCAGCAGTTGAAGTGCTAGCAATTTTGCCAAGCTAGCATTCAACCGCTGGGCATGTGGATGGCTGGGAGCAAACTTCTTTCGGCGGTGCAGCAGCTGGGGCAGGGAAATTTGCCTGGTACAATCTGACGTCGGTGTACCAAAAGCAGATTGCCCATAAGTACTTGGCTGTGACACACCTAATTCTACACCTTCATTCCTCTCACTGCAGGTCGCAGAGAGGACTGAAGGTCTAGTGGGGTTGGAAATCTCAGCTGATGAGGAGCAAGGAGAGATCGTCTTTGTTCTTTGGTGTGGGTCTTTTAGATACGCTTGCCAACGAACTGCATGGCAGGTCAACATATGTCTGGTCAAGCATGTGGTACCCAAGCGGGAGATGTTTTGGCCACGCGAGATACGCTTGAGACATATATTGCAAATAGCAGCGGTGCGATCTGATGCACTCGTCTCAAAAAAGGCCCACACCAAAGAACTTTTTGAATAACGCGCAGAGACTGCAGCGCCCTGCACATGTGGAGCTTTGGGGTGTGATGCAGTCAATGTGCTGCCCTTAGGCTGGCCCCTGGAGGGCATCCTGCCTAGTTGGTGATGTGCCACCTCCTCCTCCTCCTCCTCCTCCTCCTCCTCCTCCTCCTCTCTCCTATCAGGCACCCACGTTGAGTCAGTGACCTCATCATCCCCTCCCTCCTCATCACTGGAGCAAACCTGGCAGTATGCTGCAGCAGGGGGAGCATGACTGCCAGATTGCTGTCCTTCTTGGGCACCCCCTCTGTCCGTGCTCATGTTACTGCCTTCATTGAGCTCAGTATCATCATCAGAGCCTTCCAAACGCTGGGCATCCTCCTGGAGCATGTACCCAACACTGTGGTCAAACAGTTCGAGGGAATCCTCAGGAGGACATGGTGGGGCTAGGGAAGGAGTCACTGATGACATTGAGCTGAGGGAAGAGGCCGCTGCTTTGCCAGACAAAGCACCCTGGGCATGGGTGAGAGAGGATGAGGAGGATGAGGACGGCTTGGTCATCCACTCGACCAAGTCTTCCGCATGTTGCGGCTCAACACGGCCAGCTGCCGAAAAAAAGGCCAAGCGTGTCCCATGGCCACGTGCTGATGAGGATGCACCGTCTCCACGACCAGCACTAGACACAGAGCCTGCTTGCCCTCTCTTATTGGCTTGTGACTGTCTGCCTCTCCTTCTTGGCCTTCCAGACATACTAATGGCCTGTAGCTGCACTAAGCTGGGATAGAACACCTGTAATTTTCTTCAGGTAGCTTTATATACTGTAACCAGACAAGCCTGCCTGTCAGTAGGAAGATAACAGGAACGGATCTAGCTGAACACTGTGAGCAGGACGTACTGCACTAAATGTATATAGCAGGAACGGATCTAGCTGAACACTGTGAGCAGCACGCACTGCACTGAATGTAAATAGCAGGAACGGATCTAGCTGAACACTGTGAGCAGGACGCACTGTACTGAATGTAAATAGCAGGAACGGATCTAGCTGAACACTGTGAGCAGGACACACTGCACTGAATGTAAATAACAGGAACGGATCTAGCTGAACACTGTGAGCAGGACACACTGTACTAAATGTAAATAGTCTAGCTGCCTGACCGTGGTACTAATAGGATCAAAAAGAACACCTGTAATTTTCTTTAGGTAGCTTTATATACTGTAACCAGACAAGCCTGCCTGTCAGTAGAAAGATAACAGGAACGGATCTAGCTGAACACTGTGAGCAGGACGCACTGCACTGAATGTAAATAGCAGGAACGGATCTAGCTGAACACTGTGAGCAGCACGCACTGCACTGAATGTAAATAGCAGGAACGGATCTAGCTGAACACTGTGAGCAGGACGCACTGCACTGAATGTAAATAGCAGGAACGGATCTAGCTGAACACTGTGAGCAGGACGCACTGCACTGAATGTAAATAACAGGAACGGATCTAGCTGAACACTGTGAGCAGGACACACTGTACTAAATGTAAATAGTCTAGCTGCCTGACCGTGGTACTAATAGGATCAAAAAGAACACCTGTAATTTTCTTCAGGTAGCTTTATATACTGTAACCAGACAAGCCTGCCTGTCAGTAGGAAGATAACAGGAACGGATCTAGCTGAACACTGTGAGCAGGACGTACTGCACTAAATGTATATAGCAGGAACGGATCTAGCTGAACACTGTGAGCAGCACGCACTGTACTGAATGTAAATAGCAGGAACGGATCTAGCTGAACACTGTGAGCAGGACACACTGCACTGAATGTAAATAACAGGAACGGATCTAGCTGAACACTGTGAGCAGGACACACTGTACTAAATGTAAATAGTCTAGCTGCCTGACCGTGGTACTAATAGGATCAAAAAGAACACCTGTAATTTTCTTCAGGTAGCTTTATATACTGTAACCAGACAAGCCTGCCTGTCAGTAGGAAGATAACAGGAACGGATCTAGCTGAACACTGTGAGCAGGACGCACTGCACTGAATGTAAATAGCAGGAACGGATCTAGCTGAACACTGTGAGCAGCACGCACTGCACTGAATGTAAATAGCAGGAACGGATCTAGCTGAACACTGTGAGCAGGACGCACTGCACTGAATGTAAATAGCAGGAACGGATCTAGCTGAACACTGTGAGCAGCACGCACTGCACTGAATGTAAATAGCAGGAACGGATCTAGCTGAACACTGTGAGCAGCACGCACTGCACTGAATGTAAATAGCAGGAACGGATCTAGCTGAACACTGTGAGCAGCACGCACTGCACTGAATGTAAATAGCAGGAACGGATCTAGCTGAACACTGTGAGCAGGAAGCACTGTACTGAATGTAAATAGCAGGAACGGATCTAGCTGAACACTGTGAGCAGGACACACTGCACTGAATGTAAATAGTCTAGATAGAAGATAACAGGAACGGATCTAGCTAAACTGAATACAGTGTATATATATATATGCAACACCTGGGATGCATATATATACACAATACACTGTAAGTGCAGCTAACTGACTGACTGTTCTGCCTAATCTATCTAACTCAAATCAAACACTGTCTCTCTGTCTATCTCTTTCAACGCCGGAACACACACTACACAGGGCCGCCGTGCAGGCGGCCTTATATAGTGTGGGGCGTGTACTAAATCCCCTGAGCCATAATTGGCCAAAGCCTCCTTGGCTTTGGCCAATTACGGCTCTCTGTTCAGGCGGCGCTGTGATTGGCCAAGCATGCGGGTCATAGTGCATGCTTGGCCAATCATCAGCCAGCAATGCACTGCGATGCCGCAGTGAATTATGGGCCGTGACGCGCCACACGAATTTGGCGCGAACGGCCCATATCGTTCGCAATTCGACGGACGGTCGAACAGCCGATGTTCGAGTCGAACATGGGTTCGACTCGAACACGAAGCTCATCCCTAATTTTCAGTATCCTGGTTGTATCCCTACAATCCACCAAACAACATCTTTATTTTACCTTTCCTATTGAAATGTTTTTCACCAAAATGTTACATTTTGCTGAAATTTTCAGATTTTTAGGGGAAATTTTTTAAATGTTAGTTTCTTTTTAACAATTAATTGTACAGCTGTGGGTACTCATTTTAGCCAGATTTGCAACATTTAAATTGGAACAGAAGTTATATACAGTGCTTTGAAAAATTAAAACAATAAACAGGGAATGCTGACACATATACAGTGCTTTCAAAAAGTATTCATACCCCTTGAAATTTTCCTTTGATCTAAACCATTCCATTGTAGCTCTGGCTGGATGTTTCGGGTCGTTGTCCTGCTGGAAGGTGAACCTCCTCCCCAGTCTCAAGTCTTTTGTAGACTCTAACAGGTTTTCTTCTAAGATTGTCCTGTATTTGTCTCCATCCATCTTCCCATCAACTCTGACCAGCTTCCCTGTCCCTGCTGAAGAAAACCATCCCCACCACATGATGCTGCCACCACCATGTTTCACGGTGGGGATGGTGTGTTCAGGGTGAGGTGCAGTGTTAGTTTTCCCCACACATAGCGTTTTACTTTTAGGCCATAAAGTTGAATTTTGGTCTCATGTGACCAGATCACCTTCTTCCACATGTTTGCTGTGTCCTCCACATGGCTTCTCACAAACTACAAACAGGACTTCTTATGACTTTCTTTCTCCAATGTCTTTCTTCTTGTCACTCTTCCATAAAGGGCAGATTTGTGGAGAACACGACTAATAGTTGTCCTGTGGACAGATTCTCCCACCTGAGCTGTGGATCTCTGCAGCTCCTCCAGAGTTACCATGGACCTCTTGGCTCTTCTCTGATGAATGTTCTCCTTGCCCGGCCGGTCAGTTTAGGTGGACGGCCATGTCTTGGTAGGTTTGCAGTTGTGCCATACTCTTTCCATTTTCCGATGATGGATTGAACAGAGCTCCGTGACATGTTCAAAGCTTGGGAGATTTTTTTATAACCTAACCCTGCATTATACTTCTCTACAACTTTATCCCTGACCTGTCTGGTCTGTTCCTTGGCCTTCATGATGCTGTTTGTTCACTAAGGTTCTCTAACAAACCTCTGAGGGCTTCACAGAACAGCTGTATTTATACTGAGATTAAATGACACACAGGTGGACTCTATTTACTAATTAGGTGACTTCTGAAGGCAATTGGTTCCTCTATATTTTAGTTTGGGGTATCAGAGTAAAGGGGGCTGAATACAAATGCCCCCCCCACACTTTTCACATATTTATTTGTATCATTTTATCATTTTCCTTCCACTTCACAATTATGTGACACTTTGTGTTGGTCTATCAGTGATGGAGAACCTTGGCACTCCAGATGTTTTGGAACTACATTTCCCATGATGCCCACCTACACTGCAGAGTGCATGATGGGAAATGTAGTTCCAAAACAAGTGGGGTGCCGAGATTCACCAACACTGGTCTATCACATAAAATCCCAATAAAATTATTTACGTTTTTTGGTGTAACGTGACAAAATGTGGAAAATTTCACGGGGTATGAATACTTTTTCAAGGCACTGTACAAATAATTGGTAAGCCCCTTCCAGACACGCCTAACCAATCACAGTGCGGGTCCCGGTGCCTGTACATTGGTCCCCGGCTCTGACCGGCTCCTCTAAGCCAAAGTCTCAGTTTTGTGTAACCCTCGCCTGACTGATCCGGGACCCCACGAGTCGTATTTCCCAGACTTGTCGTCTCCTTCTGGAACGATTCTGCGTTCGATCGTTGGTTTAGATACGGCACTCAGCGGAGTCGTCCTTTAAGGCCTCATATAACAATCCTACTTCAATCGATATTTTATAAACTTGTTTTTTAGTCCAGGAGGAACTCATAGGAAAAAATCTCGCCATTCGTCTTTCTACAGGCGATGAGGTTATAAACCTGTAGAGCGGCCAACCCGCCGCTTTCCGGAGTCCTTTGTATTGTTAGTAGGAGCCCCCGATGACGTGTCGCGTTACTGCGTGCGAGCGAACGTGCCGGTGACAGACGGACCCGGACCAAACGTTCTTCACCCCCACCCTGTGTGTGTGTGTGTGTGGGGGGGGGGGATGGGTTGTTTTCTGTGGCCAATTAGAACTAACTCTCTTATACTGAGGGACAGCTGGAGAAATGCTGGGAGTTGTAGTTCAACAATATGGCAACGCCATCCCCACCCCCACCTACAGAGTAGATCGGCCGACAGTACATCAGGATTGGTCGATTGATCAGATATAGATCCCACAGAGTGCGGACTCTATAACTTTCCTACAGACTAAATAATAGGCACGGATCTGGGTGATTTTCACCAAAGAAATGGAGCAGAATACATTTTGGCCTAAAATTTACGAAGAAAGATTATTTATTTGCAAAATTTTATAACAGAAACAAAGTAATATTTTATTCTTTTTACCTTACCCTAATGAAAAAAAACATTATAATAAATGAATAATAACAAGGGTTAATTAATTATTTATTGTTACTTAGTATTAATGTTTTTGAATTTATTTATTTATTTTACATTTATTTATTATTATTCATATAATAATAAATAAAATAAAATAAAAATAAATAAATAAAATAATAACAAATAACCCTAACCCCCAACTAATAATCCTAACCCCAACCTAAACTAAACTCGAACCCCTTACACTAACGAAAAAAATATTATAATAAATGAATAATAATAAGGTTTAATTCATTATTTATTGCTACTAAGTATTATTTTTTTTAAATTTATTTATTTATTTGTGTATTTATTTTACATTTATTTATTTATTATTATTCATATAATAATAAATAAAATAAAATAAATAAATAAAATAATAATAAATAACCCTAACCCCCAACTCCTAATCCTAACCCTAACCTAAACTAAACTCGAACCCCTTACCCTAACGAAAAAAAAACCATTATAATAAATGAATAATAATAAGGTTTAATTAATTATTTATTGTTACTAAGTATTAATTTTTTTTTATGTATTTATTTGTGTATTTATTTTACATTTATTTATTCATTTATTATTATTTTTATAATAATAAATAAAATAAAATAAATAAATAAATAAAATAATAATAAATAACCCCAACCCCCAACTCCTAATCCTAACCCCAACCTAAACTAAACTCGAACCACTTACCCTAACGAAAAAAACATTATAATAAATTAATAATAATAAGGTTTAATTCATTATTTATTGTTACTAAGTATTATTTTTTTTTAAATTTATTTATTTGTGTATTTATTTATTCATTTATTATTATTCATATAATAATAAATAAAATATAAATAAATAAATAAAATAATAATAAATAATCCTAACCCCCAACTAATAATCCTAACCCTAACCTAAACTAAACTCGAACCCCTTACCCTAACGGAAAAAAAAACATTATAATAAATGAATAATAATAAGGGTTAATTAATTATTTATTGTTACTAAGTATTATTTTTTTTTAAATTTATTTATTTGTTTGTGTATTTATTTTACATTTATTTATTCATTTATTATTATTCATATAAAAATAAATAAAATAAAATAAAAATAAAATAATAACAAATAACCCTAACCCCCAACTCCTAATCCTAACCCTAACCTAAACTCAAACCCCTTACCCTAACGAATAAAACATTATAATAAATGAATAATAATAAGGGTTAATTCATTATTTATTGTTACTAAGTATTAAATTTTTTTGAATTTATTTATTTATTTGTGTATTTATTTTACATTTATTTATTCATTTATTATTATTTGTATAATAATAAATAAAATAAAATAAATAAAATAATAATAAATAACCCTAACCCCCAACTCCTAATCCTAACCCTAACCTAAACTAAACTCGAACCCCTTATCCTAACGGGAAAAAAAAACATTATAATAAATGAATAATAGTAAGGGTTAATTAATTATTTATTGTTACTAAGTATTAATTTTTTTGAATTTATTTATTTATTTATTTGTGTATTTATTTTACATTTATTTAGTAATTTTTTTATTATTCATATAATAATAAATAAAATATAAATAAATAAATAAAATAATAATAAATAACCCTAACCCCCAACTCCTAATCCTAACCCTAACCTAAACTCGAACCCTTTACCCTAACGAAAAAAAAACATTATAATAAATGAATAATAATAAGGGTTAATTAATTATTTATTGTTACTAAGTATTAACTTTTTTGAATTTATTTATTTATTTGTGTATTTATTTTACATTTATTTATTCATTTATTATTATTTGTATAATAATAAATAAAATAAAATAAATAAATAAAATAATAATAAATAACCCTAACCCCCAACTCCTAATCCTAACCCTAACCTAAACTAAACTTGAACCACTTACCCTAACAAAAAAAACATTATAATAAATGAATAATAATAAGGTTTAATTCATTATTTATTATTACTAAGTATTCTTTTTTTTTAAATTTATTTATTTGTTTGTGTATTTATTTTACATTTATTTATTCATTTATTATTATTCATATAATAATAAATAAAATATAAATAAATAAATAAAATAATAATAAATAATCCTAACCCCCAACTCATAATCCTAACCCCAACCTAAACTAAACTCAAACCCCTTACCCTAACGAAAAAAAAAAAACATTATAATAAATGAATAATAATAGGGGTTAATTAATTATTTATTGTTACTAAGTATACATTTTTTTGAATTTATTTATTTGTGTATTTATTTTACATTTATTTATTCATTTATTATTATTCATATAAAAATAAATAAAATAAAATAAAAATAAAATAATAACAAATAACCCTAACCCCCAACTCCTAATCCTAATCTAAACTAAACTCAAACCCCTTACCCTAACGAATAAAACATTATAATAAATGAATAATAATAAGGGTTAATTCATTATTTATTGTTACTAAGTATTAATTTTTTTGAATTTATTTATTTATTTGTGTATTTATTTTACATTTATTTATTCATTTATTATTATTTGTATAATAATAAATAAAATAAAATAAATAAAATAATAATAAATAACCCTAACCCCCAACTCATAACCCTAACCTAAACTAAACTCGAACCCCTTACACTAACGAAAAAAAACATTATAATAAATAAATAATAATAATAAAAGAAGAAACGCCAAAGCCCTAAAATGCTGCATACAAACGCGCAAGTCACGCAAAAAAAACAAAAACAACGGAAAAGCGAATAAAGACGCTACGCTCGGGTGTGAACGCAGCCTAAATCTGTCAAACAAAAACAAAGTAAAAAAGAATTCTATATTATGATAAGACGCGGAGAGGATATCAGACGATTCTCCCCCCATCCCCCTCTATCCCGATCAGAGGGGGGAGGGGAGGATCTCTGAACACCTCTTATTCCAGCGCAGACCAATTACTGAGCGGCGTTGGCCCTTTCACTGGCGTCTAACGTGTTAGAAATTGTTTTGTTCGATGTTAATTAGCGCCTGATTATGTTGTTAGCTTTCCCGGCATGATCGAGGTAAATATCTAAATTGTGTCTCCGCCACCCTCCCCGCGTTCCGCCCGTAAGACGCAGTCTGTGTTCTCTGACCCCCCGACACGCTAATCAGCCAATTGTGATGCAGGTCGGGGTGCGTCGGTTACACTTACGCCGCGTCTATTTATTTACTTTTTTGTGTGTGCGCACAGTATACAGCGATCGCCCCGTACAGACTGCAGGAAAAACACGGCGCTGATATCGCCCTCCGCCGCGAAAAACACCAAATCACCCAAAATCCACACCGGCGCTAATTTGGCGGCACTCCGTCCAATCGTTTTCTGTTTAATTGCATCTATTCCTCCCTCCCCCGCACTGCCGATAATAATAATAATAAAATAAAAAGTGTTTTATTGCCCCCCCCCCCCCACACACACCATCATTACAAGATTGAGGAGCAATTCAACCAATGAAATGTCTTCACCTCGTCATCCGAATATTATATATGAAAATACCACCAATCCTGAAAAATGTAATAAAGAAAAGAAACAATATAACCAAATAGATACATACAGTATATATATATACACTCACGAGCCACTTTATTAGGTCCCCCTTGCTAGTAGCGGGTCAGACCCCCTTTATTAGGTCCCCCTTGCTAGTAGCGGGTCAGACCCCCTTTATGAGGTCCCCTTGCTAGTAGCGGGTTGGACCCCCTTTATTAGGTCCCCCTTGCTAGTAGCAGGTTGGACCCCCTTTATTAGGTCCACCTTGCTAGTAGCGAGTTGGACCCCCTTTATTAGGTCCCCCTTGCTAGTAGCGGGTTGGACCCCCTTTATTAGGTCCCCCTTGCTAGTAGCGGGTTGGACCCCCTTTATTAGGTCCCCCTTGCTAGTAGCGGGTTGGACCCCCTTTATTAGCTCCACCTTGCTAGTAGCGGGTTGGACCCCCTTTATTAGGTCCACCTTGCTAGTAGCGGGTTGGACCCCCTTTATTAGGTCCCTCTTGCTAGTAACGGGTTGGATCCCCTTTTGCCTTCATTCTTGGTGGCATAGTAATTGAACAGGTGTACCTAATAAAGTGGCCGGTGAGTGTATATATGGGGGGGGGGGCAGTAAAACTATACAGGTGAAAGGGGGCTGAAGTCGGATTCTCCATACTCTGGGCCGTGGGCCACATCTGGCCCGCTATGACATTTTATCCGGCCCGCAGGAGGCAGCGTGACTCGGGTCTCCTCAATGGACTCCGGGGTGCCGAGGTCGCCTGTGGTCTCTGCTTCTCCAGGAGCGTCTCCTCCAATGTCCCAGCAACCAACCACATGGATGACCCAGAATTCACAAGATCACCAATCCTCCTCTTCCTGGACCTGCTACAGAATGCTGTAAGCCTAATAGTGGCAAGGGGGGACTCTGATGGGGACACAAATATAAGGGGGGACTCTGATGGGGACACAAATGTAAGGGGGGGACACAAATGTAAGGGGGGACTCTGATGGGGACACAAATGTAAGGGGGGACTCTGATGGGGACACAAATGTAAGGGGGGACTCTGATGGGGACACAAATGTAAGGGGGGGGACTTTGATGGGGACACAAATGTAAGGGGGACTCTGATGGGGACACAAATGTAAGGGGGGACTCTAATGTAAGGGGGGACTCCGATGGGGACCCTGATGTAAGGGGGAACTCCGATGGGGACCCTGATGTAAGGGAGAACTCCGATGGGGACCCTGATGTAAGGGGGGACTCCGAAGGGGACCCTGAAGTAAGGGGGAACTGCGATGGGGACCCTAATGTAAGGGGGGACTGCGATGGGGACCCTAATGTAAGGGGGGACTCCGATAGGGCCCTTTTCGTAAGGGGGAATCTGATGTAAGGTAGGACTCTAATGGGGCTCTTTATGTAAGGGGGGGCTGTGATGGTGACCCTGATTTAAGAGCGACCCTGGTGTTAAGTGGGACTCTGATGTAGGGGGAGACTCTGGGTGGGCCCTAATGTAAGAGGGACTCTGATGGAGACCCCCATATAAGAGGGGGTGCTGATGGGGCCCTGATGTGGGGGGGACTCTAATACGGACACTTATGTAAGGGGGACTCCGATGGGGCTCTTAATACAAGGGGGGACTCTGATGGTGACTCTGATGTAAGGGAGGGCTCTGATGGGGATCCTAAAGTAAGGTGGACTCATGTATTCATTTATAAAACCGATTTATTTTTTTGGCCCACAAATATTTGTAAAATATATATTGTGGCCCTCACACTGAAAAGTTTGGAGCCCCCCCCCTAATGAATCAAAGAGTCCTCCAATCAAATCAGCCCAGACGGAGGTCACATGACTTCTTCCATCACATATCCCCCCCAAAAAAGGCGGAGAATTCCTCATTTAAAAGTAGTGGGCGGAGCCATGCAAATCATTCCATTTTGCCCCATCAGCCAATCCTTTTCTTTATTCTGAAGCTTCTGAGCCGCAGAACTCGTCATCATTGGGGTTAAAAAAATAAATAAATAAAAAATTGAGGAGCTGGGGGGGTCTCTCAGCTCCACATTAGGAAAGTTCCTCTGACTCCCCTGAGGGGGGCGCACAGTCTCCTTGTCCCTCCCCCGCCCCGCCCCCGCCAGTGTCAGACGAGTCATCGGGGAGGAAAACAGACCTGTGGTGGTTCCCGACAACGACTGACAGGCTCTGCACTGACCGCATTCCTTTCTGCAGAAGAAATCATTTGTATCTAATGTGTTTCCAGTGAAGAAGCCGCCAGGAATGTGAAATGATGGAGGAATGGAAAACATTGTAGCTTTTCTTTTTTTTGAGGTGGGGGCGGGGCGGGGGCGGGGCAGGGGCGGGGTTATGGCTGTAGAGTAGAAGGAATTCCCATCCTTCCGGTAACATCGCCGTTCTATGGAAGGTGTCGGCTCTCCACCGGGACTGACCAGACATGCCGGGGGTGGGGATTCTGCCGTAACGGCCAATTTTACAGATTTCTCTCCAAATCGTTGGGCATCGCAGATCCGGCAGATGGTCGTATCCGCAGAACGCCAGAACAACGTCGACGGGGAACACCGAAACTGTGACGTTTATTTATTCGAGGTAACGGAGTGTGCAGGACACACAGGGAGAGCGATTATCCATCTCCACTGAGACTGGGAGCTCTGCCCAATCACATCGCCTGACCAGACGGACCGCGTCCGACAATTACCACCCAACACCGTCCCGGGAAAACACCACCGATCAATGGAAACAAGTTATAATACACTGAAGTGACATCACCGCCCTCCAGATATAAGATATATTATACAGGAGTGACATCACCACTCTCCAGATATAAGATATATTATACAGAGTGACATCACCGCTCTCCAGATATAAGATATATTATACAGAAGTGACATCACCACACTCCAGATATAAGATATATTATACAGGAGTGACATCACCGCCCTCCAGATATAAGATATATTATACAAGAGTGACATCACCACTCTCCAGATATAAGATATATTATACAGGAATGACATCACCGCTCTCCAGATATAAGATATATTATACAGGAATGACATCACCGCTCTCCAGATATAAGATATATTATACAGGAGTGACATCACCGCCCTCCAGATATAAGATATATTATACAAGAGTGACATCACCACTCTCCAGATATAAGATATATTATACAGGAATGACATCACCGCTCTCCAGATATAAGATATATTATACAGGAATGACATCACCGCTCTCCAGATATAAGATATATTATACAGGAATGACATCACCGCTCTCCAGATATAAGATATATTATACAGAGTGACATCACTGCTCTCCAGATATAAGATATATTATACAGAGTGACATCACCACTCTCCAGATATAAGATATATTATACAGGAGTGACATCACCGCCCTCCAGATATAAGATATATTATACAGAGTGACATCACCGCTCTCCAGATATAAGATATATTATACAGGAGTGACATCACCACTCTCCAGATATAAGATATATTGTACAGGAGTGACATCACCGCTCTCCAGATATAAGATATATTATACAGGAGTGACATCACCGCTCTCCAGATATAAGATATATTATACAGAGTGACATCACTGCTCTCCAGATATAAGATATATTATACAGGAGTGACATCACCGCTCTCCAGATATAAGATATATTATACAGGAGTGACATCACCGCCCTCCAGATATAAGATATATTATACAGGAGTGACATCACTGCTCTCCAGATATAAGATATATTATACAGGAGTGACATCACTGCTCTCCAGATATAAGATATATTATACAGAGTGACATCACTGCTCTCCAGATATAAGATATATTATACAGGAGTGACATCACTGCTCTCCAGATATAAGATATATTATACAGGAGTGACATCACTGCCCTCCAGATATAAGATATATTATACAGGAGTGACATCACTGCTCTCCAGATATAAGATATATTATACAGAGTGACATCACTGCTCTCCAGATATAAGATATATTATATAGGAGTGACATCACTGCTCTCCAGATATAAGATATATTATACAGAGTGACATCACCGCCCTCCAGATATAAGATATATTATACAGGAGTGACATCACTGCTCTCCAGATATAAGATATATTATACAGAGTGACATCACTGCTCTCCAGATATAAGATATATTATACAGGAGTGACATCACCGCTCTCCAGATATAAGATATATTATACAGGAGTGACATCACAGCCCTCCAGATATAAGATATATTATACAGGAGTGACATCACCGCCCTCCAGCTATAAGATATATTATACAGGAGTGACATCACCGCTCTCCAGATATAAGATATATTATACAGGAGTGACATCACCGCCCCCCCAGGTATAAGATATATTATACAAGAATGACATCACCACTCTCCAGATATAAGATATATTATACAGGAATGACATCACTGCTCTCCAGATATAAGATATATTATACAGAGTGACATCACCGCCCTCCAGATATAAGATATATTATACAGAGTGACATCACCGCCCTCCAGATATAAGATATATTATACAGGAGTGACATCACCGCTCTCCAGATATAAGATATATTATACAGGAATGACATCACCGCTCTCCAGATATAAGATATATTATACAGGAATGACATCACCGCTCTCCAGATATAAGATAATAGATCTAAAATGATGGGTAGAAGTAGTAACAACTGATCTAAAAACTATATGAAAATTTACTCTTAAAAAATAAAACTAAAGATCTCAAGTTCCTAAGAAATGGTCGGAGGCAGAACCGTTTGATAATATCGTTTGTGGGATTATTTTTTGGTATCAGGGCATTGCAATATATTAAATATTTAATAAAACATGAAAACACTTCATAACCCCACCCCCTACAATCCCCGAACCCCTCCCATCATCTGCACAGTATGTAAGCAGCTTGGTCAGGCCAGAATATAAGCTGGAGAGACGAGGCAAGTCTTATCTTGTAGTAGAAATGAGAGAATAGTATTATTTTAGAGACAAAAGCTCCAAATATTCCACAGTGATTGGACAAAACAAACTTCAATGGGGGGGGGAGGGGCATCAATTGCAAAAAAAAAAAAAAAAGCTACACTATAACCACCCCCAAGTCCCGGGGTCTGAGCCCTTCTGTGTCCAAGCACTTTATTCTGCACCCCACCCCTATATAATCTTTTAAATCTAATTTTCTAATAGAAATTTCCTGACCTGGGTGACCCCAGAGAAAGATTCCCTCCCAGCGATCACTTTTTTTATATTTGTTTGTTCTTATGTGTTAGTTTTCCTTTTCTTTTTTACAGATAGTTTTCTTTCTTTTTTTTCATCTGAATTGTTACTTTTTTTTTTCATTTTAATTTTTCAATGCATTTTTTTACTCAAGCTCTTTGCGTTACAATCCTTTCTATACAATATCATAGAACGTTCCTGGAGTGGGAGATTACCAGCCACTCTTTATTTTTGGTTTGTTTTTATTAATTTTTTTAATTTGAAATGTTTTTAATTTGTACTGCAGCGCTCTTTGTACCCATATCTAGTGGAATCTTCCTGGTCCAGGTGGCCCCACCGTAGGAGATTACCACCAGCTTTTCTTTTCTTTTTTCTACGTGTTCATTCTTTATGTTCTTTCATTTTTATGTACATATTTGATTTTATATATATATATATTTTTTAAATGTATTTGTTATTAATGATGTGTTGTTCATGCAGCACACAACACAGGCCAGGCATATGTGCAATTCTCCACCTCACCAGCAGAGTCTTCCTCCTCCTCGGCACTCATTTCATTATAATCAGGGAACTGGAGGTGTATCTACAGGGGGAAAACCTACAGTCATAGGCTGCCCGGCCTTCCACAACATGGGGGGGGGGGGGGGAGGGGAGGCAGCAGTAAATGGAGGGGGGAAATCCTACGGACAGAAATGAAGTGTTTAATCCATGGCCACAAATAAACTTTCCTTCTCTTACTCCTTCTACACACCCCTGAATCATACATGGGGGTAAATCAGTGAGGACAACTCTCGTCTTCTAGGTCAGTGGTCTCCAAAATATGGCCCCTTGCTTGCTTTTATCTGGCCCTTGGGGCACTACTTCATCCACTGATACAGAATATGGAACATTGAGCATAATTCCTCCCACTGACACCAAAAAAGGGGCACAATTCCTCCCACTGACACCAAAAAAGGGGCATAATTCCTCCCACTGACACCAATAAAGGGGCACAATTCCTCCCAATGACACCAATAATGGGGCCAAATTCCACCCAGTGACACCAAGGATGGGGCACTATTCCTCCCACTGACACCAACAATGGGGCACAATTCCTCCCAATGACACCAACGATGGGGCACAATTCCTCCCATTGACACCAATGATGGGGCACAATTCCTCCCACTGACACCAATTTATGGGGCACAATTCCTCCCAATGACACCAACGATGGGGCACAATTCCTCCCATTGACACCAATGATAAGGCACAATTCCTCCCAATGACACCAACGATGGGGCACAATTCCTCCCATTGACACCAACAATGGGGCACAATTCCTCCCGATGACACCAATAAAGGGGCCAAATTCCTCCCAATGACACCAACGATTGGGCACAATTCCTCCTAAAGGCACCAATAATGGGGCCAAATTCCTCCTAAAGGCACCAATAATGGGGCCAAATTCCTCCTAAAGGCACCAATAATGGGGCCAAATTCCTCCCAATGACACCAATGATGGGGCACAATTCCTCCCAATGATACCAATAATGGGGCCAATAAACAATGGGGCACCATTCCTCCTGATGACACCAATAAAGGGGCCAAATTCCGCCCAATGACACCAACAATTGGGCACAATTCCTCCTAAAGGCACCAATAATGGGGCCAAATTCCTCCTAAAGGCACCAATGATGGGGCCAAATTCCTCCCGCTGACTCCAATAAAGGGGCACAATTCCTCCTAAAGGCACCAATAATGGGGCCAAATTCCTTCCAATGACACTAACAATGGGGCACAATTCCTCCCAATGACACCAAGGATGGGGCACAATTCCTCCCACTGACACCAACGATGGGGCCAAATTCCTCCCAATGACACTAACAATGGGGCACAATTCCTCCCACTGACACCAAGGATGGGGCACAATTCCTCCCACTGACACCAACGATGGGGCACAATTCCTCCCAATGACACCAATAATTGGGCCAAATTCCTCCCAATGACACCAAGGATGGGGCACAATTTCTCCCAATGACACCAATAATGGGGCCAAATTCCTCCCAATGACACCAATGATGGGGCACAATTCCTCCCAATGATACCAATAATGGGGCCAAATTCCTCCCAATGACACCAACGATAAGGCACAATTCCTCCCACTGACACCAACAATGGGGCACAATTCCTCCCAATGATACCAATGATGGGGCACAATTCCTCCCAATGATACCAATGATGGGGCACAATTCCTCCCAATGACACCAAAGATGGGGCATTGTTTTTTCCCCACTAACATCAGGACCTTTTCTACTCCCAATGGCCAGACTAATCTGGCCCTCAGAAGTCTGAAGGACGGTAAACTGGCCCCTTATTTAGCAGGTTTGGAGCCTCCTGCTGTAGGTTATACAGTAGCCAAGGCATGTCTCACATTCCCATTTCTTACCCTCCATCAGTATATTTTTTATCAGTATAAACTGCCACAAAAAACATTTTAAAAAAATCTTGCCCTCTGCAGGATTAATCACTTAAGCCCCGGGAGATTTACCCCCTTAATGACCAGGCCATTTTTTGCGATTCGGCACTGCGTCGCTTTAACTGACAATTGCACAGACGCTGCACCCAAACAAAATTGACGTCCTTTTTTCTCTCCACAAATTTGGTGGTATTTGATCACCTCTGTTGTTTTTATTTTTGCGCTATAAACAAAAGAAGTGCGACAATTTTGAAAAAAAAAATATTTTTTTTTTTTTACTTTTTGCTATAATAAATATCCCAAAATTAAAAAAACAAAAACAAATATCATTTCCTCAGTTTAGGCCGATATGTTTTCTTCTACATATTTTTGGTTAAAAAAATAAATAAAATTGCAATAAGTGAATATTGATTGGTTATAGCGTCTACAAAATAGGGGATATATTTATGGCATTTTTATTATTATTATTTTTTTATGTAGTAATGGCGGCGATCTGCGTTTTTTATCTGGACTGCGACAATTGCGGCGGCTGGTCCTCAAGCGGTTAAGTCATAATGTACTGACATGCACAGCACACTAGTACATTATGACACACCTACCTGCACATGGAACCCTCCAGCACAGCGCTGTCATGGCTCCCCCTGCGCTTCTGTAGTGTATTGGTATCAGCCAAATGATCAGACCACTGGTGATAAGCAATTTCTACTTTACTAAACAATGAAGGTCACAGTGGGTGACATGGCATAGGGGGAAACAGGAACAAAAGAAATGAGAACAATTCTACAAAGAGCCACTAGATGGCAGTAGAGTTCCTGAGTTCAGCTTCCGACAGAGAAAAGAAGATAATGTCTCACATGTCCACCTTATGAAGGAAAGTTTTGGAAAGCTCATGGCTGGGTGCATCAATGGCTGGGTGGCTTCACACTGGCACTGCTGTTGTCTTCGGTCAGGAGGTTCTGGTGGATGTAGATAGGGCCACCCCACTGCATGGACATCCTCTCCACAATGGACCAATGACTGGGGCTTAGATGTTGCGTGCTCTTGTGCTCACTGCTGGTGGCCCGCACACCAGACTAACCGGGGAGAACCCAGCACCTGCTGACAGTTCACTTGCCCAATCACTGCTGTCCCATCAGTAGAGTTGCCACCTCATCCCTTTAAACCCGAATACCTTTGAATTACTCGGGTTCTAAGGCTAATTTAATGCAGATAAGGCTCCAAGTGGGTTGAATTACCTCCTTAATCAGCCTCAGAACCCGTGTAATTCATATGTGTTCGGGTTTAAAGGGATGAGGTGGCAACCCTACCCATCAGACAGGGTCTCTCTGAGCACAGGAAGCAGGGAAGAGATGGAATTTATATTCCCTGGGATGCCAGGAACACAGAGGATTGTGGGAGTTTGAATTAAAGGGGCACTCCGCCACATTCCACCCCACTTCAACTTGCGACTCCAGGGAAGTTTACAGACCATACAAAGTCCTCTTGCGCAAAATGCTTAGGCGGTTTCCCAAAATTAAGCCTCTGGGAGCAACTCAAGAGCTGAGTTCCGGGCTCCCCTCTGTCAACAGGTGATGGCATATCCTCACTTTCGGGCATTTTATTAAGCCTCTGGGGGCACATCAAGGGCTGAGGTTCAGGTTCTTCGTCGGGACCAGTCAAAGGCACATGCTCACTTTCCAGTGTTCCAGTAGACAGTGAGCCACATTGGGAGTAAGAACCTGAGCCGGGCAATCATTGGGCTGCATGGAACTGTTTGAACCTGCACAATCTTCTGCAGACCTTGGAGATAGTAGTGAGGGAAGAGGGAGTAACCACCATTTATTCACTGATGGTGGTTCCACTGGTGTCTCTGGAGCCTGTTCTTCTGGTCCTCTAGAGACGATGTCTCGGGAATCTCTCCGTAGTTTCTAATGGGCTTAAGGAGCCTGCGGTGTAGCCATCTTGGCTTGTCTTGGGTACCTTCTTTCTGGATATCATAGACTGGCACAGCTGGAATGGGTTGCTGTAACACAACTCTAGGCACTTCCTACTGTGGATAAAGGGGCACTCTGCCACACTACCATCTTCACCCGGTCTTCCTTCAGGGTTTATGGGCTCCGGCTGTATGAATGGCCGACGCTCTGTGGTGCACGTGGACAGCGGCCTGTTATCACTGTGGTGCATGTGGACAGCGGCCTGTTATCACTGTGGTGCACGTGGACAGCTGCCTGTCATCACTGTGGTGCATGTGGACAGTTGCCTGTTATCACTGTGGTGCATGTGGACAGCGGCCTGTTATCACTGTGGTGCACGTGGACAGCTGCCTGTCATCACTGTGGTGCATGTGGACAGCAGCCTGTTATCACTGTGGTGCATGTGGACAGCGGCCTGTTATCACTGTGGTGCATGTGGACAGCGGCCTGTCATCACTGTGGTGCACGTGGACAGCTGCCTGTTATCACTGTGGTGCATGTGGACAGCTGCCTGTTATCACTGTGGTGCATGTGGACAGTGGCCTGTTATCACTGCGGTGCACGTGGACAGCTGCCTGTCATCACTGTGGTGCACGTGGACAGCTTCCTGTTATCACTGTGGTGCATGTGGACAGCTGCCTGTTATCACTGTGGTGCATGTGGACAGCGGCCTGTCATCACTGTGGTGCACGTGGACAGCTTCCTGTTATCACTGTGGTGCATGTGGACAGCTGCCTGTCATCACTGTGGTGCATGTGGACAGCAGCCTGTTATCACTGTGGTGCATGTGGACAGCGGCCTGTTATCACTGTGGTGCATGTGGACAGCGGCCTGTCATCACTGTGGTGCACGTGGACAGCTGCCTGTTATCACTGTGGTGCATGTGGACAGCTGCCTGTTATCACTGTGGTGCATGTGGACAGTGGCCTGTTATCACTGCGGTGCACGTGGACAGCTGCCTGTCATCACTGTGGTGCACGTGGACAGCTTCCTGTTATCACTGTGGTGCATGTGGACAGCTGCCTGTTATCACTGTGGTGCATGTGGACAGCGGCCTGTCATCACTGTGGTGCACGTGGACAGCTTCCTGTTATCACTGTGGTGCATGTGGACAGCTGCCTGTCATCACTGTGGTGCATGTGGACAGCTTCCTGTTATCACTGTGGTGCATGTGGACAGCTGCCTGTTATCACTGTGGTGCATGTGGACAGCGGCCTGTTATCACTGTGGTGCATGTGGACAGTGGCCTGTTATCACTGTGGTGCATGTGGACAGCTGCCTGTCATCACTGTGGTGCATGTGGACAGCTTCCTGTTATCACTGTGGTGCATGTGGACAGCTGCCTGTCATCACTGTGGTGCACGTGGACAGCTGCCTGTTATCACTGTGGTGCATGTGGACAGCTGCCTGTTATCACTGTGGTGCATGTGGACAGTGGCCTGTTATCACTGTGGTGCACGTGGACAGCTGCCTGTCATCACTGTGGTGCATGTGGACAGCGGCCTGTTATCACTGTGGTGCATGTGGACAGCTGCCTGTTATCACTGTGGTGCATGTGGACAGCGGCCTGTTATCACTGTGGTGCATGTGGACAGCGGCCTGTTATCACTGTGGTGCATGTGGACAGTCATCTTTCATCACTGTGGTGCATGTGGACAGTGGCCTGTTATCAATGTGGTGCATGTGGACAGCTGCCTGTTATCACTGTGGTGCATGTGGATAGTGGCCTGTCATCACTGTGGTGCATGTGAACAGCGGCATGTTATCATTGTGGTGCACGTGGACAACCATCTTTTATCACTGTGGTTTATGTGGACAGCGGCATGTTATCACTGTGGTGCACGTGGACAACCATCTTTTATCACTGTGGTTTATGTGGACAGCGGCATGTTATCACTGTAGTACAGTGCACCTGAATCCGGTTCCCCAGGTGTTCTGCTGTGATCTAGCTGTCAGTCTCAGGCAGCTGACGGGTAGATTGCATCCCCTCTACTGACACATGCTGAGCTATGCAGGGAAGCGGCTCTGATAGTGTTGGCTGTGGCACGCTGTTCCCCACCAGCCCCTCCTCCTCTCCTGTCCAACCCAGGTGATTGTATGTGACATTGTAATGGACAGGAGGAGAGGAGGAGGGTCCGGCAGGGAACAGCACATCACAGCCAACACTATTAAAGCCGCTTCCCTGTCAAGCTCTGCAAATAAAGGGAACCTCTCTGTTATAATGTGCCCTCCTGTGTGCTCCATGTATCTGCTCCCACGTAATGTGATGCATGCCCTGCTCCCATGTAATGTGCCCTGCTTCCACGTACTGTAACCTGCTTCCACGTAATGTGCCCTTCTTCCACATAATGTGCCTTGCTTCTACATAATGTGTTCTGCTCTCATATAATGTGCCCTGCTTCCACGTAATGTGCCCATATCCCACGTAATGTGCCCTTATACCATGTAATGTGCCCTTATCCCACGTAATGTGCCCTTATCCCACGTAATATGCGCTGCTCTCACGTAATGTGCCCTGCTTCCACGTAATGTGCCCTTATCCCACGTAATGTGCCCTTATACCACGTAATGTGCCCTTATCCCACGTAATGTGCCCTTATACCACGTAATGTGCCCTTATACCACGTAATGTGCCCTTATACCATGTAATGTGCCCTTATCCCACGTGATGTGCCCTTATACCACGTGATGTGCCCTTATCCCACGTAATGTGCCCTTATCCCACGTAATGTGCCCTGCTCTCATGTAATGTGCTCTGCTCCCCCGTAATGTGCCCTGCTTCCACGTAATGTGCCCTTATCCCACGTAATGTGCCCTGCTCCAAGGTAATGTGCCCTTATACCATGTAATGTGCCCTTATCCCACGTAATGTGTCCTTATACCAAGTAATGTGCCCTTATCCCACGTAATGTGCCCTTATCCCACGTAATGTGCCCTTATACCATGTAATATGCCCTTATCCCACGTGATGTGCCCTTATACCACGTGATGTGCCCTTATCCCACGTAATGTGCCCTTATCCCACGTAATGTGCCCTGCTTTCACGTAATATGCTCTGCTCCCCCGTAATGTGCCCTGCTTCCACGTAATGTGCCCTTATCCCACGTAATGTGCCCTGCTCCAAGGTAATGTGCCCTTATACCATGTAATGTGCCCTTATCCCACATAATGTGCCCTTATCCCACGTAATGTGTCCTTATACCAAGTAATGTGCCCTTATCCCGCGTAATGTGCCCTGCTCTCACGTAATGTGCCCTGCTTCCACGTAATGTGCCCTTATCCCATGTAATGTGCCCTTATCCCACGTAATGTGCCCTGCTTCCACGTAATGTGCCCTGCTTCCATGTAATGTGCCCTGCTCCAAGGTAATGTGCCCTTATACCATGTAATGTGCCCTTATCCCACGTAATGTGCCCTTATACCACATAATGTGCCCTTATCCCACGTAATGTGTCCTTATACCACGTAATGTGCCCTTATCCTGCGTAATGTGCCCTGCTCTCACGTAATGTGCCCTTATCCCACGTAATGTGCCCTGCTTCCACGTAATGTGCCCTTATCCCATGTAATGTGCCCTTATCCCACGTAATGTGCCCTGCTTGCACGTAATGTGCCCTGCTTGCACGTAATGTGCCCTGCTGCCACGTAATGTCCCCTGCTGCCACGTAATGTCCACTGCTCCCACGTAATGTGCCCTGCTCCCACGTAATGTGGCCTTATCCCACGTAATGTGCCCTGCTCCCATGTAATGTGCCCTGCTCCCCCGTAATGTGCCCTTATCCCACGTAATGTGCCCTGCTCCCATGTAATGTGCCCTGCTCCCATGTAATGTGCCCTGTATCTGCAATCCCTACATTAATCTTTACCAATGCAGCGACCCCTATGCCTTCCCTATCACAGATGATAGCACACTGCCAATATGGCTGCTGCCTGTACAGTGAGGGGACTGGCGTATCCAAAAGCCCCTTTATTGGCCCTTCTAAGCCAGTAGACCTAAGTTCAGGCAGTGCATTGTGGTACAAGGAATCCCGGCATTGACTCACCGGGAACCCTAAACATGCAGAATTCACCTCAAACTGATGGTGGCGGCAAAACCGACTGATCCTCACCCAGAACAGTCAGGTGTCCAAACGTTCGGCCATCCGTTTAATCAGCTCGGATATTTCCCATTCCGTGTCCCCGATCACCATTGTTGTTGTTTTTGGTGGATTATTAAACTCAGGAATAAATAACGGAGAGCGCACCTTTTCATTTTTCCTTTTTTCCCCCGGAATTAATCACTCAACCTCGGCTTAGACATTTGTTTAAAAATTGTTTTAAAGATAATTAAAGTCTGTAGAAAATTCAATTTATTTCCCCCTCAGGCAGAAAAGTCAAACAGAACGCGTCAGCGAGCGGCGAGGAGGAACGGGGAGATTATTCATTTCGCCAGAAGCAGTTTATTTGTGGAGAGAATTCCGCGTGTCAATAATGTGCAACCGGCGTTTGTGGTGAGAATATCACCGGCGGGGGGGGGACCACCATCCCTGGGGCTGGGGCTGGGGGGGTGCTGGGAATTGTAGTTCCTCTGGACTAGTGAAATGTGTGAGTATTTTACGGAGTAGGATAATGCACTTATAAAGGGATGGAGCAATGGCGGACAACCTACTAGGCAAAGGGGAGCTCAATCACTGAGGCCCCCGATTTTATCAAAGGGCCACACATAATATTTCATGTGGATAGTTATGTAGGGATATCAGCCAAACGATTAAAGTGAGCCCGATGGCACGATCGATGGGCGATGTTCATTGTGGTTTACGCTGGATTCGCGATGGGTTTTTTTACATTTTTTTTTTTTTAATAAAAACACAAAAATGTGTATATTTATTGACAACAGATTTTCTTTTTTTATTGTGAATAAGTAGGGGTACTACAGAGGGGGAAATAACGATCGTCTCCCCTGCAGATGGTGGAAGTTTTGCCCACTTACATAGAAATGAAGGGTCTATAATTTTTATCATAGGTGTATTTTATATGATAGAGACAGAATATCAACCAAAAATCCAGAAAAAAAACACAATACAAATGTTATAAATGAGTAAAATAAGTATTTGATCCCCAAGCAAAACATGACTTAGTAGTTGGTGGAGAAACCCTTGTTGGTGATCACAGAGGTCAGACGTTTCTTGTAGGTGGTGACCAGTTTCCACACATCTCAGGAGGGATTTTGGTCCACTCTTCTCTACAGATCTTCTCTAAAGGTTTCTTGGCTGTCTCGAAGTTTCATCTCCTCCATAAATGTTCTATAGGATTAAGGTCTGGAGACTGGATAGGCCACTCCATAATCTTAATGTGCTTATTCTTGAGCCACTCCCTTGTTGCCTTGGCGGTATGTTTTGGGTCATTGTCATGCTGGAAGACCCATCCATGACCCATTTTCAGTGTTCTGGCTGAGGGAAGAAGGTTCTCAACCAAGATCTTACAATACATGGCCCCGTCCATTGGCCCCTCAATTTGGCAAAGTCGGTCTGTATAGGGAAGGCCTGCATTCTGCTTCGCTGGAAAGATGCTGACCCCCCCTACGAAGGCTCTGTGGTTCCCCAAAAGTCAACAACATAAGAGACATGGAAGAACTCACAGCCACACTGCGTAACATGGAAGAGATGTGTACGGAAACATAGAGGCCGTGGAATTATTTTGTGTATACTGATGCCTACCTCAATGAGCTATCCACCGCCCAAGTAAACTTCCGCATTCCTTGCCTTACCCAGGGAGAGGAGTGACCCCTCTGCCCCCCCCCTACTCCCCACCATGTTTTCCTTCCCTCTGCACCCCCTCTCTGGCTCTGTTCGCTGCCCTTTGCTCTGCTCTCTTTCTCTCCCCAATTATAAGATATTAGTTGAGTGGAACCTTTTGGACCACTCATGGTCCTCCACTTATCGACACACATGACCTTACCATATGTGCCATTTCTTGTTCATTGACAATGATTTTGATGTTTGCTCTCCTGACCTATGAGAGAGCGATATTGTATTTATTGTACATATTGTATTTGCTACAGTCGTGGTATTGGATTAGCATCTTGAATACTACCTCTGGGACAATTGTCCTTTGCCTTTCTTTTGTCGTGTCGATCATCCATATATTGAAGTCTCTATTGTCAATGTACCAAGTTTCATATTTCCATTGTATGTTTTTTGATGACTCTTTAGACTAATAAAGGAATTACAAAAAAAAAAAAAGTCGGCCTGTACCTTTAGCAGAGAAACAGCCCCAAAGCATCATGTTTCCACCTCCATGTGACCGTAGGGATGATGTGTGACTGTAGGGATGGTGTGTGACTGTAGGGATGGTGTGTGACTGTAGGGATGATGTGTGACTGTAGGGATGATGTGTGACTGTAGGGATGATGTGTGACTGTAGGGATGGGGAGTGACTGTAGGGATGATGTGTGACTGTAGGGATGATGTGTGACTGTAGGGATGGGGAGTGACTGTAGGGATGGGGTGTGACTGTAGGGATGGGGTGTGACTGTAGGGATGATGTGTGACTGTAGGGATGCGGTGTGACTGTAGGGATGATGTGTGACTGTAGGGATGATGTGTGACTGTAGGGATGGGGTGTGACTGTAGGGATGATTTGTGACTGTAGGGATGGGGTGTGACTGTAGGGATGATTTGTGACTGTAGGGATGGGGTGTGACCATAGGGATGGTGTTCTTAGGGTCATAGTCGGCATTTTTCTTCCTCCAAACACGGCGAGTCAAGTTAATGCCAAAGAGCGCAATTTTGGTCTCATCTGACCCCAGAACTTTCTCCCCCAATCCTTCTCTGAAATCATTTAGATGTTCATTGGCCAACTTCAGATGGACCTGTACATGTGTCTTCTTGAGGAGGGGGACATGCCATGTTTGGAGGGACATTAGAGTGTAAGCTCCTCTGTACAGAGACTGATGTGACTGTGGGGGAGGGGGCATTAGAGTGTAAGCTCCTCTGTACAGAGACTGATGTGACTGTGGGGGAGGGGACATTAGAGTGTAAGCTCCTCTGTACAGAGACTGATGTGATTGTGGGGGAGGGGACATTAGAGTGTAAGCTCCTCTGGTACAGAGACTGATGTGACTGGCTCAGTATTCTCTGTACAGCGCTGCGGTATATGTCAGAGCTATATAAATGTATAATAATAATAGTGTGTGACTGTGGGGGAGGGGTCATTAGAGTGTAAGCTCCTCTGGCACAGAGACTGATGTGACTGGCTCAGTATTCTCTGTACAGCGCTGCGGTATATGTCAGAGCTATATAAATGTATAATAATAATAGTGTGTGACTGTGGGGGAGGGGACATTAGAGTGTAAGCTCCTCTGGTACAGAGACTGATGTGTCCGGCCCAGTGATCTCTGTACAGCGCTGCGGTATATGTCAGAGCTATATAAATGTATAATAATAGTGTGTGACTGGCAGGTTATTTTAGCACCACTATGAATGCAGATTATACAATTTCCCCAAACTTGGAGCTAATGTGGCTTCTTTCAGTTGGCTCAGATCCCATTAACACTTTCCATTTCAGCTGAAGGAATACAAAACAGTTGTAATTATGCAGACACAGACCAATAATTACACGAGTCCTCCAGACTAAACACAACGCTAATTCTACATCCATCCAACAACTAGGATTCTATAGAAGTCCCGACATCCTTCTTCTCTGGCAGAGCGACACTGCCATCTTGTGGTAAGATTTGAAAAATGCAGACCTGAGTACGATTACTGAACATTTTTTTTTTTCATGGCTGAATTGCCCCTTCTATAATAAAGTGGATTGTTCCATTCAGTGGAGAACACTTGGGACGGATCAAGAAGACTTTCTCCATGATTTTGGAGGGTGTCTGTGGGAATTTGTGCTAATTTGTCAGGTCAGGAACTGGTGTTGGATAAGAAGACCTGGCTCACCATCAGTGGTCCAGTTCACCCCCAAAGGTGTACATTAAGGTTGAGATAAAGGCTCTGTGCACTATTCTCTATTTACATGTCCTTCCTTGGTCAGTTTATAACCTCCGATGGCTTCCAAGTCCTTCTCTATGTTGATGAAACCCAAATCTTTCTCTCTACTCCACACTTCAGTCTCCTCTTGCATTACTTATTAAATTGTATATCAGTATAGTGGTCACACCACTTCCACAAACTCAATCTTTCTAAAACTGAGCTCATAATATTCCCCCCGGCCGTGCCCTGCAGCCGATTTCTCCATCAAGATCAATAATACAACCATTGGTCCCTCCCCTCATGTCAGGGTGCGCCTGGACTCTGACCTGTCATTTTAGCCCGAAATCCACTCGCTGTCCAAATCTTGTAGACTTCACCCCTGTATCATCTCCAAAATAGGCCTTTTTTTTTACCGATGAAACCACCAAGCAACTCATTCACTCCCTCGTTATCTCTCACCTTGACTGTTGCAACTCCTCTGCTCATAGGCCGACCTCTATAGAGACTGTTCTCCCTTCAGTCTATCATTAATTCTGCTGGCCGACTTACCCACCTCACCAACCTTTCAGTGTCCTCCACCCTTCTCTGCCAATCCTTCAACTGGCCTCCGCTCAGTATTCTCCACCCCTTTGCCCATCCCTCCACTGGCCTCCATTCAGTGTCCTCCACCCCTCTCTACCAATCCCTCCACTGGCCTCCATTCAGTGTCCTCCACCCCTCTATGCCAATCTATCCACTGGTCTCCATTCAGTGTCCTCCACCCCTCTCTGCCAATCCCTCCACTGGTCTCCATTCAGTGTCCTCCACCCCTCCCTACCAATCCCTCCACTGGTCTCCATTCAGTGTCCTCCACCCCTCTCTTACATTCTGTTCACTGGCCTCTGCTCAGTGTCCTCCACCCTTCTCTGCCAATCCCTCCATTGGCCTCCATTCAATGCCCAACACCCCTCTCCCATTCCCTCCGACTGGCCTCCACCAATCCCTCTGCTCACTCTCCACCCCTCTCTGTCAATCCCTCCCACTTGTCTCCGCTCAGTGTCCTCCACCCCTCTCTGTCAATCCCTCCTACTTGTCTCCATTCAGTGTCCTCCACTCCTCTCTGCCAATCCCTCCCACTGGCCTCTGCTCAGTGTCTTACACCTCTCTCTGCCAATCCCTCCACTGGCCCCAGCTAAGTGTCCTCCACCAATCCCTCCCATTGGCTTCTGCTTACTGCCCTCCACCCCTCTCTGCCAATCCCTCTGCTCACTGTCGTCCACCTCTCTCTGCCAATCCCTCCCACTGGCCTCTGCTCACTGTCCTCCACCCCTTTTTGCCAATCCCTCCACTGGCCCCCGCTCAGTGTCCTCCGCCCCTCTCTGCCAATCCCTCCACTGGCCCCAGCTTAGTGTCCTCCACCAATCCCTCCCACTGGCCTCTGCTCACTGTCTCCACCCCTCTCTGCCAATCCCTCCCACTGGTCTCCGCTCAGTGTCATCCACCCCTCTCTACCAATCCCTCCACTGGTCTCCGCTCAGTGTCATCCACCCCTCTCTGCAAATCCCCCCCACTGGCCTCTGCTCACTGTCCTCCACCTCTCTCTGCCAATCCCTCTGCTCACTGTGCTCCACCCCTCTCTGCCAATCCCCCCCACTGGCCTCTGCTCACTGTCCTCCACCTCTCTCTGCCAATCCCCCCCACTGGCCTCTGCTCACTGTCCTCCACCCCTCTCTGCCAAATCCCTCTGCTCACTGTCATCCACCTCTCTCTGCCAATCCCTCCCACTAGTCTCTGCTCAGTGTCCTCCACCCCTCTCTGCCAATCCCTCCTATTGGTCTCCGCTCAGTGTCCTCCACCAGTTCCTCCCACTGGTCTCCTCTCAGTGTCCTCCACCCCTCTCTGCCAATCCCTCCACTGGTCTCCTTTCAGTGTCCTCCACCCCTCTCTGCCAATGCCTCCATGACTTCCGCTCACCCAAAAAATACAATTCAAAACACTAACAATCTTGTCTCAATATATCACCCAAACCATTCACTCTGCTCCTACCAAGTTTGTCTCCAGGACTTCTCCCATCCTCTGGAACTCTACCACAATCTGTCCAGGTATCTTACTCTATCCACTTTTAGGCGATCCCTGAAAGCTCATCTCTCCAGGGAAGTCTATCCCACCTCAACCTAACAGCTGAATATTTTAATTTTCCCATCAGCTTATCCCTCACCTCATCATCTTTTGTTTCACTTGTCCTTCCTATTAGATCGTAAGCTCTCAGGAGCAGGGCCCTCCCAACCCTCTTGTATTGAATTGTACCGTCTCCCTTTGTAATGTAAAGCTCAAACTGTTGGTACTATATAAATCCTGTATAATAATAAAAAAAATAACAGTACATTTAAAAATAAGCGCACCCAGAAATTAAATCTGCCCCTGTAGACTTTGAAAGATGACACCAACGAGCACCTGTAATGCAGTAATCCCTTTAAACGCATAGTAAAAAACTTCTACTGTAGCATTCACTTGGCCCAGAAAATGGCTTATGTGGCAAAGTCTGCAGGGGGCAATTTGGTTTATTCACTGGCAGATATATTTATGGGTGCGCTTTTATCATCTGAAGACATCCATCCTCTGCATCTTCTTCAGTCTTTGCTTGGCCTTTCTACATTTTCAGAGACATATTCTGTCTTCATTTTGGGGTGTTAGCAGCGGCCTGCATACTTTGGATCCCTATACCTGGACATCTTACATTGATATTATGAATATTCATCTCCTTCCTACCCCTGAAGAAGTTGTGTAGTCAACGAAAGGCATTGAGCATTGTGGCTCATTAGGGGCTCTTTGTTCACTGACACAGATTTATTAATATTATGGTGACAAGGGCCGACAATGTTGTTCAGTGTTCTGTATGAGCCAGGAGGGGTTGTATCTTATTGGCCATGTCATTCTTTTTTTATGGACTCTATTGTACTAAAAAAAAATAGGATTGTTTTCTATTTGTTGTTTCCTTTTTTTTTTGGTGCCAATTACCTAAAGAATACATTTTCCTTGGCTTATTTTCCCACCTGGAACGGCTCCTCTTTGTCCTCTCCAGCCTGGACCCGGAGCCATGTTATGGAATAATGATCTGTGTGATCCTCTCTGGTTTGCAAAATACTGATAAAATGACCTTTATCTGGTATATTAGGCTGTAATGTGGTCATCCCTCTCCTAAACTGACAATAGTATTGAAGAAGCTGCAAACATTTCGAACTTGTGAAGAGATCCAGTAGATCTTTAATGTCTAAACATTAGAAGCAAATTGCAGTCACCTTCTCCATAGTGGACTGAGAGCTGAGGAATTTGTTGGGTCAGCTTTTCTAAATCCATTTATGCCAAAGGAACCCCTTATCAAACCCATTATTGGAGGTCAGTGGGAAGAATGCCCCGTACATTGGTGATCAGTGGGAAGAATGTTCCTTACATTGGTGATCAGTGAGAAGAATGTTCCTTACATTGGTGGTCAGTGAGAAGAATGTTCCTTACATTGGTGATCAGTGAGAAGAATGTTCCTTACATTGGTGATCAGTGAGAAGAATGTTCCTTACATTGGTGATCAGTGAGAAGAATGTTCCTTACATTGGTGATCAGTGAGAAGAATGTTCCTTACATTGGTGATCAGTGAGAAGAATGTCCCTTACATTGGTGATCAGTGAGAAGAATGTTCCTTACATTGGTGATCAGTGAGAAGAATGTTCCTTACATTGGTGATCAGTGAGAAGAATGTCCCTTACATTGGTGATCAGTGAGAAGAATGTTCCTTACATTGGTGATCAGTGAGAAGAATGTTCCTTACATTGGTGATCAGTGAGAAGAATGTCCCTTACATTGGTGATCAGTGAGAAGAATGTTCCTTACATTGGTGGTCAGTGGGAAGGAGGAGGAGGACACACCCAAGGAGCTCTCTGAGAACCAGCCTTTTTTCAAGCCTGGGCCTTGCCTGCTAGTTTGGCCCAGGAACAATGCCTGATCCTGGGGGAGGCCCAGGGAGGGATCCCCCTGATGACATGGGGCCTAGTGAGGAGGAGGTGGAGGATCTGACTGTGGGTCCAGGCCCTGGTATGGATGCGAGTATCTTCAGACAGAAGATTGTTGATCGCTTTAGGGAAATTGGAAGGGCTGAAGAGAAACTTCAAGTTTTGAAAACTAACCATAAGAACTTCAAAGCCAAATACTTCCAGGCCTGGAGTAGAAATCGCACAGCCATGAAGCCTGAGTTACAGGAATATGAGGAAAAAGTAAAGCAGCAAACTTTATTGTTGGAAAAATTAAAAGCCAGAAGTGGAGCTTTTAAAGAAAAATTTGAGAATGAGAAGAGATTTGCCAGCCAGTCGTCAGTAAGTCGCATGGATCAGCAGCCTCAGGTTATGGATGACCCGGGTCCATCTGCCTCTGCACCTCTCCCCCCATGTAAGGCCTTGGAATCGCCAGCGGCAACCAGCCAGGGGGTTGAGAGTGAGCATGGCACCCTGACCTTCATCCAGCGGATGGAGTCACCCTAGGGTTGCCACCTCATCCCTTTAAACCCGAACACATATGAATTACACCGGTTCTGAGACTAATTTAGTGCAGATAAGGCACCAAGTGAGTTTAATTACCACCTTAATCAGCCACAGAACCTGTGTAATCAATATATGTTCGGTTTTAAAGGGATGAGGTGGCAACTCTAAGTCACCCCTGAGAGCAGACAAGTTTGCCATTTCTGGTGATCCATCAGAAATCCCTGAGGATGAGAGGAAAGATAAACCAGGGAATGAAGATGGACCTGCACCAAACACCCTGAACATGGATGTTTCTACTCCTGCATTTGCTGAGACCAGTAGTTCCTCTATCAAGTTTGCTGCATGTGTTTCACACAGTAAGGCTGACACCAGCAAAGAGATTGCCTCACCTGAACCTCCTTGTGTTCCAGCAGAGCTGATTGATGCTGATGGGGGAGGGGATCAGCACATTGAACCATGTGCAGTGGAAGCCATGGATGTGTCAGACCAGCCTGCTGAAAGTCCTGTCCTGATGGAAGAGAACAGGCCAGCTGAAGATTCCACCAGCACAGCAGTGGGAACTGACACTGTTGGGAAGACTACAGGAACTGTGAATATACCAGCAAGTATTAAGAATGACAGTAATGATAAAACTATGAATGTGGTGGGTGGTGGTGAAGGGGTTAATACTGCTGGGAAAAATAAAAATGACATTGCTCTTCCTGCTCAGCAGAGGAAAGACTCAGCGATTGTGCAGACCAAATCTGTACAATCGATATCTGCTGGAAATGTGACAGACGGTTCAAAGCACACAAATGCTTCTTCTGCTGGGAGAAATGTGGGCAGTTATGCATCTGTTCTGGGGAGTCGCACCAAGGAGGGTGGAGGGAATTTTAGTGGTCACAATTTGGGGGGGCTTGGTGGTGGGATGGTTGGTGGGTACAGGAGGAGGAATGTGGTTCAATTGAAGTGGGAGGGGGAGGGGACCCCACCAGTAAGGGGGAGGGTGGCTGAGTTGGTTCTGGAAATGGGGTTTAAAGCCTTGGATATCTTTGCTTTGATTTGCCCAGTGGGGAGTTACGAATTTGATTTGTGATTTGTAAAGCCTGAGGGTCTGGATTTATTTTGGGAGCGATATAGTAGGTGCAAGGGCCTTCCGCAGTGGAGTGGTTTGGTGCCAAAGGTGATTTCCAGGCAGCCTCTGATAAAGTCGGTGACGATCCTGGTGCGTAACGAATCCATACCAGAGGCTGATTTGATAGTATGGCTACGCCGATATGGTGAGGTCCTCGCTCCACTGCGGAAGGTCCTTGATGAGCATGGGATATGGACAGGGGCCTGGACAGTGTCACTAAAATTGGGCATGCTGGGCAATGTAGTTCAACACCTTCCCTGTTCAGCTTTTCTGGGGAGAGATAGGCTGACGATTTTTTACCAGGGTCAGCCTAAAGTCTGTAATAAATGTGGAGACAAAGGCCATTTTGCATCTACCTGTACCCGTAAGAAATGCTCACTATGCCAGGATCTGGACCATTTGGCTAAGGATTGTACTGAAATTCGGTGCAATTTGTGCCAAAAGCTCGGTCATCCTTATAGTCAGTGCCCGGAGGCATTACATAACTTGCCAGGATTGGAGGCTGAGTTGCAGAGACTTGATAAGGAGGATGAGGCCGCTAAAACTGTTATTGCCCCTCCTGTTTCTGTTATATCTGTTCCAGATTCTGTTTCCCCTAGTAATGTGGTCCCTGAGTCTGTCCCTCCTGTGTCTGTTACATCTGTTGTTCCAGATTCTGTTTCCCCTAGTAATGTGGTCCCTGAGTCTGTCCCTCCTGTGTCTGTTACATCTGTTGTTTCGGATTCTGTTTCACCTAGTAATGTGGTCCCTGAGTCTGTCCCCCATGTGGTGGTCCCTAATCCTACTGTACGTAGATCCTCCAGACTGGCAGAAGCTGCTGGGGGGGCAGGTTTGGCGGATCTTCCCACTCGGCCTCCAGTCCCTGTCCCTCAGCGGCACAAACGTGGTCAGGGGAATGTGGGGGTGCTGGATGGGGGTGGGGCTGATAGAAGGGTGTCCATATCCCATGTCTCAGCCTCTGTTGAGGGGGATTCGGATGATGAGGGGTGGGAGAAGTTTACGAAGAAGAAAAAGAAGAAGAAGAGGAAGACAAGTAAAGTGGTCATTTCTTCCTCAGGGTCGGACCCAGGAGGGGTTCCTCTTGGTAATACCTTTTCAGTCTTGTCGGGTGATGAGATGTCTGATATATCTTTCTCTTTATCATCCATGGATGAGGGGGAGTCACGTAGTCTGAAGAGAGCTGTTTCTGGTGATGAGAGTGTGGCAAAGGTTAAGAAACGACTACCCCAATCATCCTGATGGCAGTTCCCACTCCGATAAAGGTGGCGACCATTAATGTCGCCAGCATTAAATCTGCAAGAGCTCGTGATATTGCCTTATTTTTGCTCAGCGAGTTTGATGCCGAGATTTTATTTTTGCAAGAGACCTGGCTCAATACTTTGGCCGATGTCCATCTAGCAAAAAGGGAGTGGAGATGCGGTCCCTCCTTTTGGTCTCTTGCGGCTGAGCCCTGCAGCGGAGTTGCGGTCCTTTTTAAAACCGATATGGTAACATGCCGGCGGGTAATTGAGGTAGAAATGGGGAGATGCATGGTCTTGGACGTCTCTGTTAGGGGGCAGGACCTGCGCCTGATCAATATCTATGGACCGCAGTCAAAATGGGGCAGGAAATG
Organism: Lithobates clamitans; assembly: GCA_037952925.1. Taxonomy (NCBI): domain Eukaryota; kingdom Metazoa; phylum Chordata; class Amphibia; order Anura; family Ranidae; genus Lithobates; species Lithobates clamitans. The sequence continues at coordinate 22,425 of JBBGZY010002743.1, read as the reverse complement.
CCTCCTCACAGAGATCAAGCCCTTCCTTTTTACGTCCCAGCAGGTTGTCTTTGGAGGTGATTTTAACACCATAATTAGGCCTGAAGACAGGAGAGGCTCCATAGACAGGCTGGGTTACGATAGCGTTTTTCTTAGAGATATGGTGAGACAAGCAGGCCTGGTAGATGTGCATATTAAGCACTGCCCTGGCAGCACGGGATTCACATTTCAGAGAGGGAATAGTCAGAGTAGGATAGATAGATTTTTTTTAAAGGAGAACTCTGCTTTCTCGGCTCCTGAGTTGAGGGCGGTGGAGTTCTCTGACCACTGTATGCTGTCTGTGACTCTGAATGCCTCGGACACTCCACCCAGGGGAAGGGGTACCTGGAAACTGAATTCGGCTCTCCTGGAAGATGTAGAGGTAAGACAATCCTTTGAGGATTTTTTTCAGGCACAGGTTTCTATTCTGGACTTTTGCAGCAGTAAGTCAGAGTGGTGGGAGCTTGTGAAACAAAGGACACTTGGACTTTTCAAGGCCATAAGTAAGAAGAAGCAGCTTGGTATGTACATTGCCTACCAGCATTTGCGGAGGAAGCTTGATCGTCTTGTCTCGTATAGAGGAGATCCAGGGGAGATCTCTGAGGTGAAGTTTCTTCTTAGGAAGTGTCAATACGACCGGCATGCCTCCTTGGTTCTGGAGAGGGATTATGGAAAATATCACTCGCCTGATCCTTACCAGAACTGTAAGCAAGGTATAGCAGTTAAGACGGTCATAGGCCTGAGGGATAGTACGGGTTCCCTGGTGAAGTCCAGATCAGGGATCCTGGAGATCTTCAGGTCATATTACGCAGACCTTCTGGGAAGAAAGGATCTTTGTCGGGACAGGATGGAAAGCTTTCTGGATTCTACTCCAGGATTGGGAAATGGTACATTGCCTTTGATGGATTTGACAGAACCAATTTCAGTGGATGAGGTAGTTCATGCTATAGAGAAGCTGGCTACCAAAAAATCGCCTGGGCCAGATGGGTTGACAGCTGAATTCTACAAGTGTTTTAAGTCCATTCTGGCTCCCTTTTTAGCAGAGGTTTATAACAGCTGTCTAGAAGAGGGTTCGCTCCCTCCCTCCATGAGGCAATCCGCTGTGATTCTTCTGTCAAAAGGTAAAGACCCCTCAATGATTGAGAACTGGCGCCCCATCAGTCTTCTTAATGTTGATAGAAAGATCCTGGCGAAGATTCTTTTTTGGCGCTTGTCGTCAGTAGCAGGCGATTTGTTGTCCAGTCATCAGCACTGCTCGGTCCAAGGTAGAAGTACCTTTTCAGCGGTTTTAGCTGTCCGGGAGGCTTTGGAACGATGCAGGGCTGCTGGATGGAGAAAGTACTTGCTGGCATTGGATCAGGCGAAGGCTTTTGATAGAGTCAATCACGAGTAGCTGTATTTGCTACTTGGTAGATACGGCCTGCAGGGGAGGTTTATAGATTGGCTGAAGACATTATATAGAGGGGCTGAGAGCTTCCCACTGGTTAATGGTTGGGTTGGACGGCCTTTTGAGGTTGGCTCTGGTGTGCGCCAGGGATGTCCTCTGAGCCCCCTGTTATATGTATTCGCAATCGACCCCTTCATAAGAAGGCTAGAGAGTGGATCTTTGTGCGGGGTGCCTTTGGGCATTGCTGGTGTGCCGCCTCTGAAGGTCGTGGCCTATGCCGATGATGTGTCTGTTATTGTCTCTGGGACAGAGGAGGCGCAGGAGGTGGTCTCTATGATAGAGCAGTACACGGAGGCTTCTGGTTCTAAAGTCAACCATGAAAAGAGTGAAGTTTTCTGGATGGGTGAGGAGGGTGAAAGCTTCGAACTTCCGGATGCCTTCCCAGAGCCCCAGCAGGAAATTAAAGTGTTGGGCATCAAATTTGGTCCTGGTGACTATGGTCATCGAAATTGGGAAAGCAGGTTGGTGTGTGCCAATGCCAAAGTAGCAAGCTGGAAGAAATGGAAGCTTTCCTTGAGGGAGAGGGTTGACTTGATCAAAACGTACCTGGTCCCAATCTTTTTATATGTCAGCTTCGTCTGTATCTTGCCAGCATCTCTCTATGCAAGGGTGTACAGCTGTTTTTTCCAACTGTTATGGGGAAGTAGGCTGAACCTGATCAAACGCAATGTAACTTACCTGTCTAGGCGGGAGGGTGGCCTAGGAATGGTCAACCCAATAGTTTTCTTTTCTCTGCTCTTTTTAAAGTACAATCTTGGTAACATGCTAGCGGAGAACCCGCCGGGATGGGTGGGCATTTTTCAGTCTTGTTTTAGGCCTTTTCTGCGATGCTGGGAAGATGGCGGGCCAGTGAAAAGTCTGAGAGTCCGACATGGCAAGCTCCCGGCTTATGTTGCCCCGTGTCTGAAAATACTTAGGCAGTGGCAGGTGACAGTGGAGGATATCAAGTCCCTCCCCAGGAAGCTTCTGGAGAAGAGGATTTTGAGCTCTGCTTTCAGTGTGTCACTGGCCTTAAGGGATTGCCCAAGCTCTGTAATGAGGGAGGGGTTGCGTTTAATTAATTTAGAAAGAATCCCCTTGAAGTTTAGGGATCAAGCCTGGCTCGCTTTCCATGGAAGGCTCTATGTCAGAGGGAACTTGAAGCATCGCCCTGTGGATGATCGGGATTGTCCTAGAACGGAGTGTGTTGGTAAAGTGGAGTCTATGGACCACTTTTTGCTGCAGTGTCCCTTTAACATAGAGGTGTATAAAAGGGTGGGGAGGGCTCTAGGCATCCCCTTTTTCTATCGCATGAGTTATGCGGAGTGGGTGTACGGGGCATTCCCGACTTGCTGGGATTTTGATTTGGATACACTGTTTTTAGTTAGTATAGTTGTCCGTTACTTCACATGGAATGCACGGTGCCAGATTACCCTGCGGAAAAAAGTCCTCTCTGTTGAGGTGGTGGTGCACGATATTCTGGGTGAGGTTGGGAAAATTCGGGGTCTTGAGAGGGGCAGGGAGCCTCGGGCGGTCTGGAAAAGGGCGTGGAGGAATATCAGACCTGCCTTTGGTGAACTGCCCATCTCTGGGTGAGGTGCTCCTTTTCTTTTTCTGTTTCTTTCACTCCCTTAGCTTTTGTTGGTTAGTATCTTCTTTTTGAAGAAGGGCTGCATGCATAATGGGTGCGGGTTTGTTTCTTGACCTCACAGTTTGAATGTCTGGTGTATTGGTGTGAGTTGTAGTAAGATTATCCCCAATAATGACATGTTCATGAGTTTTGTTTTTGCTGTAAAGTCATTTTTTGTTTGAGAGCAGATTTGCTATATTAATTTTCATTTATGTAAATATGTATATATTTATGTATATTCTATATATAGTGATTTTATGCTTATTGATTGCAAGACTTTTAATAAAGAAAAATTGGGAAGAAGGGTCCTTACATTGGTGATCAGTGGGAAGAAGGGTCCTTACATTGGTTGTCAGTGGGAAGAATGTCCCTTACATTGGTGGTCAGAAGGTTTCTTACTTTGGTGGTCAGTGGGAAGAATGTCCCTTACCTTGGTGGTCAGTGAGAAGAATGTTCCGTACATTGGTGATCAGTGAGAAGAATGTTCCTTACATTGGTGATCAGTGAGAAGAATGTCCCTTACATTGGTGATCAGTGAGAAGAATGTTCCTTACATTGGTGATCAGTGAGAAGAATGTTCCTTACATTGGTGATCAGTGGGAAGAATGTTCCTTACATTGGTGATTAGTGAGAAGAATGTCCCTTGCATTGGTGGTCAGTGGGAAGAAGGGTCCTTACATTGGTGATCAGTGAGAAGAATGTTCCTTACATTGGTGATCAGTGGGAAGAATGTTCCTTACATTGGTGATCAGTGAGAAGAATGTCCCTTACATTGGTGATCAGTGGGGAGAATGTTCCTTACATTGGTGATTAGTGAGAAGAATGTTCCTTACATTGGTGATCAGTGGGAAGAATGTTCCTTACATTGGTGATCAGTGGGAAGAATGTTCCTTACATTGGTGATCAGTGAGAAGAATGTTCCTTACATTGGTGATCAGTGGGAAGAATGTTCCTTACATTGGTGATTAGTGAGAAGAATGTCCCTTGCATTGGTGGTCAGTGGGAAGAAGGGTCCTTACATTGGTGATCAGTGGGAAGAAGGGTCCTTACATTGGTTGTCAGTGGGAAGAATGTTCCTTACATTGGTGATCAGTGAGAAGAATGTCCCTTACATTGGTGATCAGTGGGAAGAATGTTCCTTACATTGGTGATTAGTGAGAAGAATGTCCCTTACATTGGTGATCAGTGAGAAGAATGTCCCTTGCATTGGTGGTCAGTGGGAAGAAGGGTCCTTACATTGGTGATCAGTGGGAAGAAGGGTCCTTACATTGGTTGTCAGTGGGAAGAATGTCCCTTACATTGGTGGTCAGAAGGTTTCTTACTTTGGTGGTCAGTGGGAAGAATGTCCCTTACCTTGGTGGTCAGTGAGAAGAATGTTCCGTACATTGGTGATCAGTGAGAAGAATGTTCCTTACATTGGTGATCAGTGAGAAGAATGTCCCTTACATTGGTGATCAGTGAGAAGAATGTTCCTTACATTGGTGATCAGTGAGAAGAATGTTCCTTACATTGGTGATCAGTGAGAAGAATGTTCCGTACATTTGTGATCAGTGGGAAGAATGTTCCTTACATTGGTGATCAGTGGGAAGAATGTCCCTTACATTGGTGATCAGTGAGTAGAATGTTCCTTACATTGGTGATCAGTGAGAAGAATGTTCCTTACATTGGTGATCAGTGAGAAGAATGTCCCTTGCATTGGTGGTCAGTGGGAAGAAGGGTCCTTACATTGGTGGTCAGTGGGAAGAAGAGTCCTTACATTGGTGGTCAGTGGGAAGAAGGGTCCTTACATTGGTTGTCAGTGGGAAGAATGTCCCTTTCATTGGTGGTCAGAAGGTTCCTTACTTTGGTGGTCAGTGGGAAGAATGTCCCTTACCTTGGTGGTCAGTGGGAAGAAGGTTCCTTACCCCAAAGTCTTCTCAATGTTGATAGAAAGATCTTGGCAAAGATTCTTTTTTGGCGCTTGTCGTCAGTGGCAGGCGATTGTTGTCCAATCATAAGCACTGCTCGGTCCAAGGTAGAAGTACCTTTTTACCTTTTCAGCAGTTTTGGCTGTCCGGGAGGCTTTGGAGTGATGCAGGGCTGCTGGATGGAGAAATTACTTGTTGGCATTGGATCAGGCGAAGGCTTTTGATCGAGTCAATCATGAGAATCTGTGGTTGCTACTTGGTAGGTATGGCCTGCAGGGGAGGTTTATAGATTGGATGAAAACATTATATAGAGACTGAGAGCTTCCCACTTGTTAAGGGTTGGGTTGGAAGGCTTTTTGAGGGTTGCTCTGGTGTGCGTCAGGGGTGTCCTCTGAGCCCCCTGCTATATGCATTTGCAATCGACCCCTTCATAAGAAGGCTAGAGGGGGCATCAATTTGCGGGTGCCTTTGGGCATTACTGGTGTGCCGCGTTTGAAGGTTGTGGACTATGCCGATGATGTGTCTGTTATTATCTCTGGGACGTAGGTGGTGCAGGAGGTGGTCTCTGTGATAGAGCAGTACACGGAGGCGTCTGGCTCTAAAGTCAACCATGCAAAGAGTGAGGTTTTCTGGATGGGTGAGGAGGGTGAAAGCTTCAAACTCCTGGATAACTTCCCAGAGTGCCAGCAGGGAATTAAAATGTTGGGCATCAAATTTGGCCCTGGTAAAACTATGGTCATCGAAAATGGGAAAGCAGGTTGGTGGATGCCAATGCCAAGGTAGCAAGCTGGAAGAAATGGAAGCTTTCCTTGAGGGAGAGGGTTGAAAAGATCAAAACTTACCCGATCTTGATTTTTATGTCAGCTTTGTCTGTATCTTGCCAGAATTTCTCTATGCAAGGGTCTGCAGCTGTTTTTTCCAACTGTTATGGGGAAAACTGGCTCAACCTGATCAAACGCAATGTAACTTACCTGTCCAGGCGGGAGGGTGGCCTAGGAATGGTCAACCCAATAGTTTTCTTTTCTTTGCCCTTTTTAAAGTACAATCTTGGCAATATGTTAGCAGAGACCACGCCAGGGTGGGTGGGTATTTTTCCAGCTTGGTATAGGCCTTTTCTGCAATGCTGGGAAGAGGGCGGGCCAATGAAAATTCTGAGAGTCCGACATGGCAAGCTCCCGGCTTATGTTGCCCCGTGTCTGAAAATACTTTGGCAGTGGCAGGTGACAGTGGAGGACATGAAGTCCCTCCCCCCAGAAAGCTTCCAGAGAAGAGGATTTTGGGCTCTGCTTTCAGTGTGTCACTGGCCTTAACCACTTCAATACCGGGCACTTTCACGCCCTTCCTGCCTGGGCCAATTTTCAGCGCTGTCACTTTTTAAATGACAAATGCTACTGTTCCCACAAATAGAGCTTTCTTTTGGTGGTATTTGATCACCTCTGCGGTTTTTATTTTTTGCTAAACCAATAAAAAAAAGACCGAAAATTTTGAAAAAAATAAGTTTTTTTTTGTTTTTGTTATAAAATTTTGTAAATAAGTAAGATTTCTCCTTCACCGATGGGCACTCATAGGCGACACTGAAAGGCTGCACGGATGGGTACTTATGGGTGGCACTGGTGGGCATTGATACATTTAACTGATAGGCATCACTGGTGGCACTGGAAGGCATTTTTCTTTGGCACCGATTGGCATTTCCCTGGTGGTCTAGGGTGGCATACCTGGTGGGCCAGTGTGGTGGCCATCCCTGGTGGTCCTGGGTGGGAATCCGAGGGGGGGCTGCGCTGATAATCAATCAGCGCAGACCCCCCCCCGTCAGAGGAGAAGCTGATCGGCTCTCTTCTACTCGCGTCTGTCAGACACGAGTGAGGAAAAGCCGATCAATGGCTCTTCCTATTGACATCAAGATCAGCCGTGATTGGACACGGCTGATCGCGTGGTAAAGAGTCTCTGTCAGAGATTCTTTACCTAGATCGGAGTTGCGGTGTGTCAGACTGACACGCCACAACAACGATCGCTGCAATGCGCGCTCCCCCCAGGGGCTTGATATCCTGAAAGACGTCATATGACATCTGGTCAGGATATCACAACCACTTTGCCGACGGTATTTTTGTTATATGGCGGGCAGCAAGTGGTTAATGGATTGCCCAGGCTCCGTAATGAGGGAGGGGTTGCGTTCAATTTGGAAAGAACCCCTTTGAAGTTTAGGGATCGAGCCTGACTCGCTTTCCATGGAAGGCTCTAAGTGAGAGAGAACCTCAAGCATCTCCCTGTGGCTGATCGGGATTGTCCTAGAGCTGAGTGTTTTGGTGAAGTGGAGTCAATGGAAGACATTTTGCTCCAGTGTCCATTTAACACAGAGGTGTATAAAAAGGTGGGGAGGGCTCTAGGCACCCCCCCTTTCTCCATCACATGAGTTATGCAGAGTGGATGTATAGGGCATTCCCGACTCGCTGGGATTTTCTCTTAGATACATTTTTTTTTCTACTTAGTATAGTCCGTTACTTCACGTGGAATGCACGGTGCCAGATTACCCTACAGAAGAAAGTCCTCCCTGTTGAGTTGGTGGTGCACGATATTCTGGGTGAGATTGGGAAGATTCAGGGGAGCCTTGGGCGGTCTGGATAAGGGCCTGGAGGAATATCAAACCTACCTTTGGTGGACTGTCCATCTCTGGGTGAGGAGCTCTTTTCTTATACTGTTCTTTTCATTCCTAGTCAGGTACGGGTTTGTTCCTTGACCTCTGAGGTATGATGTCCAGTGTATTGGTGAGTCTTAGGAAGAGTTCTCTCCTCCCCCGGTAATGAGATTTTGCTTTTGTTATAAAGCCATCTTTTGTTTGCTATATTTATTTTCCTTTTTGTGTAAATTGGTATATTCTGTATATTGATTTTATGCTCATTGATTGCAAGAATTTTATTTAAAAAAAAAATTGGGAAGAACGTTCCTTACGAACCCCAGGTGATGACTATGAATGACCGTCAGTCATGTGCTCAGGAAATGGGGGTGGGGCTGGTAGATTTCAGTAACAGAACAGACCTAAGATGAAGATCCTGAGTAAAATGTAAGTTAATGTTTGCTCAGTAGAGGGCGCTGTGCTGGGGGAATGGTAATCTAGGGCCTGCAGGTGGGAACAAGTTAAAGCCCAATTCTACATTTGTACTCATTGGATTTTAGTGCTTGCAATCATGGAGGCTCCGCAGCACATGTGGGCGTTACCTAGGGCGCTCTGCATGCAAATATAGGTGTTCTTAGGACCGCCCACACCTTCAGACTGACATCCACCAATTAAGGCATTTCAACATTTGCATAACTCCTCCCACTGGCTGTGTTAGGGTGTTTAGCTATTTATTTTATATTTTTTAAGGGTTAATTATTTATTTGTTGTTACCAAGTATTGATTTATTTATATTTTTTTATTTATGAATTTATTTTACATTTATTATTTATTAATATTATTCATAAAAAGAAAAAAAACAATATAAAAATAGACAAAATAATAATAAATAATCCTGACACCCAACTCCTAACCTAATTGAACTCAAACCCCTTTCCCTAACAAAAAAACATTATAATAAATGAATAATAATAATAATAATAATAACAAAAAAAGAAATAAAAGATAATGAAGAAGCTAAAAAAGCTGAAATACCTAGCAACAAATGATGCAACAGATAATAGTTTTCTCTATTGGCAATAAAAAAAAAAAAAAAACGCCAAAAATAAAAAACGATTCATACAAACGCGCAAAAACGCACCAAAAACAAAGAAAAAGAGTCGCCTATGGAGACTTTTAAATGCTCTATTTTGTTGCTATTCCACGAGCATGCGCAATTTTTAAGCATTACATGTTAGGTATCTATTTACTCTGCGTAACATCATCTTTCACATTATACAAAAAAAAAAAAAAATATTGGGCAACTATTTTGTTTTTTTAAATTCATTAAAGTGTATTTTTTCCCCCCCAAAAAAGTGTGTTTGCAAAACCGCTGCGCAAATACCGTGTGACATAAAATATTGCAACGATCGCCATTTTATTTCCTATGGTATATGTATGTGTGTATATATATATTATATATATATATATATATATATATATATAAAAAAGTATAATGTTTTGGGGGTTATAAGTAAATTTATAGCAAAAAAAATACTGATTTTTTTTTTTTTTTTTTTTTTGTCGTTTAAATCAGTATTTTCTGCTAAAAATTTACTTACCGTATATACTCGAGTATAAGCCGAGTTTTTCAGCACTTTTTTGTGCCCCCCTCGGCTTATACTCGAGTCAAGCACTTTTCTGCAGCAGAGAATGACATTTTCAGAACTGAATTTGGGGTCCCGTATGTCAGGGCCACTTGGTGCTAGGAAGCCCAAGTTTAGTATGGAAACCCAGTGGGGAACTAGCACTACAACATATTCAAAGCTGGGGTTCTTAGCACCAAGTGGCCCAGAGATATGGGGCCCCAAAATCGGTTTGGAAAATGTCATTCTCTGCTGCAGAAAAGTGCTTGACATTTTCCAAACCGACTTTGATGCCCCGTATCTCGGGGCCATCCGGTGCTAGGAACCCCAGCTTTGGATATGTTTGGGGTTGTTAGCACCAAGTGGCCCCGAGATACGGGGCGCCAAAGTCGGTCAGCTGTGTACATCTGCAGCAATGTCATTTCGGGACCCTTTGGGTCCAGAGACCCCAAATTTTGGCTGCAGCTAGGGGGGCATCTAGGAACCCTTAACTACCGAGTTTGAAGTTCAGGGGACCTATGGCTGCAAATGGGCACAGTGAGGCTGCAAATGGGCACAGTGAGGCTGCAAATGGGCATTGTTGACCCTCTTTTTCCACTTACAGTAGCTGCTGCATTTCTCACCCTCGTCTTATACTCGGGTCAATACGTTTTCCCAGTTTTTTGTGGTAAAATTAGGTGCCTCGGCTTATATTTGGGTCGTCTTATAATCGAGTATATACTGTATAACCCCCAAAACATTATACTTTTTTTAATTTATTTTTTTTGCTTACAAGTATAATGTTTTGGGGGTTATAAGCAGGGCCGTCTTTAATTTTGATTGGACCCTGGGCAAACATTTTTTCTTGGCACTGCCCCCCCCCCCCCCCCCCCCATGCAATTTCGCTCTCCACCTGCGCTGAGTCTGCAATAGATAGCAGCTAGACTCAAATCAGTTTACTGAATCAGATCAGGCAGCGATTGCGATTGGTTGCCAGAGGTTACAGTGTATCATTACCACTCACTGACTGGCTGCTAGAGGTTACAGCACACATTATGGCACACTTATTATATGCTAGAGGTTACGGCACATGACTTCTGCTTGTTGATTGGTTGCCAGAGATTCCTGTACATCAATACTGTTTACTGATTGGTTGCTAAAGGTTACTGGACATCCTTACCACTCACAAATTATTTGCTAGAGGTTAGTGCACATTATTAATGTTTACTGATCGGTTGCTAGAGGTTACTCTATATCCTTACCGCTCAATGATCGGATGCAAGAGGTTAGTGCACATTATTACTTCTCACTGGTTGGTTGCTAAAGGTTACAGCACATCGTCTCCTCACTGCCTGCACACCATGGACTGAGGAGGTGAGGGGACCCATCAATAGACAGAAAACTCCTAGGGGTTCTAGGAGTTCTGGGATCAGTGGCAATGCTGGGGGGAGGGGGGGTATGATCAGTGGCAATGCTGGAGGGTTGATGGGATCAGTGGCAGTGGTGGGGGGATGGGATTAGTTAGGCAGTACACTGTGGCAAATTCTGAATCATGTAGAGCAAAGCTGGAAATCTTTGGCAAGTATATATTGGGAGATTCTACACTGACCACCAATGTGAGGGGGAATTTGCACTGACCACCATGTAATGGGGGGATTTTATGTTACCCACCAATATAAAGAGGGATTTTTATGCTGACATCAATAGAATAGGAGCATTTACACCAACCGCTAGTGTAAGGGAGAGTATACAATGACCTCCATGTAAGGGGGAATTTACACTAACAAGTGACAACCATGGTCGAGGAGATTTGTACTGACCACCAATGTAAAGGGGCATTTACACTGACTACCAGTGTAAGGGCAATTCTGCGTTTACCACCAATGTAAAGGGAAATGTACACAATGTCATGAAGAATGTATACTGACAACCAATGTAGTGGGGATTTTACATCAACAACCAATAAAGGGGGATTTCTACACTGCCCACCAATGTAAGGGGGGATTTATACTCACGACCAATTTAGAGAGGGCTTCTACGTGGACTACCACTGTAAGGGAGGATTCGAAACTGACCACAAATGAAAGTTTGGATTTTTTTTTACCACTTACTAATATAAAGAGGAGTTTCTACACTGGCCACCAATGTAATGGGGATTTACACTGACTACCAATGTAATAGGAGCATTCACAAAAACCACTAATGTGAGGAGGGATTTACACTGGCCACCAATATAATGGGGATTTACACTGACCACCAATGTAATGGGGATTTACACTGACCACCAATGTAATGGGGATTTACACTGACCACCAATGTAATGGGGATTTACACTGACCACCAATGTAATGGGGATTTACACTGGCCACCAATGTAATGGGGATTTACACTGGCCACCAATGTAATGGGGATTTACACTGGCCACCAATGTAATGGGGATTTACACTGGCCACCAATGTAATGGGGATTTACACTGGCCACCAATGTAATGGGGATTTACACTGACCACCAATGTAATGGGGATTTACACTGGCCACCAATGTAATGGGGATTTACACTGGCCACCAATGTAATGTGGATTTACACTGACCACCAATGTAATAGGAGCATTCACAGGAACCACTAATGTAAGGAGGGATTTACACTGACCACCAAAGTAAGGGGGACATTTACACTAGCCACTAGTGTGAATAAAAAGGATTCTACATCAAGCAATGAGAAGATTTACACTGACCACCAATGTAACTGAGACATTTAGCCTGTGTTCACATTTGTGTGTGTTGGTAATGCATGCAAAATCGCTTTCCTGACACCACAGAAATGTGCCGCCCTTGTTAATGACACCCTCACTCTTCTGCTGAGATGTGCGTATTCACATGCATCACATGTTATTTTGAAAAAGGGTTCCACCTCCTTTACCTCTCCAGTGGGCAGCATTCAGGAGAAGTGATGGTGGATATGACCTCAGGGGTGCATGATATAAATAGAAATGCTACCTCTATTTACATATCAATGCTGGTCCCCGGATATTTATATATTAATGCCGCCACTATTTACATATCAATGCAGGTTGTTTACATGTAAACACAGGTCTGCAGGGGAGTCATCTGTACACGGTAATAGGCAGAGCTGAACAGCATTAGTAACAGATCTTCACACTGAGATATCAGGACACAGCACGGGACTACAACTTCAAGGGACAAGGGAATTTGAACTGGGATAGTTGGCAAGTATGAGGCAGCTGCTTTGGGCCCCACAACAATGATGGGGCCCAGGGCAGATGCCCCTTTTGCCCTGCCTTAAAGGCGGCCCTGGTTATAAGTAAATTTCTAGCAAAAAATACTGATTTAATCTTTTAAACCAAAAAGTGCCAAGTGGTTACATTTCATTTGAATGCCCTTCATGTTTGCATAAATCGGAATAAACAGACAAAGACGGGGGAGGGGGGAGAGGGCGGGGGGAAGAGAATTTCGTATAATGCAAATTTTAATGACAATATATACAGAGCTTTAAAACAAAACATCTTAAAACATTCTAAAAAAAAAAAATAAAATAAATACAATATATGGTAGAAAATGCACAATATGCGTACAGAGGAGCGGATGGCGGACAGTACCGGTGACAACGAAGAATTGCATCGCACTTAAATATTTGTACATAATGCCCTTTTCGTGGAACGATCGCCGGGGGGGGGGGGGGACGACGACACACAAGATCGGCGTCAGTGCAAGGAGACACATATTGCTAGAGACGGACCGGGGGAGGCCACTTCACATTTTGGCAACGTTTGTCATTTCCACAGACAGAGCGAGACTCCCTGGGTTCCCCGGATTTCGGAGGGTCGCAGGGCAGAAAATAAAACACAATCTACAGATACATTTGGCCACACACAGACACACGAGATCAGATCTGTCGTCAGTCTCACCCAACACACACTTAGACCATCTCCTTCTCCTAAGAGAAGGGAATCACAAGAGATTTCAGGCATGATGGCAGAGTGACTTGTAAGTGGAGCTGAAATATGCCGCTACCAGAGCTGCAAACCTTCAACCAATCTCCAGCCCTTGTTAACCCCCCCCAAACCAACCAATAACCACCACTATGGACAAGGGGAGTCATTTGTGAAAAACAAACCCAAAAAAAACCCATCCAGCCTGGTGTCCTCCCAAGGACCACATCTTCCTCCAGGTCCATGTGGACCACATGGGGCTCTATTTATATAATTAAATTTGCATAGCCGTTCATCTAGCGAATCTGCATGTACAATCCGTTCTGTGCGATCGGGGGAACAATGGACGTTCTTTGGGCCGTGTTCTCTTTTCTTTTATTATTGGGAGGAGTAAAATACAGCTTAATGGCCACTAGAGGGAGATGAGGGGCGTAGGAGATGCATACACCGATCAGCTATAACATTCTGACCACCGACAGGAATAAGATGGATTATCTCATTATGGTACCTGAAAGTGGGTGGGATATAGTAGGCAGCAAGTGAACATGTTGTACCTGAAGTTGGCATGTTGAAAGCAGAAAATATGGACAAGTTGTAATGTCTAGACGACGGGGTCAGAGCAACTCCAAAACTGAAGTTCTTGTGGGATGTTCCCGGTCTGCAGTGGTCAGGACTGATCAAAAGTGGTGCAAGGAAGGAGAACTGGCCAACTGGTGACAAGGTCATTGGGCAGCCAAGGTTTATTGATGGAGGTGGGGAGGGAAGGCTCATTGATGGAGGCGGGGGAAGGAAGGCTCATTGATGGAGATGGGCAGCCAAAATTTATTGATGGAGGTGGGGAGGGAAGGCTCATTGATGGAGGCGGGGGAAGGAAGGCTCATTGATAGAGGTGGGGGGAGGGAAGGCTCATTGATGGCGGTGGGGGGAGGGAAGGCTCATTGATGGAGGCAGGGAAGGCTCATTGATGGAAGAGGGGAGGGAAAGCTCATTGATGGAAGAGGGGAGGGAAAGCTCATTGATGGAAGAGGGGAGGGAAAGCTCATTGATGGAGGTGGGGAGGGAAAGCTCATTGATGGAAGAGGGGAGGGAAAGCTCATTGATGGAAGAGGGGAGGGAAAGCTCATTGATGGAAGAGGGGAGGGAAAGCTCATTGATGGAAGAGGGGAGGGAGTGCTCATTGATGGAGATGGGGAGGGAAAGCTCATTGATGGAGGTGGGGGAGGGAAGGCTCATTGATGGAGGTGGGGGGAGGGAAGGCTCATTGATGGCGGTGGGGGGAGGGAAGGCTCATTGATGGAGGCAGGGAAGGCTCATTGATGGAAGAGGGGAGGGAAAGCTCATTGATGGAAGAGGGGACGGAAAGCTCATTGATGGAAGAGGGGAGGGAAAGCTCATTGATGGAAGAGGGGAGGGAAAGCTCATTGATGGAAGAGGGGAGGGAAAGCTCATTGATGGAAGAGGGGAGGGAAAGCTCATTGATGGAAGAGGGGAGGGAAAGCTCATTGATGGAAGAGGGGAGGGAAGGCTCATTGATGGAAGAGGGGAGGGAAGGCTCATTGATGGAAGAGGGGAGGGAAGGCTCATTGATGGAGGTGGGGGAGGGAAGGCTCATTGATGGAGGCGGGTAGGGAAGGCTCGTTGATGGAGGCGGGTAGGGAAAGCTCATTGATGGAGGTGGGGAGGGAAGGCTCATTGATGGAGGTGGGGGAGGGAAGGCTCATTGATGGAGGTGGGGGAGGGAAGGCTCATTGATGGAGGCGGGTAGGGAAGGCTCATTGATGGAGGCGGGTAGGTAAAGCTCATTGATGGAGGTGGGGAGGCAAGGCTCATTGATGGAGGTGGGGAGGAAAGGCTCATTGATGGAAGTGGGGGAGGGAAGGCTCATTGATGGAAGTGGGGGAGGGAAAGCTCATTGATGGAGGTGGGGAGGGAAGGCTCATTGATGGAGGTGGGGAGGCAAGGCTCATTGATGGAGGTGGGGAGGGAAGGCTCATTGATGGAGGTGGGGAGGGAAGGCTCATTGATGAGGGTGTGGGGGGGGAGAAGGCTGGCCTGTGTAGTCCGATCCAATGGAAGAGCTATTGGAGCTCCAATTGCTGAAAAGTGAATGCTGGTTCTGATAGAAAGGTGTCAGAACATACAGAGCATCGCAGTTTGTTGTGTATGGGGGATGTTTAGCTGCAGACCGGTCAGGGTGTCCATACTGACAAATGTCCACAGCCAAAAGTCTCTACAATGGGCATGTGAGCATCAGAACTGGACCGCAGAGCAATGGAAGGAGGTGGCCTGGTCTGATTAATTGGAGAATGGTTTAAGGAACACAACAAGCTTGGGCCTCCAATCCAACTGAGCATCTGCGGCATGTTTTGAAAAAATAAGTCCAATCCATGGAGATCCCACCTCTCAACTTACAGGATCTAAAGGTTTTGCTAGTGACAACTTGGTTTCCAGGTACCACAGAGTACTTTCTGAAGTCTGGTGGAGTCCATGGCTGGACGAGTTATGGCGGGTGGCTATAATGTTAGGGCTGATCGCTGCATGTCTTTGTAGCAATAGATACCTTTGCATAAATTCTAGAGAACGCTAGAGGTAATTAGTGAATAACCCATTGGACCCACACCCCACCCCCCAGGTGTTCAGTACTGTTTAAAACCACAGAACCTTCATCTGCCCCATAGACTTCAACCAAAATGGCCCAGAGATTTCGGTAAAGTGAAAACTCTCGGCATTCAGTGTTGACATCAATCACATCACTAGCCGGCATTTCAATGAAATTACAAATGTAACAAGATCATTACAACAAAGACTCAACATTATTGTGACGAGGAGGAGGAGCACTGGACTGCTCAATAGGTTCTATTTATCATGATTAATGTTATATATGGGTAGATCTGGGACAGGTCAACACGTTTCGGGGGTTGAGTCCTTCAGGGCTGAATAAGAGCCAAGGAATTGGATCTGGACTGGACTATTGTGAAGCCGCTTTGGACCGATACAAAACTAGAGTGAGAAGAAACTTCACAACAGTTGAGCACAATATCCATCTTCTGATCCTCCAGCCCGGTCCAGATTCCAATCCTAGTCTCTTATTCAGCCCATAAACATCAGGCTTTGCCCAGATGGTCAGCCGGCGTGTCCCAAGTGGTCAGATACCCCCTTCAGGTGCCCCATAGGGGCCCCTTCACATTAGACACAGTGCATTTCCCCAGCCAACATATTTGACACCCTCAGCAGGAGATCTGATGCTCTGCGACCATCATTCTACAGACCTCACCAAACTCTGAATGTCAGAATATCCTATGACTAGATCTACGACTTCAGAACCGGTATCAAGTCTTGCTTGCAAGTGACAAAAAAAAAAGAAAACGGGCGCATCACTCGAAATTAAAGGAGCTCCTCCCTCCTTATGAATAGTCAGAAAGATTTAACATTGCCGACTGTGATTCAGTTTGTTAAAACAAAAAAACGCGTTTCGAGGATCTGGGTCCCTTTCAAAGTCCTACAATAGAGACATATTTATTACTTACAGATGTTTAAAGAGCAACAACTTATGCGGCACTTTATATATTGTACGTTCCCATCAGTCCCCGCCCTCGAAGAGCTTACAGTCTAAAGTCCCTATTGTACATTCCCATCTGACCCCGCCCTCAAGGAGCTTACAGTCTAAGGTCCCTATTGTACATCCCCATCTGGCCCCGCCCTCAAGGAGCTTACAGTCTAAGGTCTCTATTGTACATTCCCATCTGGCCCCACCCTCAAGGAGCTTACAGTCTAAAGTCCCTATTGTATGTCCCCATCTCGCCCAGCCCTCAAGGAGCTTACAGTCTAAGGTCCCTATTGTATGTTCCCATCAGTCCCCGCCTTCAAGGAGCTTACAGTCTGAGGTCCCTATTGTACATTCCCATCTGGCCCCGCCCTCAAGGAGCTTACAGTCTAAGGACCCTATTGTACATTGCCATCTGGCCCCGCCTTCAAGGAGCTTACAGTCTAAGGTCCCTATTGTACATCTCATCATTCTCCACCCTCAAGGAGCTTACAGTCTAAGGTCCCTAATGTACGTTCCCATCCGTCCTCGCCCTAAAGGAGCTTACAGTAAGGTTTCTATTGTACTTCCCCCATTAGTCCTCGCCCTCAAGGAGCTTACAGTCTAAGGTCCCTAATGTACGTTCCCATCAGTCCTCGCCCTCAAGGAGCTTACAGTCTAAGGTCCCTATTTCACATACACAGGCCAATTATCCTACCAGCATGTTTTTGGAGTGTGGGGGGAAAACCACCTAAACACAAGGAGAACATGCAAACTCCATGCAGGTAGCGCCGTGGTCAGGACTGGAACCGTGGACCCCAATGCTGCAAGGAAGAAGGGCTAAGCCCTAAACCCCCGATATTCTTATCAATATATATATGTCTCTATGGTAGCCCCGATGACGGGGACGCAGACACTGGGGAGGCTTTGGTTGGTTTCTTTAACATAATCCGATTCACAATCAGCGATGTCCTACCTACTGAATTCTTATAAGGAGGCAGAATATTCCTTCGAATTTCATGCGGTGAGTCTTGTTTTTGTTTCCCCCCCCCCCTCTCTCTCTCTCTCTCCTCGATCCCCAAAAGCAGGTTCACTTTTACTACCACTACTAAAGTCTACATCAAATCATAGCAAAGTCCAGGACGAGGGTTGTAAACATTTTGCATGAAGCGAGAAGCGATTAGCGTCTTCACGCCGGTAAAACACGCACACAATTGAGTCAATCATCACACAAAGTCTTTTTACTTTTTCTTTGTTTTTCTTAAAAACAAAATAATCTCTGTTATGCCGTACAGCCCCCCCCCCCCCCCCCGGCTCATGCATGAAAAGGCGCTACAGGAAACAAAACGCGCCCTTCGTCATTTGACTCAGATTCGCGGTCTAGTGATTTAAAATTTGGCGCAAATGTGGTCCAAAGCCCCGCCCACCCTACAGTAATTTTACAAAAGAGAAAAAGAAGAAGAGCAAGAGGGACGGTGCGCTCAGACAAACCGACTTCTCCGTATGATATCCCCCCCTCCGCCAAACTCGCCCTAAAATTAGAGGGGGCGCCGTGTTTTCTGACCATTCTCTAAACAAGTCTACACAATGGGGTGTATTTATTTTTTTTAAAAATGCTGAATTATTCATCCAAAAAAACGGCACGATTCTTCATTCTGTGTGAACTAGAGAAGAGAAATCGAATGTTCTTGGGCCTATTTTCTCTTTTGGTTGAATGTTCTTCATATATTACGGGCAGCGCTAAGGATCGGTTCATTCATAGCAACCATAGAGTGAATCAAGAATATTCTGCATGATGGCCACTAGAGGGAGCAGAGGATCACAGAAAATAAATACAATCTCTGTAAGAAGAGATACAATGTAGCCATTCTAGAGAACACTGGAGGGAATTGGCAAATAGATGTCACCATTGCTACTACAGGATCCCCATGGATGCAGCCGCTATCACCGCTGGCGGGTTTTCTTCATACCGATAGGTGGGAATGATCTGAGAGGGGTAAGGAGTTTATCTGGAAATGGTGACGGCGACACTATTCTGCACATTGCTTTGCCAATTTTGCGCTCATATTATCGTAATTCTACTATTGCCCGTGTAAATGTCACCAATTCACCCTTAAAGCTAAACTCCAGTCAGATATAATTGAGAAATTCAATGAAAGTTGTGATATTGATTAGTATTATCAGATGTTCAATCAAATCAGCATCCTGGATGACACAAATGTTACATGAAGAGTGTGGAAATCCGTCATCTGATCGGCAGATAATCAATAGATCAGTGGGTGGTTAATAGGTGATCAGTTGATGATCTATTGGGTGATCAGAGTGCTGTCAATGAATTATTGAACAATGGGTGATCAATGGCTAATCAACAAGTGAACAGTGGGAGAGCAATGGTGATTAGTGGGTGATCAGTGAATGAATGATCAACGGGAGACCAATGGGCGATCAGTGGGGGGTCAGTAAATGAACAATGTGTGATCCCTGGGTGACCAATGGGAGATCAGTGAATGAATGATCAATAGGTGATCAGTGACTGAATGATCAATAGGTGATCAGTGAATGAATGATCAATAGGTGATCAGTGAATGAATGATCAACGGGAGACCAATGGGCGATCAGTAAATGAACAATGTGTGATCACTGGGTGACCAATGGGAGATCAGTGACTGAATGATCAATAGGTGATCAGTGAATGAATGATCAACGGGTGATCAGTGGGATGAATAGTGGATGATCAATGAATGAATGAATGATCAATGGGTGATCAGTGGGAGGTCAGTGAATGAACAGTGGATGATCAGTGAATGAATGATCAATGGGTGATCAGTGGGAAATCAGTAAATGAACAGTGGACGATCAGTGAATTAATGATCAATGGGTGATCAGTGAATGAACAGTGGATGATCAGTGAATGAATGATCAATGGGTGAACAGTGGGAGGTCAGTGACTGAATAATCCACAGATAATCAGCGGGAGGTCAGTGAATAAATGAACAGTGGACGATCAGTAAATGAATGATCAATGGGTGATCAGTGGGAGGTCAGTGAATGAACAGTGGCTCAATGGGTGATCAGTGAATGAACAGTGGACGATCAGTAAATGAATGATCAATGGGTAGTCAGTGGGAGGTCAGTGAATGAACAGTGGCTCAATGGGTGATCAGTAAATGAACAGTGGACGATCAGTGAATGAATGATCAAAGGGTGGTCAGTGAGAGGTCAGTGAATGAACAGTGGACAATCAGTGAATTAATGATCAATGGGTGATCAGTGAATGAATGATCAATAGGTGAACAGTTGGAGGTCATCGAATGAATGAACAGTGGACGATCACCCATTGATCATTCATTTACTGATCAGTTGGAGGTCGGTGAATGAACAGTGGACGATCAGTGAATTAATGATCAATGGGTGACCAGTGGATGATCAATGGGAGGTCAGTGAATGAATGAATGAATAAATGAACAGTGGTATTTCCTCTAGTGTATATTATAAATAAATGAAAAAAATAAAAATAAATATTATAATATATATATTTTTTATTTGTCTGGAGTTCGGCTTTATTTTCAGTGGTGGGAAGTCATCTGATTTTCCGTTTCTCCATTTTACATTTTCACGGATATCAAAACTTTCTATAAGCGAACAGAAAGAAATTGGGGAAAACTGACAAGCAATGGCGTTGCCGCTTTGAACCGGCCCCCAATCACAGTAAGCGTCGTATGGCACAAGGCATTCACCGCACCGCGACTGACAACCATACACCGCGACTGACAACCATACACCGCGCATAACCAGAAATCATGGCGACACGGCGTTGGCGATAAAGGAACGCACAGAGTGTTTTGGTAGACCACAGATGACGTCTTTCTCCATACACACACACAGACAGACGTACGCGGTACGGCCCCGGAAAAGTCGGACGATTCCCACATGTAACATACCGATAATCAGCCCTTGAGAAAACATTCAAGTATAATTAAATATCAAACATGGTGACACAGATTTGGCTCCGGAACCTTTGACAGGCAATTGTACAGCCCCCCTTTCACCAGCCATGATCTGTCTGCAGGACACAGGGAAGTGCAGAGACCCAGCGATGACATCAAAAATGTCATTAGTGTGTTGAGGGGGGGAGGGGGGGAGGGGGGGGGGGTTGTTGGAATGAAGGAAGGGAAAATATAGGAAGGTTAAACTTCAGCTTTAATACAGCAGAAAACATAGAAAACACACTATATGGCCAAAAGTGTGGACACCTATAAGAACTTGTTGGACATCCCATCCCCCATGACCATTAATATGGAGTTGCCTTCAGGAGGGGAGGGCCCCATGGCCATTATTATAGAGTTGCCCAAACCATGACTATGAATGTGAAGTTGCCCCCTTTTTAGCTATCCACTCTTCTAGGCCCCACATCAGTGGCAGATAAAAGACCTGGCTCTCAATTGGATTTCCATCTCTAAGGTGTTCAGTAGGGATGCGGTCAGGGTTCGGTGCAGGACACTTGAGTTCCTCCACACCAAACTGGTCAACCCATGTCCTTATGAAGGTGGTCCAAGCTCTCTAAGCATGTCTATTGAGCTGGTCCAAATTGTGGTCAACCCATGTTTTTATGGAGCTGGTCCAAAATGGTCACCTCATGTCTTTATGAAGCTGGTCCAGACTGGACAACCCATGTCTTTATGGAGCTGGTCTAAACTGGTCATGCCATGTCTTTATAAAGCTGGTCCAAACTGGTTAACCCATGTCTTTATGGAGCTGGTCCACACTGGTTAACCCATGTCTTTTTGAAGATGGTCCAAACTGGTCAACCCATGTCTTTATGGAGATGGTCCAAACTGGTCAACCCATGTCTTTATGGAGATGGTCCAAACTGGTCAACCCATGTCTTTTTGAAGATGGTCCAAACTGGTCAACCCATGTCTTTATGGAGATGGTGCAAACTGGTCAACCCATGTCTTTTTGAAGATGGTCCAAACTGGTCAACCCATGTCTTTTTGAAGATGGCCCAAACTGGTCAACCCATGTCTTTTTGAAGATGGCCCAAACTGGTCAACCCATGTCTTTTTGAAGATGGTCCAAACTGGTCAACCCATGTCTTTTTGAAGATGGTCCAAACTGGTCAACCCATGTCTTTTTGAAGATGGTCCAAACTGGTCAACCCATGTCTTTATGGAGATGGTCCAGACTGGACAACCCATGTCTTTATGGAGCTGGTCTAAACTGGTCATGCCATGTCTTTATAAAGCTGGTCCAAACTGGTCAACCCATGTCTTTATGGAGCTGGTCCACACTGGTTAACCCATGTCTTTTTGAAGATGGTCCAAACTGGTCAACCCATGTCTTTTTGAAGATGGTCCAAACTGGTCAACCCATGTCTTTTTGAAGATGGTCCAAACTGGTCAACCCATGTCTTTATGGAGATGGTCCAAACTGGTCAACCCATGTCTTTAGGAAGATGGTCCAAACTGGTCAGCCCATATCTTTATGGAGCTTGTTTCTACACAGACATGCTGGAACAGGAAAGGGTCTTCACCAAACTGTTACCACAAGGTTGGAAGAGCACAAATAGTCTACAATGTCTTTGATGTCCTCCTAAAAAGACAGTTCACTGGAGACACCTGAACTCCATCATTTAGAGGGGTCTATATACTATTCCTCAGTGTACTGTACGGGATTTCTAGGTGGGTGAAGTAAAAACTCAATAACGCACTTCTGGGTCATCTCAACAGAGGTCACAACTTCTGGGTCATCTCAACA